>OX104118.1:28082035-28409647 GCA_944474755.1 Limnoperna fortunei
AATATATGATATGTTTAATTGAAGGAACAACCAGTTTAAGACGGTATCGTAAATATCCTAAAGTACAGTAATTGTCTGAATAGAATAGAAATAATTTACGGGTTTTACCACAGGATTGCCATTTATGACGCATTATCCCTCGCACCATAGCCTCCGGAAATTATTCTTAATTCTAATATGATGATTCCTGCTTTTACTGTGCAAACCAAGCCAGTTAAACAAAAATCACTGTTTTTATTTGTTATCCACAATAATCCTTAATGTTAATCATGTTGTTATATTTATTCTGCATTTAAGATTTGCATGCTGCCATAAAAATATTTTTATTTAACTCCTTACTATGACGTTGGGGTGATACGTGGAACCTCTATACAGCTATACATTAACGCATAATTTTTATGCCACTGCGACCTTACTGTGAGGTTTCTCAGAGCTTTCCAGCGCGTTCCCGGATGGCGGATAGGGGAAGCCCGTTCGTTGCGGGGTTGTCAGGTCATAATACGGAAGCCCGGCCGTTGACCGTAGTTGGTTACATGTTTGGAGAATGCCACGCTCCTTGCACGATAAAAACCCCTGTTGTAGATTTGAAAAAAGAGTAGTCTTATTTTAGTAGCTGCAAAAAGCTAAATTTCCCGCCAATGACCCAATATCCGAAATGTTTGCAGTGCAGTCAAAATTTTATTCCAGTTACCTATCCCTTTCTCCGTTGATGTGTTATATGTTTACTTGTTCTCGTCCTGAATATATCTGAAATACTGCTCTCTGGACGTATAGCAAACAAAAAATCAGTCATTTAAATGCCGTTATGTGTGTACAGATTACGGCAATATTTAGCAGCGAAATAATTCATGCATACCATACTCTATTGTCGTTTTACATATGCGGGGCACAATATTGACGAATATAATGCCCACAGTGCCTAGCCATATTATAACAACTATAAATAGGGGTATGCGTGCATTATATCCTAATTCTTTTGAAAATAAGTGCCTCCCATCCGAAATCCAATATATTGCGCTTTAGTGTCCGATATAAGTTTATTACAGTTATCTTCAATGTTACAAATGAATTTTCACTTTAAAATTGTATCATTGTGTTGCATATTTATAATTTCAAGGTCTCTGTATGTCCTGTATTTACACAATCACAATAAAGTATCTCGTCACATGCAGTGTATTCTCGTCCAAATCACACGAATGCACCGCACCCATCGTTTTCTTTGGGGTCGGGTTAATATCTTGATGTTTGTGTTTTGGTTTCCGTTTTATGCCTTGTGTGTGTTTGTTTGTCTGAATACAGATTTGTAATTTATGCTTGTTGTTTTGCTCTTTTTGGCGGTCGGTTTCCGTGTGTTTTCCATTCAGTACTTGAAATAAATGTAAACTGAACCGGTCGTACAAATTACATAAAACCTACATCAAGACTCTCATTTATTATCTCGATCGCCTTGGTGTTTAAACTATCTTGCAGCAAGCCAAGCTCTTAAATGGACATAGAACGTGACCATTCTCCCAGTTCATGACAAATAATTTAATTTTTGTAGCTTTTGAACATCCGCGGAGGGGGTAACCTCGCGTAGAGAGTTGTAGTAATTCCTCTGAAGTCATTACTTATAATTGTTCAAATTGTCTTCATTGACTTAAATATCACCCATTCCCAGTAAAAGGTAAAACATTTCTGAAAATATCTTGTAACATGGATTCTCGCAGTTGTTTTAATAATTGTTTATAATCAAAACTAATATTTACGACAAAACACTGTTTGACCACTTTTTTTAACATAGATGCAAACTTCAATATTATGAACACGTTTGATAAGCGTAAATGATTTCTGAATTCAGAAACACCCTCAGATATACGAATACATTGTTCCTTTATAAACCCGTCAATAGAACAAGTGGTGTCTCCCCGCTTTCTTTCTATTACGAACTGCAAGATAGTGTTTCTTAATGTCACATATTTTTAAATGCGATTAAACGCACGTGTATGTTTGCCGGATGCAGCCATATCGCGTTTTCGCCTTTGATCAGCAAAAGCGAAAAAGAAAAATACGAAGACGAAAACGCAAAACGATTTTTGTTTCGTTTTTTTCGCGTTTTCGTTTATGAAATATGAACGGCGAAAACGTAAAATGTTCGAATCCGACAGCCAATCACAATTACCCTATTAACGATAATGCTTTATATATCAATCTCACATGGTTTACTCAAACTAATTGTGTCTCCTTTAATTTTCTTTAATTTTGTCTTCGACCTGCTATGCAGATAAGCATGATTTATATTTAAAGGTTTGTCACATAGTTTACCATATTGCACCCCTATATCAACCTCAAGATATAAATATCATCCGAGATCTCTGTTAAAAAGATGATATTTGTCGAGGGTAGATATATAGAGTACGATATAGAAACACCCATATCATGCATATTGTGTTTCTCATGTATTTAGGGGTAATGATGTGGATTAAGCCGTGATGATACGCGAATATTTTAATTTCTTTTAAATACTCAATACATGAGCAAAGTTGGTTATTTCGTATAACCTAACTTTGGTATTTCAGCACGTGACTGACTGTCACGTCATAATAAGATGTATTGATGACGTTGAATATACATGAATTCTTCCGCAAACAACAAGTGACGACACTAAAAACATTGAGTTGCAAAAATTATTTGATTACTTGTAAAATATTGTTCTCGTTTTTTTTCTTTATACTATGGAATTTAAAATATAAGGTTTGTTTTCAATTGTTGGTTAGATTATTGGATATAAACGACTTTGGATCGATTTACGCTGCAACATTCAGCGTAAATCGACCCAAAGTCGTTTATATTTATGAAATAATTCATGGCTGCCCCAATTTTATGGATTATTTAAATATGGGTAAGCATTATATTCATGAATATTTTGCCATGAGCTTTAGCGAATGGTAAAATATCATGAATATAATGCCTATCCATATTTAAATAATCCATAAAATTGGGGCAGCCATGAATTATTTCGATTCTGATATGAAAATACAAAATTTTACATTTCGCGACTACCTAGGTAAAGGTTTATTTTGGCTGTTCCAATTTCCGAGAACCTCCCTTGTTTTGAAATTATTATATTTTTCGTGTAAAATTTAGTAGAAAAAAAACGAAGAAATATAAATTAAAAACAAACAAACATATTTATTAACATTTACAATAAAATTTAACAATCAAAACAAAGAACGACAAAATTAAATGCTTCATTACATCAGTCGTCGTGTGGCGTGTCTGGGACTGTTCATGTGTTGCTGTGTTTGCGTGAGAAATGAAAACCGCTTACCGCATTTGATCGATCTTATACTCCTGTTTTAGATCCACAATGGTACAAATTTAAATCAACAGTTATTTTCCACAATTAATCAACAGTTTGAAATTCGGTTGCGTTTTCATTTTGATACGTAACGGTAAATTCGTTTGTGGTGGGGGCGGGAAAAGTCTCGCGGTTTGCATTGAACGTCATTGTAAACAACGCAACATCCCTTGAAAACACAACGTAGCTAAAGTCAAGGAAGACTTGTAACATGTAAACAATAAAGGCATAGTATAGAAAATGGACTTGTTATCGTGAAAACATGTTATCTATGGGATTTTCTTACAAAGGTACAAAATAAAATAAATTTTAAAGCAAAAACATCAACACACGGGGGTTTTTGAAATGGCTGGAACAGCCGTATTTTGTTGAATATTTAAATAGAGGTGTGTTTCCAAAGCGTTTGAAGGACGTCATATTAGAATCGATAATCTAACCAACAATTTAAAACAATCGTTAATAAGCTATCATAACGGCAGCTTGATTTAGAAGTTATATATACAAAATCTGAGTATAAAGTACTCAATATATGATGAATAAAAATTCTTACAAACGTCTAATCATATACATATGTTAGATGATTACAATTTGTAATAATACCCACGTGTTATCTTACTTACCACGTTCCAACACTGTTTTTGCAAGGAACAGAATGCCAGTGACCAAGAAGTTTCTTATCCATGGTAACATTTAGTGTGTAGTGAGTATTTGCTGGAAGTTGGTGAGATAACGTGCCAACTATTGAAAACGTAATATTTCCTGGTACATTTACCGGCTTCGGTGACAAATCGAAACTAGTCAACATCATGACACGTGTAGCCTGGTTCGCTGAAATGCAGTAATCAACTTACTATTATTGACCACTATTTCCTTCTTAAAATGTTGTCCTTTTGTCATTTTGTTTTGTATTTTGGTCATAATATCCTTGTTTTTTAAACTCTTTTGTTGTAACAGTCCCCGGGACTTTCACCATAAATATCATTGCGGGCGGTTTTCAATGGCTTCAGATGGTTTATATTTGTCAAAGAGAACATAACATTACAAATTCTTATTATATTATAAGAAATATATATTTCTTCATTTAAATCAATATTATATTCATTGTAAGTCACTAATAACATAAAAATGACGCCAGTTTTTTTCATTCTTGAACAAATTTATATTAATGCATATTTTTCTTAAAAAAATATCAAAGGAATAAACAAACATGAAATAAAAATCTAATAAACATACAACAGTCGTGCCATTTCCACGTATGCTGCTGGGCGTACACTGAAAAAGCAAAGGAAATGAACAACAGCACTGCCAACGACTTCATTCTGGAACTAAATGTGGACAGACGTCGTGTCACACCACCAAATAAAAGTCGTAAAGACTATCTTATCTCTTGTTTCATGTGTGTGAGATACAACAAGGTCAAACAGGGGATCAGGAATATCATTTATGTGTATAATGAATGTAGTCGATACGACATTAAAAGTACAGAGCAAATTTCAATTTTTTTTAAAAGGGGGATTACAGTGAAATGGCTTAAAAATTCCCTTAAACACAACATCCAACATGAGTGCAAAATATGCAAGAAACAATAAGTAATGCAAACCCGTATCTACAAACATGTAATATTAGGTGTTCCGGAAGGGTGACCATATCCTGCCTCACTAAGAAAGCGGGACGTCCAGTAAGGGCACAATTTTGAAATCTCAAATAAATAGTTTAAACTTTGCTGTAAAAAAGAAAAATATCTTAATAACAGTATTCTTTATCATATTATACTTTATACATATAAAAGACTTATGAGGCCATGAAAAGGGGTCAAAATCAGTGTATTTACAAAAAAGACCCATTTTTTAAAACAATTAAGTACCCCAAATGCTTGGATCAAAACCATAATTTAAAATAGTTTTTCCTTATCATATACATATGTTGATTTTTTTTATTCAAGGATGTTGGATGCCTATTTCTGAACGTAAAATTACTGCATTTTTAACATTTTCTGGCAAAATTGGTGCTTTCAGCCTATTGTGACGTCATTATTGAGATTAATTTGGGAAAGATTTTAAAAATGATTACAGAATATCAGAAAGACATTTCTACTTATTCATTTTGCAAAGTCTGAACATAACAATCACAGTTTTAATTTTTTGCCAAATCATGGGCCCAAAAAGGCCTTTAATGTCCCATGTCCTTTACAAATGACTATTTCTATCCCGTAAGTTAGATTAACGCGAAGAGTGTTTATCGTTACTTGGATTGCCGGACTTCATTTGATTGGTAATTTCAAAGACAACTGTCTAAATACTGTGACAAACATATAATATCTATCCAGCGGATTTCTGAAGTATAAGAACTACAAAGTTAATACCAGTTATTTTATATGTGTCCAAAACTTGCCCCATCCTTGTTAGAATTAGATTTCAATACTGTAATTTTTTGCTTATCCTCAGCGTGATCCGAACTCACACCGTTGTGACACTGTAGCACCCATTCGCCTGCATTATGTCCAGCGCTCTAGACCACTCGATATTTAAATATAGCTTTATTAACCATGGTAAACCGTAGAGATAGACATAGTACATGTGTACTAGCGTGTGACAATGGAATATTCGTAATCAATATGTATTATTATGTCTATGTAGTAATCTACCTGAGCATATTTGCATATAATTTAATTTCGTTTACATACTCAAAGTTGGTTGTTTCGTATAACCTAACTTAATTTTTCAGCACGAGACTGATTATAAGATATATTGATGACGTTGACTATACATGAATTCTTCCGCAAACAACAAGTGACGATACTAAAAACATAAATTTGCAAATATTATTTGATAACTTGTAAAATATTGTTCTCGTTTTTTCCTTTTTACTATGTAATTTAAAATATAAAGTTTGTTTTCAATTGTTGGTTAGATTATTGGATATAAACGACTTTGAATCGATTTACGATGCAACATAAACCGCTTAAGCTTAAATCGATCCAAAGTCGTTTATATCCAATAATCTAACCAGCAATTGAAAACAATCCTTTAATAGCGAGCACAGCGAAAAGCGGTCATCATCCCAAGTCAGGGGTTCTGAGTCCGCGTTCGCTCCATCATCACCCCTGACAACATACATATATATTTTTCGGGTCTGAGTGTCGCCATCTGGCGGTTAACATCAGCCAATGAAATTTATCGTAACCTTCGCCTAATGTTTACATGTAAACAAAAAATGTCTGCGCCATGTATCGTTAGAGTCCCCCCGGACCGCAAAAAGAAGCTGTATGAACGGTGACAGCTGGTGACATTTGTTTTTCTAATGAAATGAGGACGACTGCAATGGCATATAAAAATGTGCATACGAATACTTCCACGTGTTGAACGTGATATTGATAAAGTAGTGGACTGAATGAAATGGAGTTCTGTGCAGTATGTGAAAGCAGTAGTAAATGATTCAATCATTGTAAATAAAATTATAGACAATTAAAATTTTCTGTAATCCGAACGTATTGGAACTGAAAAAGGACTGAGAAAGAGGTGGGTGAAGTAACCCAAAACGAGATTGTTTTAACACGGACAGATCTGTCAGTGACAGAAGAATGTCAATTTGTAAATATTCCAACCAAAATTGGTTCATTTGATTGGATTATATGTTATTTAAATTTTACAACACATTTAGGTTGACATTTACATGTATTATACACCTGTATGTAATCTTCAACACATCATCACATTCAAGACTCAAGTAATTTACTGACCAGTTTTACATTTGGTTAATTATGCTCCATGTTAAAACTACTGATTATAGGAGGAAAACATTCAACTTCAAAATGGACATGGATAATGGTTTAATAATATACTTGTACTGTACATGTAAGAATGTGAGGGATATTAAAAATTGATCATGCAGCACAGTAGTCAAACTTTTTATCACATGAAAGCAAATTTCCTATTCTGACTGATTTATAAATTGTGTACTGGAATAAAAGATAAAATATATTCATGTTCATCCATGTGGATTATGTTCATAGTTTCAAAACCTGTTGCAGATTCTCACATTAATTTCCATTTCATTTTGTCTTATTTTGATTTGTTTGTTGTATTCATCCTACTTTCAGAAATTTTTCAGCTTTACAATGCCATGTAGTTTTTTATTGGGGAGGAAGCTGGTGTGCCAGGAGAAAACTAACTTTCCACAAGGTCAAAACTGGTCAAGAAATCCTGGAAAAGTTATGGAATTTTATCACTCAAGCAGTGATACTTGTAGGATTTTTTTATGGTGAGTCCTGGACTAATCACTTTTGAGAATGGTGAGTCC
Organism: Limnoperna fortunei; assembly: GCA_944474755.1. Lineage (NCBI taxonomy): Eukaryota > Metazoa > Mollusca > Bivalvia > Mytilida > Modiolidae > Limnoperna > Limnoperna fortunei. The sequence continues at coordinate 28,089,675 of OX104118.1, forward strand.
CAAAAAATTTTCATGAGTCCCGCATACCACAGATGAGTCCAGCTAAGTGAATGCATACACCCGTTTTCTTTGATGACCGACCCATTAAATGTCTTTTTATGAAAAGATATAATATGGCTTACTAGTATGTTTATGTCATGCTATGTAATATAAGTAGTTAATGTAGTGGAGTTTCGCAGTCTTCTGGAGTATGATCGAACTGCATTCATTACTTGAAACATGCTGATGTTTGCCCATTAAAGAGAGACTTGTGTATTACAAGTTACCTGGCTCTTCTTAGAATTGAATGTCAGATGCTGACATTAATATTTCTTCCAAACAACTCATAACCCCCCCGCCCCTTTTCAGATCATAGTCTATAGCAGATTATCTTCTTGATATATACAAAAATTAAAAGTTTATTAGATAACTAATCTAATGTTCATATTGAAGATATCTTTTACCGGTAAAGAAATCTTACTTTAAAAAAAAGCGTAAGAATTGCAACTGCAAGGTTCCGACCGTGTATTGAAATTTGAAAACACGAGTGTATTATCAACGCTTAAATTTATCTGTAAAAACTGTCCATCAATACCGAACGTTTATTGTTTAATAAACATCTTAATTAAGGCATATTTGCCGCCCGAGTGATTGCTACCTGCTGAGAATCAGACGAAACAGGTAAACATCGATCGCCATTTGTAAGAATATGTAATCACGCACCGGAGACGGAATTGACATGACGGAAATTCTTGCGCGTCCGACATCTGACATGGACGCGTACTGGGACGCGTTAGATGTTGAAAAGGCGCGTCCAGAACTGAAAAGACGCGTACAATACGCATCTAGACGCGTTGCGAGGATCCCTATCAGTATAAAAAAATTACAACAAAGTTCCCGGCGAAAAATTTCTACTGTACCTTTATCTCATATTTTGTGTTAAATTGCAAGTGTCAATTACACTGTCATGCTAGAATCATTCATGGAAAATGGTCACATAGTTCTTGACAAGTCATGGAATTTTTACACAAAGAATGAGTATGACCATGTTTCGGTAGAAAAACTGGCAATCTTTGTCAGTCGACATAGGAGTCAAGTACACCCTACCAGCAGCTAAGCCCAACTTCAGGGTTGACAGTGTGATCAATAGTAGATGACCAACTACCTCAACTACTCTGCCACCAAGTCCCTGTCTTATAATATTCTGTCTCAGAGTGATTTTCATGACCTGACGTGAAATAATTTTTTATATACTAGTACATATACATGCACATGTATTTCATTGCAAGAATGTGTCAATGACACTGTCATGCTAGAATCATTCATGGAAAATGGTCACATAGTTCTTTACAAGTCATGGAATTTTTAGACAAAGAAGGAGTATAGACCATGTTTCGGTAGGAAAATTGGCAATTCTTGTCAGTTAAGATAGAAGTCGAGCACACCCTGCCAGCAGCCAAGCCCAACCTGCAACCCCTGTGTTAACAGTGATCAAAATTAGATGACTAACTACCTCAACCACTCTGCCACTGAGTCCCTGTCTTATAATATTCAGTCTCTGAGTGATTTTAATTACCCCAAGTGAAATAATTTTTCATATACTAGTACATGTACATTTGTTTCATGGCAAGAATGAGACTTGTATGGTACTAGTTTACATACTTAGTATACTGTATGTACCTTATCTGCTGGACCAGTTAAAAGAATAAACCCATGTTTTTTTAAGCAAAGGACTGGATGGTTATGAATGAATTGTTAAGTTTATCAACAAGGTGTTCCAGAAGTATACAATAAGTGGTAGAAAAAAATTAAAAATATTAAACAGTGCAAACAGTTCAATAACAGATAATATTTGTAAATCCCTGGGTGTTGAATCACAACCAGCTGAGTCATTCAGGGTAAAGGGACATCTTAGCAAATCATAAATTGTCACATGAGCTACATAATTGTATTAAGAATAATTTATAAGAACTGGTATGCTTAATACTAGACCATAATTAAAGGTTGATGATATGTTTATTAAAGTTCTAGAGGACCCAATTAACAAAATCATGGACTTTAAGTGTCCTATTTGGTGGAAATGAAAGTTAAATATGATTGCAAGTCTAACTTAACTTAATTGAAAAATACATTTAGTTTTTGGCTCCAAATTGGGGTTTAAAAAAATTTATTGGTAATCTTGATTTTGCATATTGAATCTGTTGATACAAAATATATTTCCAAGTAACTTGTCCTATTAAAATAGTGTAATTTTGTGAACATGTACTGGTCATGTTTTGGAATTGAACATGAACTAGAACACATAAATCTTATTATTTACTTAATTTCTTAAATACTGCTTACCTAAAAGGAATAAATGCAAAAGCTGCAAGTGCAGTTTTTTAACTGTGACAATGGCACTTGTTTTTAATTATTCAATAAATATGCAAGACAAAGAATTAAAACCAAGCTCAAACTCTCCTATATTGGGGCTTGTCATAATATATAAGTAACAACATGTAGTATGGCAAACTATGTAGTTCTCCTTTAGGTTAAAATGAGTAGCGATTCTTGTATGTGTATGCAGCTTAAAGTCAACATGGCAGACAGCTTAGTTATGACAGTGTATGGGATGTTATTTAGATTGTTTAACTTGTTATGGTACAGGCCCATAAGGTCTAAAATCAAGCTAAATGTGCAATTGCAAAAATTGCAACTTGTTGAAGCTTGTCTACATGTATATATATCAAAGGAATATTCTTTTGGTGCAATGCAGGCAAATACAAAATAGCATGTACACCACTATGTGCATGTATGAAAAGATTATAAATGCTAAACGGCTAAACTTTCTAGTGTCCCATTTCACTGATCCCTCAATTTATATAAAAAAAATCCTACCCCCCCTTTTTCTGCAAAAAGTAGTAGGTCCCTACAGAGTCATATACTGACACATGCTTACATAGCTAATGTCTTGTTACATATATGGATATAAGATTAATATTATTTACGATTTATAGTACAAACATACAAATATAAGCTTCGTCTTCGTGGTATTGACAAGGTCCAAAATATTCGAGAAGAAAATTTTAAAAATGTATCATTAGCTGTCACACACCTTATTTTGTGTTGGCGCACGTTTAAATATAAGATATATGATATATTTTTTATCAATTTCAAATCAAATTACCGAAGTATTCACATGTGCTTTAAACCTCGTGTGTTTGTTTACATTCGACATGCAGATTTTGTAAAAACGATTTTGATTGGTACTTCTCAAGGTCAGAAGCAACTTCACTTCAGACCCGAAAAATATATATGTATGTTGTCAGGGGTGATGATGGAGCGAACGCGGACTCAGAACCCCTGACTTGGGAGGATGAAAGCGGTGAGCTCTACGACAATTTCGTGTCATGTGATCAAAATGAAATCACGTGATCAAAATCTGCTTAATGCTGATATAGCTTATTGATTTTTTTTCGTCCGGAAGTGGATATCGTCAAACAACTGGAACAAAGTGACTGAAGAAAAGTACAAAAAATAATTTAAAAAAAAAACTTGAAAATACAGTTGACATCGATAAAAAATAAATGTTATATTTAAAATTAACAACAAACATTTCATACTATTTTTTGCAATCTCTAAATCGATCTTTAAAAACTGACAATCAAATTACACTTCATGTGACGTCACAGTTACAAAGAAAGACGTCACGTGACTACTGGAATTTAGAGGCACTTTTAGGGTGATAGGAAATAACGTCAATCATGAAATGCACATTATATATTGATTATAAAGGACTATATTGTCTGTGCTGCAATACATGAGCAAAGTTGGTTATTTCTTATAACCTAACTTGGTTTTTCAGCACGTGACTGATTGTGACGTCATAATAAGATGTATTTATGACGTTGACTATGCATGAATTCTTCCGCAAGCAACAAGTGACGACACTAAAATTGTTAATTGCAAATATTATTTGATTACTTGTAAAATATTGTTCTCTTTATTTCTTTTTTACTATGGAATTTAAAATATAAGGTTTGTTTTCAATTGTTGGTTAGATTATTGGATAAAAACGACTTTGAATCGATTTACGCTGCAACATAAACCGCTTTAGCGTAAATCGATCCAAAGTCGTTTATATCCAATAATCTAACCAGCAATTGAAAACAATCCTTTAATATTTTAATTTGGTTTAAATACTCAATACATTAGCAAAGTTGGTTATTTCTTATAACCTAACTTGGTTTTTCAGCACGTGACTGATTGTGACGTCATAATAAGATGTATTTATGACGTTGACTATACATGAATTCTTCCGCAAGCAACATGTGACGACACTAAAATTGTGAATTGCAAATATTATTTGATTACTTGTAAAATAGTGTTCTTGTTGATTCATTTTTACTATAGAATTTAAAATATAGGGGTTGTTTTCAATTGTTGGGTTAGATTATTGGATATAAACGACTTTGGGTCGATTTACGTTGCAAGATAAACCGCTTCTCGGTTTATTCAGCGTAATCGAACCAAAGTCGTTTATATCTAATAATCTTACCAACAATTGAAAACAATCCTTAAATATTATATAGGATGAGAAGGTTACTTGTCATACAGTCACAATAAATGACATACAGACTTTCACGTATTATGACAACCATATAATATATTTATCCAGTGTATTTTTAGCAGCAGAAATACAGGGTTTATACACGCTCGTACACATGTACCTTATTTTTCGAGGTCGAGAGTAAAATAATCAACTGAAATCAGTTGATGTGCTTGAACCGGAAATGTGATTGGAGTAACCATAGTCACTTATCAAACCATCAAACCCGCTTGCTAATTGTTTTGAAACAGATGGTGTATACCTAAGTAAAAATTGGTACACATTTTGATGTCGACTAGATACATTATGAAGTTTACGTGATATTATACAATTTTTGACTTTGCGGGCAGGTGAATATGCATTTTTGGTGTTGCGAAATGTCGATATCGACTGCATATCAAAGCCAATAACGGAAAAATTACATGAATTTAACCAACAAATCCTCGTCTATTGTAGCAATCGTATCAGCAGACGCGTAAATTGTTGATGTTACAAACGTGTATGTGAATCAGATCAGACAACAGGTTAATATTGGATTCATCTTCACCGCATTTGCAGCAGAACTGTGCAGCGGATAAAAATAACCATATCATTTATGTTGCTACAATTTTAGTACTGATTCGATTTAACGTGACCTAAAAGGAGTTTTAAGACGAATCAAAGCAGGCAATAATTCCTCTAGGTCAAACTTTGGCTCCTTTTATGAGCACTTGTGTCTCTTGCTTCGACGTCAGTAACACGATAATGCCTGTGTAAATTTAGAGACGGGATACAAAAGCCACGACCTCAGCTAGAACTAACATTTAGTTAAATGGCAGTGTTTGTGTTATATTTTATATTCTAATATGACTTCCTATATACGCTTTGAGAACACTTTAGGGTTCTAATAGGCATAGGGCACTGTAGAACGTCACAATTAGAATTACGATGTCATATACGCTAAACTGAAAATTTAAACTAGAAAACAATACAATTTTGTTAAGATTTCTCACTATTTTTTTGCTTAAAAGGTACGTAATGTTTATGTCGAAATTTTTTACTTTTACATATTTTTTGGGAGATATCTTATTATACTAACTGCCAAACCCCCTTTGAAAAAATTTTTTGAATGCATTTTTTTTATTATTCTATATTTTATCTTTTAATTACAAAAATTCAGTAGACAGAATGTAGATACCATAACCTGTCCATGTTTTATAATATGCCTGATTGTTACAAATCGTCCTTGACTTTTGCTACGGGAATTTTACATAATAAGTCATTTACATAATAAGTCAGCTATTTTTGTTTCTAAACGGACCTTACGATGTTTACAAATGTTCATCTGCTTTCGTGATGTTCAATGATATTCGGACAAACCGCGAGACTTTTCCCGCCTTAACTGCAGACGACATCACCGAAGAATTTCGAGTAGACAACAATCGATTCTTCCTAAAGTACACTTCCGTTCCAATTGAGGTCAAATTTTAGTATGGAAAATTGCCCTTTCAAATTTAAAAACTGCTATATTTCAAAACGCTGAATATCTTGAGGAAATAATTATTGATTTAAAAAAGTATCATTCTTAATCTTCAAAAGGAGCATAAGCTGAACCATACGCGGTAAGCAGTTTTCATTTTTCACGCAAAAAACCTTCTTCAGAATATGTCAACACTTACTATAGCTTCAAATAACAATATTACCATTAAAAGCGTCCTCTTTGAGCCGCTTCGAAATTTTAAATCATTAGTTAGACGCATTAGAAACGAAATAGATTATTGCAATTGTGCTTAGTGCAAATTAGAACATGGTTAGACCTTATATTTGTCTTCATTTTATACCCCGCTATCGCTTGGTATAAAATATAGACAAAAATAAGGTCTGACCATGTTCCAATTGGCATAGAGCATATTTGCAATAATCTATTTCTTAATTATGCCGAATCGCTCTATGTCGTATGGGTACTACAACAAGAAAAGATATGGGTTAAACCTATATCCAGAGATGTTCGATTTATATGTTATAGGCGTATCCCATTTGGTTTAATAGTTTTTTTTTCAATTTGTTTTATTTAAAATTTCATCATTTGCTGTAAAGGGATGCAAATATAGACGATTGTTAAAGGCAAGAAATAATCATCTTGATTATAATATCTCAACTTTGAGAAGAGTACTGTAATAAAAACAAAGCAAAGTTTTGAAAGGACAAATGTTTAGCAATAAAAATACATTGACCATAGTCAAGTGGTTCTGTGGGGGAAAATGTGATTGTTAGATCGGCAGTTATCGCGTCCTCGGAAAATCGAAGAAAACATACCGACAAGTTACAATTGTTTCAAAAGATTTACAAATTAAATGTATTTCAAACGTCAAACTAGCATTCATGTGCATAAACATTGCAAAGAACTTTATAAAATTTTCAGAATTTAAAATATAAAAAAACAATTAGAAGAAGAGTCTTATTTTGCAAAACAATTGATGAGATTATTAACTTCTACAATTATTTTCAACAATATAAACTGTTGATGACCTTTATTCGAACGTAACTGAATTCATTTTCTGTTGTATTATTATATATATAACTTGCTTCGTTAAAATATCTTAACATCAATTTTTTTTTATTATTGAGAAACAATCAAAACAACAGGCTATATACAATACCTTTCATCAAAGTTCAGTGTCAGGTAATAAATAATCAATAAGCAAATAAACAAAGCACATCTAATATACAATTACATCACAGAAATGTCTCCGCCCCCTCCCAAAAACCACCACTACCACACACGAATCGTTCACGAGAGTTTGGGATTTCGAAACCGCCAATAAACAAAACCCAAGGAAATTAAATTTATTGTTCAAGATGACTAATTTTCTGCGTAAAGGTTCCATTTTCTACCTTATAAATTATGAAATAATCCAGAAATAAGTTTTCTGGCTGAGTGGTCACAAGCGCGTTAAACAAAAACTAAAAATGCACTTTTATTGTCAAATTATCTAAGTAACTAATAAAAGAAACCGAAAAATTTACACTTTATCATGTTAAAATAAGAATGCATAAAACATTACGAAGCTTGACATGTAAATCACGAAATAATCTAAGAAAAACAATTGAAGCGATGAAATACATTACGTAATATAACATAACAAAATTTTTAAATGCCTTTTTCTTATCAAATTAAATAACTAATTGATAAAAAAACGCAAGTATATACATTTTATTATGTCAAGAATAGAATGCATTAATAAAAATACTAGGCTTACCCTATAGATAGTAAAATAATCCAAAAATAAAAATTGAAACGATCTATTCATACTACCGACATAAGCGCGCATTAATATGCAATTATGTACATCTTTACTTCTTCTTATTAGATCAGGATAAAAAAAAATTATTTTAAAGCTTGAAGGATTTATCAAATACGAAAAACTGAAATTGAAATATTTTCTTTAATATTAAATTAGCCATTTTATCACTTACAACATGAACTATATTGTAGGGTATGGTTTTTACCTTTTTGCCCAATTTACCCGAAAACAATTATATATCATTAAGAGATAATAAAAAGTGATCGAACATATGAAAATATACCTCGGGTATACAAAAAATGTACCTCGCCGTTTGTTTTGGTGATAAATTGTAAGAATAAGACCAATACAGGGTACAAGTGGTCTCCATTTAGAATTATTTTATGAATCTGTTTCTTCGCGATCGTCACGTTATAAACAAGTTCACGGCCAACAAGATTTCTATCTGGGATAACCTACAATAACACATGGTACACTTTCTCGCCAGAAAAAAAACAAACGGTGAGATAAATGTTTTTATCTAAAATTAAGTATGTATTTAGTCAAAATCTAAACAAAATATCGATTGATACAAGCTATGTGATAAAAAACGTTTTATCCTCTATATATGTGATACAAGATGTACTTTTGTCGGAAATACTTGACGTCATGACCTTCATTCTATGAATGAAATATGACGTCATAATGCGTGTGACGCTAGGGGCTATATTTTATAAACAAATGCTTCGTTGAATGTTAAATTTTAAATTGTAAACTTTCAGTTTTGTTCTGCTCTTTGTATACTTCTTAATTTTAGATAAACTTATTACATACATTTAAGTGTAGGTAGAACTACCTGTATCACGTCTCGGCAGTTGCATACATTCCGCATCACACCTCGACGCTGTGCGTCTCGTAGTGATACGAATGTACACAACTGTCTCGACATGATACAGGTAGTTGTACCTACACATAATGTATGTAATGTATATGTATCCGTGGTAAATTTTTGTAGTAACCTATACAACAAAAACCCATTAAGCCTTAATTAGATGATGGGGGAGGTCTGATAACATAAATTTTAAATATCACATGTCACAAGAAATAATTTAATATGCTTTGTAAGCTGAAATCTGATTGGTTAATTCAAATCGAGCAACCCATATTATAAGATATAACTTGCGTGACCGTTGTAACGTCACATATTCATTTAAATGACTGAAAATAGTTCAAAATGGAGATCATTTACCTTCGAGGTCACTTTCTCGACCCATATGTCTTTACCATTTTTATTTTTAACAAATGTAGGATTGATTAAAATAGGATAGTTGCTTGAATTTGGAAATGTTGTTGAATATTTACTGCTAGGTGTATTAGATTAAGTGTTGGTCACATTATTTGTACTACCCCCTCTCTTCTCAGTACGCGCGGTCTGCAAGCAGTATATAATGAAATGTCATGTGCAATAAGCTGCAGGCCACAATACTTATCTCCAGCTTGTAACAAATGCAGACTTTTGCTTGATTGGTTACCCGTCGGTACAAATCCCATGCCCGGGCTGCGTTGCTAACGTCGCAGTGTGTATTGTTTGTGCGTTGCTTATATTTTCTAGAGTAACAGTATATGTTATTCCACAAAGGAATATTTCCAATTCTGACCTTTATATTTGTATTTTTACTTCATTTCAAACACAGCAGATGACCTACGTTCACACAGACACATATAAATATGAATTAAATCGGAACTTGACGTCATTGTCTCTTGACGTTATGATATCGCGACACTAGCCACCAAAATATCGAAAGTACAAAAAAAATGTAAAACAGAATAATTGGCACCAAATGTATCATTCTTAAAAATGTACAATTTTGTGAGCAACTGTGATGACGTTGCACATTTAGCTTATTTCTGACCGACAAGAAGAACCTATGTCAGCCTTTTAAACTTAGCCCTACTAACTTGACTTAAACCATTTCGTCTATGGATGGACATGGGGCGACTTCAACTTCCTTCCAGCCTGCTCTGTCCTTTGCCAGTGACTTTGGTTCATTCCAGGTCATACTAATTTTCTTTAGTTCCAAGCTGTTACCCCTACAGGTGTTTTTGTAGGAGTTTTTTGGCTTGCTCCTCTCTTGTTGACCTTGGGGATCCAATCTAGTGCGTGCTTTGTTACATTTGTTTCCTTTTTTCTTAGTGTGTGACCAATCCATTTCCATTTTCTTTTTCTTATTACCGTTTCCATCGGTTCTTGCTTGGTCTTTTTCCACAGTTCTTTGTTGTTTATTTTGTCTGGCCATCTAAATACCTAGGATGTTTCTGGGGCATTTGCTTGGAGATACTTGATGGTGGAGACAGTTTCTCGTCAAGTTTAACAACCAAAAATTAGGACAGATTTGACATTACTGTTAAGATTTTAATTTTTGTGACTGTTCGCAGTGTTTTGTTTTTCCACACTGGCTTTAGAATTCCCAAAACCTATAATGCCTTTTTCTTTCTTGCCTTGACATCTTCATCAGTGCCACAACGTGTATTTATAATTCTGCCAAGATAAGTGAAATTGTCTACAAGTTGAGTTGTTGATCATAGTAGGAGTTGTATAGTTTGTAATTACTGTCATGGTTTTTGTTTTGTCTGCGTTAATGTATAGACCTGTTCTTTTTTATGTTTCTTCAAGTTGATTGGCTTGGTGTTGGGAATCTTGAAAGTGGTGCGATAAGGTGCAAAAATCGTCAGTAAATTCTAGATCTTCAAGACGTGATGTAAATGTCCAGGGGATTGGATCTGCCATTATCCCCGAGTGTATGACCTAGCAAGAAAATCCATCCAACAGTAGTTTTATCATTGATATGATCTTCGTTGGAATTCCATAGTGCCAAGGATGTTCCACAGGACTTGATGGTCTAAGCTGTCAAAAGCTTTTTGAAAATCTACAAAATTTAGTTATAGTGATGACAGCCATTCAGTAGTTTGTTCAGCGATTTTTCTGAGAGTAGCTATTTGATCTTCACATCGTTCTTGTCTAAAGCCAGCTAGTTCTTCTCTCAATTATTTCAACTTTCATTCATTGTTATAACCCGGATGTATTGAAATTAAACCACCAGAAAAAACTTCTGGACAGCCTCAAAGCATGTCCCCAGTGCGTAGCTTCCTATACGCGAGTGCGAGTCTGAATCCTCATTTTATTATTATTATTATTTTCCCAACAACACAATTGTAATCTATCCCTGCAATCAATAAACTGTTCATTTTCAGTACTAAAAAACACAATAGAACTCTCCAAAATGCACCAGTTTTCAAAATTTTCCGTGAGGGGGTGAAGCTTGTCCCCGGCCCCTTAGTTATTTTTTGAATCTACTATATGTTACTAGTGTAGCTACGCCCCTGGTTCCTAACACGCACAGTTACGGTGTTAAATTTTAAGTTGTTTCTTCCAATTTTATTCGTGGATATAGCTATATTGCTAGCTGGATTTTAAAAAATCGATCAATTAATCCAATATCATATGGTAGTTTTTTTTACCACATTTAAAATAAGCCAAATCTTAATGAGTAATAAAATATTTGTTGCTTACTCTTGAAAACTTGGTCACTCTGTTGCTGTTAGTTAGGGTATTCTATACTTGTTATATGTTGTAAGGCAGTTAGCGCAAAACTTTAACCAGAAAAAGTTAAGCGATTTATGTTGTCAATCATCAATGTAACTTGACACTTTCATAATATCATGACGTATTTTAGTTTACAAAACAGTCTAACATTAGTTACTGTTGGTTACACACATCCCTTTGTTTCAAATCAATAAGTAATATCGTTTAAGAGGACAAGTTTGTATTAGGTGTTGTTGTGGGAGAAAGTGATTTTTGTCATGTGGTCCCTAAGAATCAAGGATAGATGGCAGATCATTAAAAAGGAAATGCAAACAGTTCAAATGTCAGCAGTAGTTCAGCGAAATTGAGGACGAATAACCAGGAGAAATGCATTATCATATAAAATCATTATCTTGGGAACACCATGACAATTCAAGAATACAAGATAAGCACGGTTATATAGTGCTATATCTAGATTACTTATCGAGTCCCTTGGTCCATATTCTTTGCAAGGCCTTAGGTTACGGGAAGAAAGAAACGATGATTTCGGTATAATTATATTATAACCTGACAGCCCGCCAACGAGGGACCTCTCTAATCCGCAGTTAGGACCGATCTTATGAATAATAATCAAAAATACAATGTTCCAGGCAATACATTTTGCCACGTTTCGTCTATTCAAGACTCATCATAGGCACTCTACCCAAAGGTTTGAAAATGCCAAACACTTCATGAATATGAACAGAATATAACAATAAAACCAAAATATACCGAACTGAAAAACCAACTTATCACTAAGATCAACCTATACCTGGGAAAGGAAGAACCTTAGGGTTTTGACAATTTTGACATTTACGCGGACAATTTCATAGCTTTGATGTGTTCTTCAACACAAAAGTGTTGTCACCGGAGCGGGTTAACCTCGGGGAATTAAAACTCCACCAGCAGCGCTAACCATCACGGATGTTAAAAATAAAAAATACAACAAAGTTCTACACCATAAATTTTGCTACGCCTGACGTGTTAATCTAAATAATAGATTCATGTGTCATTGGATAAGGAACCTACAAATCAAGTAGTATTAGACTCAGATTTGACCAATGCGATTTTAGTAAATAATTATATATCTAGTATTTTGACAAATTTAGTCCTCACACAAGATTTTCTTTTTATATTGTCTGTTTTAATAACATTTAACCAAAGATGCAGCCAAAACCGGAACATTTGTGAGCAAGTGTAATTTCCACGTGACCGCATCCAACTTGTTCTCCTGTGTCTTTGTTTGTAAGTGTAGCATCTATCTTGTAGTCTCCCTGTAGAACAGAGGCCTAAATTTAGTTACTATAATTTATAAATAAAAGAAATAATTGATAAAGTCAGTCTTATCTAGTAAAGTGTTTTGTCTCTATCCTAAATTGATAAATAGCAGGAATTGTTATTGTATAGACTTTTACTTTATTCAAGGGGAGTTCATTGTTTCTTTGTTCATTGATCTTAGACATAAATTAGCATCTGGAACTCTGGTATATTTTACACTCCGGAGTTGTGAGATATCTTACATTGTGTTATCACCCCCTCCCAATCAATCAAGACATTCATCCACTCTCGATTATTAAAGTTTAAAATTTTTAAATGCGCTGGAACATCGAATTTAAATTTTTCAAATCTCGAGTGGATTAATTCTATATTTATTCGGATGACATGCAAGAATCTATAACATGTCTTCTTATGCTGGGTGGTTATGTAAAATGTTATGCGTTTATTGTATTTACTGTTATCGTTCTTAGATTAATCAGTAATAATTAGAGTATGTATGCGTTTCATTGAAATCCGTTATTTTTGGTCACGTGGTTATATCATAACGAGTGATCTCTTTATCAAAACGTGTACACCATTAGGTTAACCTCTAATAAATAGATTTACATAGGTGACCATTATAACATTTTAAAGACTACCGAATTTCCCTAAAGTTCACTATTAGTGACAACCTTATTTTCTCAAAGTACCATGTCTTCTCTAAAAATATCTGACCAGCACAACATGTTTAAAGTCTAATAAGGATGTTTTGTAAAGTTTACAAAATGAGCTAGTTTCAGTTGTCAGATGGATCGAAACAGGTGCCAGTCTGTTATGTTTCGTACAAAATCTAATACTTGCTTGAAATTAATAAATTTGGATTCATTTCACTTCTAAAATAAGTGTGCATCATATAAAATTAATTTTAAAAAGGTTCATTCAGTATTACAATTTTTATGCAAAGTGAAAGTAGAACAACTTTGGTTCTTTTAAGCACTAATACGGCATCAACTGACTGGCTATTTAGTAGAGGTTAACCATTAGAACGTCAATGACACTGCACTATGGCGTAGTAATACATCAAAACTACACCGGACTTTTACTTAAATTTTATCAGGTATTTTCACCATTTATTGAAAAAAATGTAATTATAAGAATTGAATCAATTCTCTCGAAATTTCATTGAGTATAAAAATGGGAAACTTCAAATCTTACATGAAAATATGTTCTACTGAACTGGGCAACGAGATTAATGCAATCAAACATTTATGGTTTTACTGAGACTTAACGCACTTACCGCCGACAACCAAGACAGTACTGCTGGCAATTCAGGAATCGTCCAGAGGTCCGGTTTAAGTGTGTAAGATCCGGCTCGGAATGGGCATGTACATGGTAAATTCTGTTTTGCAAACTGTGGGGGACACGTCGTTGTACCATCATGAACAAACACTGAGTTTAGCAAATCGCAGAAATTGTATGTGCTAAGACAACAAAAAGAAATTAAGTTAGCGCTGAATATGTTAGAGCTAACGAATTATACATTGAATGCTTCATTAAATTATCAATATATTGAGGTTATTTTGGAACGAGTGCATCATTTTAATGCGATTGCTAGAACTCAGGGCAAATGTTTTGGAGCACATGAAAAATGTAGTACCCAGAAAAGTAGCAACTGTAATGGGTTCTTATATACGTTTTTCGGAAAGACAGATAGATCTCTCGAGCGATATTAAAAGTATGTTTTTTTCGCGAGTGGAGCGCATAGAATCGAGCTAAAAGACAAAAAACTCTTTTATGAGTGAAAGATTACACGGGCTTTTCACAAAGCGCATACAAGTACCTATTTTTCCGTAAACCAACAACTTTCACATCGTGTTATCCTATTGACTCTCCATTGATAATATTCGAAATCCAATTAGAACGTCCGAAACAACAATGTTAAACAAAAAAAAACGTGGTTGTGTTACCATTATAACATTCTTGTTTCCGGGTTTTTGATTTGATGACGCAAAGATTACAGATGAGCGCGCGTGAGCTCAACTGTATTGGGTCGTCTTTACCGGAAATCGGCTTTTTACGGAAGAATAGTGCATTTTTGTTTGAATTTGCAGAAATATTGAAAGAAAACATTTCCGTTTTGTGGCCATTTTAATTTTTTTTCTTTTTTGTCTTCTAAAATACTAACCAGCTACCAAAGTTAGAGACGCAAGGTATAGGAAGCCAAAGCAGCGCCTTCTTGTGGATGTGGACAGCCAGCTCGAGATTACCAGAAATGTCGTGTCCAAGAACAAGGTGTCCTGACGGCGTGACGTCACCCGGAACGTTTGGTGGATATGGTGACACGTTGTAGGTGTCCACATGTAACAATGCTTGGTTGGTGTCTGTGAATGACAACTGTTGTTTATGTTTTGTAGTCATTATAATATATGTGTAATGAATGCAAATATTAGCTAACTGATCCTAACTATGAAATGACTCTCGACTTTCTTTCCAATATTATATTTTTCTTAATATTATGAACCACAATTCTTCTTAAACGACGTGTTTCAGTGGGTTCTTGATTTAATTTGATATAAACTATATGGTACTTGTTCCACAAGTGGCCGGATGCATGGCTCAGTTTAACTTATCCATTTTTCCCCCACCTCAACCCCTTCACTTTCTATGTCCTTCTCTATCCAGCCATTTCATCAAAGGATTATAGCAAAGAAACAAATGTATTAATATTTGCGGGTATGTATTTTCACGGATCAAGCAATGTTGTCCGATGGCGGGTACTTACTTTAGCTGAGTCCCATAACAAATGATATAATTTGTTACTTTTCCCGGTTTTTAATGGACAAAAAAAGCGACAATTTGTAAACAGCGACAATTTACATTCGAGTTGTAGTGTGCATGCCGAGACCAACTATTTCATATCCAAGAAAAGATAATTAAAAATATTTTGTGTTATTTTTTTCTTATGCTCCAAAATCGATGTACCCTTGTTCTATATACGTTTGTTTTAAATTTTGAGAAAATGTTCTCGTCTTATTCAAGGAATCCCATGGCCAATTCCCAGATAAGAAAATGGTTGGATCATTTAACCGAAAAATTCCACTTACTACAATCGTTTATCGTGAACTTCATAGCAGCAAAACTCCCTGAAAGTGCCAAAACTATCAAGAAAACCGTCTTCTCCATGATGCTTCTCTGGTGTACAGCTATCTTCTGAACTCAGATCACTTGGGCCAAGGTAGAAACTGTTCCACTGATTTTATGTCGAAAATCGTGTCATAGTAAAGATAAGACATTTTCGACGTGGGGTGATGTATATGTTCCATATTATTGACTAAACGCATTTGGGGTTATTTATTTGTATTATTTTTTTTTGTATAATTAAATTTCTTTAAATATTTACTATTTATTTTATATGAAGAATAGATATTGTCTGTACTCTTTGTCACAAAAATCAAGGCCATTGACCGGTTAACACCAAAATGCTCCCTTATGAAACGCTCTTATCATTGAGGTTAGTTTTACTACGGAGCGCAGCGAGGACAAAAATACTTATTTCTTGATATCAATTCATGTTTTATCGGAACAAATACATAAAAAAGTGTTCGTGTCATATTTTTTGTACACAAGGATAGTATTGCATAAACAATTCAGTGTCCCTTATCAGAATGATACTAAAACTCGATCTATAAATTGTGAACATATACGTAATACCAAATATTTAATCAACGTATTTAATAAAGATCTAGTAAATACACTCATTACACAAAAAGTGGGCCAATACAGGAAAAAAGGCTCAAAACTGACAAACAAGACAAATACAAGAATTTCACTTGCAGTATATATAAATATAAATATTTATTAAAATCGCATTCGTTGGAGTTACGTCAATTTATGAGAACATTATTTTTTAGCTTTACCAGTTGGTTTTAAAATGCAAACCTGCAGAGAAACATGTACATGAGGGTCAAAATGATTTGTGATTTATTTATTATTTATGAATCATGAATCCAGAAATTGTGCAACCTGGCATAAATGTATCTTATTATTATATAAATTTGAACTTAATGCATAATTTTACAGTTTATGTTAGAAATTGCTTGTATATTACATTTAATTTTCTGATGGACATACCTTTAATAATGTTAACTCAATCTTCATAGAGAGTTTTTTATATTTTTTTTCTCAGATGAAATAGAATTCATATTTCATTTATTATACAATGTGAATTAATATACAGGTTTTATTTTGTGTGTTTGTTTGTTTGTTTGTTTAACGCCACTTTCAGCAATTTTAAAAGCTATATCATGGCGTCCAGTTTTTTATTAGGGGCGGAAGCCGAGGTACCCGGAGAGAACCCCCGACCTGCGGTAGGAAAACTGGCAATCTTTGTCAATGATTGGAGTCGAGTACACCCTGTCTGCAGTGAGAATCGAACCCGCAATCTCAGTGTTGACAGATCACGTGATCAATAGTAGAACTACCTTAACAACACTAGTCTCGATCATCCAGACGCTTAATTACATTTGTGCGTCTGGATTCATTTCTATATTGAACTCGTTACCATTACGCCCAAAACTGGGCGTAATTTTTGATTGGATGATATTTTTATTATCTAAAAAATTACTTCCGTTCATATCAAGAAGTGTATAAAAAATTGTGCCAAAGTTTACATTTGAATATTTTTATAAAATATAACTTTATCAATTAATTAAACAAATATTATTGTTGTGCACAATCAAGAGTGAATCCTGAATGTGACGTCATATTATAAGTATGCATGGTTTTCCTGGTTTAAAAATATACCCTAAAAATAGAATCATTGTTTTGTCTCCACCTATTGGTAGCGAAATTACAACAAGGTGATCCCAGACGCTATTATATATGCGTCTGGGTGATCGAGACTATAACAACACCACGACCACCTGAGGCCCCTTTAAAATACAGGTAACATACAGGTAAGGTAGAAACGTCATAACCTTTCCAGGGCCCCGTAATCACCAGTCCTTAATTAGACGTTTATATTGCGAGTTTTTACAATAAACCTTAAAAAAAATGGTGTGTTCACGTTTCTCCAACTTTTGATAATTAACTATAACAACATCCAATTAGGGGTGGGGATTAGGGGGCCATCAAAAGGATTGCTAAGAATTTTACCTGTAAAGTATGTAGGAAAAAATACGTTTTTAAGTAGCATAAGAGAATGTGAATATAATTTAAGAATATATTGATGTTAATAAAACTAGTATTCTTATATGTTAAATAAGCAGATATTTTTATTTTATATAATATTTTCTTCATCATTTAGTTTCATTTGCATAAATGTAAGAGATGAATAAAATATTTGAAAATTCGCTTCGCCAGTAACTTTGCAGTGAAATGTATTCAGTGCTAATACATGTAATAGACAGTGCTTTCCAATGCTTTTTATTTCCTTATATTGTTATGTAAATATAAATATCTTGTTATGGAATACTAGTACAAAAATAAATACTTCATAAAATTATATTATAATTACAAAAAAAAATATATGAACATTTTATGATGAGAAACAAAAATAATATTTATGAAAATAAAATAAAAAGAACTTTACACAGAAAAAAATAGACTCGAAATAAAACAAAGGAAAAGTTGGAGAAACGTAAATAAACCAAAAAAATAACCGCGTAATTCTGATGTTTCTGAATTAAGTTACGAGTTGATTATACAATCAAAAATTAAGATATAGACGAAGAGAAACGGAAGTCTACCAAACTGTTGTACAAATCTTACCTTCAATGGAAAACAATTTATGCAGTATTTTATACTTGCAACAGACGTCATATAATCCATAGTTTATATTAATATAAACTTTAATACATAGATATTAAATACATGTATTCTGTACAGGGGTAGAAATAGGAAAAGTAACTATGGGAGTCCTTTGGGAGTCAAAAGGACTCCCTAATAAACCAGTCAAGGAGTCCTGAAAAATTGCAGGGAGTCCCATTAAACCGACAGAGTCGGTAGACCCACTGCGCTCGCGCAGTGGTCTTTACGGCGGGGGGTATGGGGGCCGCTCAAGGCTTTGGTGCAAAAATATGCATTCTGGCATTATTCTGAGGGTACATTTTCATTCTGAAAAACTATATTTTTTTGTCTGAATTTTTTGCAGTTTTGGTCTCGCACTGATCATTCATGAAGTTCTTGCATACATCATAATATTGTTAACAATTTGGTATGAACATGCCATGTTTATCTGAGCAAAATTTCCAAAGAAGATAGATAGAATAACATTACACTTAACCCAGAAATAATTTTACTATTCAGCACACTTCCACTTGGACAAAGTGCTGATCAAAATTGCTTCATGGGACACCAATCTATAGAACTTATGATAATGTTAATAATTTTTCTCTATCTTTATTCTTTCAAGTACAGCTTACATATTTATCTAAGAAAATTGATAAAATTCAATACACTGAAAGAACTGAAGTTAGAAACAAACTGAAAGTGTTTGTTTATAAAAAAAAATTTCATTATGGGCCGTTGTACTTTACTTTTCTTCGTTGTTCACTTCCGGTAATTAGTCACATCCGGTAAAAAAAAAACAAATGGCGCGTAATCCATTTGAAACACGTAAATCCTTTGAAAAAAATGTTAAATACGCATATTGTTTGCCGTTTTTATTGGAATTACACATTTGCTGATAAATTGGAAGTCTGTGTGAATTATTGGGACCAAATCATATGCAAGTATCTACTGTGAACCATCGGGCGACTTTAGGAAAATAACAGCCAACAGAGCGACTTCGAGGCGCCGTAGCCGCAGGGAATTTTTGTCGCCCACTTCGCCCAGTGTGGTGAGCCCTGCTAAATTTTTAAGGAGCCCGACGGGCTCTTACAGTAAACACCCAGGGAGTCCTTACAAGTTTTAGGGAGTCATGGGCTGCCGGGCTACCGCTTATTTCGAGCCCTGTATGTATATGTTGTACAACTACATCAACTATATTAATGGAGGTAACAGAGGCGCACGATGGTAAACTTGTATTACTGCCCAGTGAAAAAATAATTTGGGCATAGTTGTTTTGTAAGGCAATTTGGAACATATATCTTTTTATTTAACAAATTGAGACCTAATACAAATTTTCAAAAATCTATAGAGCCTCGGTGGCCAAGTGGAAAAGGTAGTTTGTCTATTGTGGAAAGATAAAAAGGTACCTGTAGTTCGTCGACTATTGATTACGTGGTCTGCCAAAAATGAGATTGCGGTTTCTCACTGCAGACGGAGTGTACTCGACTCCAATCTTAATTGACAAGGATTGCCAGGTCGGGGGTTATCTCCGGGTACACTGGTTTCCTCCACCAATAAATAACTGGACGCCATGATAGCTGAAAGTGGCGTTAAACACCATTAAAAAACAAATCAAAATATATACCAAATAAAATGTATAGCCTTATTTTACGTTAGGCGGGACTCTCCAGATTTAGAAGACCCAAATCATCATAGATTAAAGTTAGGGTTAGGGATATAGTTAGGCTCAGGGATAGGGTTAGGGCTAAGGTAAGTAGTAAATGTTTGTATAGGTAGTGGGTTCCCTTAAGTAAAATTTGATCAACTATATAAACATTGTGTGAAAATAGCCTGATTGGATGATTACCATGCCTTTGTTTAAAGGATAGATTGGTGAGTTGCTAAATACCAGTACAGTTATGTTTCCTGTGTTAAATTTAAATAAACTAAAACAGCACCGAGAGTCAATTTTTGCTGTTACTTTGCGGTGTTAATTTTGCAGGAAAAGATGTTTATTGTAGGTTAATTGGTTAATTAAATGCTTTAAGGACCAGATCAAGTTTACACAAAATTAATCAACGGGGAATTCAATGGACCAACGGTAAAGTATGGAATATTTAAATAGTAGCGAAAATTCAGTTTTTTCAAAACGGCTACAGTGAGCCTACTCTATTACAACATCCGAAAGAGATGGACTCCCTATCCGCCACCATCCCAGCTTAGTGGCATTTGGAAACCCTCTCAGTATCTATAAATACTCTTAGATGTCACCCTGTGTTTTGTTAATTTTAATTTTTTTCTTTCTAGAGCTTTTGTTTGTTAATATGAAAGTCGCAATAAAAATAGCCACAATAAAAATATAGCTGCTTAAATTAAAATCGACGTGTTTTAGTGGAGGATTTTTGCCTAACAAATAAAAACTGCTTACCGCGTATGGTCGAGCTTATGCTCCTATTGTAATATTTTTGAAAATCAAAAATTATTTCCATAAATATTCAGCGTTTAGAAATGCAGCGATTCTTTTAACAGGGAGATTTTCCATTTTTGTTTCTAATCTAAAGGGATAGCGTTACCGATTATTTTACTTATAACAACAAACGATTAACAGATACACATATGTTGATATTTGTACACAGCAAGTAGGATAATTCTTGTTTGTTACCTAAAGTAAAATCAGCTGTTCACCTCAATATCCAAATTCAAAAGACTCCCGTAAAATTAGCCCCAAAACGAAGTACAATGCGCAAAAATACGCTCGGTAAATAGTGCAGTGAATAAACAAATATAACTGCTTACAGCCCAACTAAGGCTTGTACAATATTTGTCTTGCAAGCATATGTTACGATGATGCAGAAACAAATTAAAGTAACACTTTACATCGTATTGAAAGGAACGTAAAACTATCGTAACTAAGTTGTATTCCTGTGCACAACATTCGCAATACAGTTGTCTTGTTTGTTGACGTAGTGAAGTATACTAATTCCCGGTATAAATACCGCGAGTAATGTACGATCAAGAAATCTACAATTAGCACACAAGATTTTCATTGCTTTATAAATGCTTGCACATGACTTAAATAAATAGTTCTCACCTACTTGCTTACTTTACCCTTATAATGCTAATAGGCCGATTTGGGCCGATTTACGTTACCATTTCACTTCTAAAGCGCCGTTTACATATATTTCAAAGTAGCATTTATAGTTAAAATAAATTATTTGCATGAAGTTGCGGTGTATGACAGCCAATTAGGTTTGAACTTGCTATATGACGTCATAGACCGCAATATGACGTCATATAGACGTCTTCTTGGTATTTGTGAGAACACTGGGCAATAGTTTCTGTTTAAATTGGAGCAGATCATTCCACCTACCCCGAACCATCGAAACTGGCTATATTTTTGAAGTATATCATGTGTTCACGTCAAATGGTAATGCAGAGCTGATTGCCTATTTGTATGTGCCTAAAGGAAACTGTAAGAAGAACCAACATCTCATACAATGACTGATTTTTGCTTCTTTTTTGAACAGTGAAGGATTATCTTACAATTATGAAACAAATTGAATAGAAGGATTCCTGTATTTTCTTTGTTTTTTACCTCCGTTTTCTTTACTTCAAGCAAATTAGTGAAAGTAGTACTTGTTGGTACATGTTTTTTCACAAAATTTGCAACTATCAAGAATAAAAATATTTATTAAGTGGTTTAAATACCGCTGTTGACGAAATTAATAATACAATAACTATCTTTGTCTCCTTTAGATCCCAATTTCTTACTTTCTAAGTTTCTTTAATACGCTGCACTTCACACATCTTTCTTCGTGTAACTTTAAACAGTAAATGAAATCTGACCTTGCAAAACTAAGTGGTTCAGAAATATAATGCCGAAGAAGTTCTCTAAGTTTCAGACCATATACAAGACAGATTTGATTGTCACTCAACTACACCGAAATGAAAGAAATAAAATAAATACAATAATTTTGTCATTATCATACTTGTATCTAAATTTCTTTCTGACGAATTTTTTTTGTTCCAAAAAGAAGGTCAATAATTGACGAAATGTTAAAATAAAAAAAAAAGTTGTTTATTTTAAGTAATAATACTTTTGCAACAAGAAAATTAGTTTGATCATCATGTCTTGATTTGATATATCTCCTTTTCGATTCTAAATCTTCTTCATTTTTTCATTCTTTTATATTGATATTTTCATTGAGTTAGCATCATCAAGAATTAGACCATTATTATCCTATGTGAACAAACTATTTTGATATTCTGATACCTAATACCAAGCAAGAACTGTGAGTCGATAAAGCACTTAATCCAAGTAACGAACGCAAAATTTAGCATCAAGCTTTATATGCTATGCGAGTAAACCTTTTGATTTCCTCATTCACATAGGAAAATTCACGATATCCCAAATCGGACTAGGAAAATCCGGAATAATCATCAGAAAATATAACTTTTAAAATTGAAGTTTAAAAAAAATATAAATAGATAATTTAATAATATTTTAATACCTAAACACTATTAAAGAATATCGTATATGATTGATGTTCTTATAATTATATTTTAAACTGAAGAAAATCATATTTTGTTCTTGCTTCTTGAAAAAAATATCACACGTTTTAAACATGTTTGTAATCAGATTCTAAATCGTTTGAAATCATTTTATGTATTTTTATATGTAGTTCTCTTTATTTTTATTTTGGTGTAGGTAAGCATTACGTTAAGGCGCCATCTGCAGGTGGCATGAGGGTGAGAGGTCTCCTGTCCATTTATCGGAGACCCATGGATGATTTTGATGTTTACTTCCTTCCTTCGTCCTTTTCATATATAACTCAAATTCATTTTAATTTTACGTATTACTTAAACTTATCTCAAAGATAATATATTGCTTCTGAATTGTATACAAAAATCTCTTCATTATCAACCCCCAACAGAGACATTCAGTTAGAAATTAGTCAATAAAAAAGCAACATATTTGAAATCTAAACTCATTAACCATTGGTAATTATTATTGCACTTTGCATAACAAGTGAATCCTTTTTGAAACTTTAGGTATTCTTCAACAAGATATCGATAATGCTGAATCATACAAAAATTTAATGGTTCAATTATTTTTCGTTGACTTTTTAAAAAGCCTTTGATACATTAGAATGGAATTTTATGTTTATGACACGAAACACTTTGGTTTCGTCTCATCTTTATATTACAACAATTTACAGACATCTATAGAAGTAACGTGTGGATTTCTGAAGTTTTTAGCAAATCTAGTGGCATTAGACAAGATTGCCGATTATCTGCCCTTTTGTTCGTGTTATCAGTGGAAATTATGGCTTAAATAATAAGATTAAACCAAAACATAAAATGTATCAAAGTAAAACTTGACAATACCAACCAAAATTTCATCATTTGCTGATGACACCACTCTTTTTTGAACGGCAAAAATGACGTAAAAATTGCAATGAATGAAATAGAAATGTTTGCTCTTTTCCTGATTTAGTTTTTAATAGAAATAAAACAGAGGGAATATGAATAGGTTAATTGAAAAATTCTGCAAACGATATTGAAAACATTAAAT
The DNA here is from genome assembly GCA_944474755.1 of Limnoperna fortunei. NCBI lineage: Eukaryota > Metazoa > Mollusca > Bivalvia > Mytilida > Modiolidae > Limnoperna > Limnoperna fortunei. Next base: position 28,113,728 of record OX104118.1, read on the forward strand.
GGACTAGAGGACCAACGAAAGCTCTCGGTGTTTATTTCGGACACAACACAAGTGAATGCGAAAAATTGAATTTGAAGGGGAGAATAGAAAAACGATATCTACTTAAATCATGTGAGAATCGAAACTTAACTGTTATTTGAAAAATTAAATGGTTCGAGCTTTAATACTACCACAGTTTTCATATGTAGGAAGCGGTTGTAAATATGTCAAATATATCAAAAATATAATAGGAATATCTTCATATCTTTGTTATAAATTTGTATGGAATAATAAACCAGACAAGTTAAAAAGGGATATATTATAGGCGATTATAAAAAGGTGGGCTAAATATGATAGGCTTGGAATGTTACTTAAATTCGCTTAAACATACACGGGTCAAAACGATTTCTAGAATGAAAATTATAGCAAACAAATATCTAAGTATTTTTGGAAAAATTTTTTTCTTATTTTTAAGTCAAATATTAGAAATATTATAAACATAAGCAAGATTGTGTCTATTAGAAAGTTTCATAAGGAGATAATTAAATTATGGAGAAAGCTAAATGAAAGTAACACAACTCCAAAAAACCATATCAAATTTAGAAAACAGTTATTATGGGGTAATAAATATATCATATATTGAAAAATTCCTCTTTTTGAGAATTAGTTCAAAAGTGATATTCTTTATGTCAACGATATTTGAGATGAAAATGGTCAGAAAAGGTTGCATTAGAAACACTAAAAAATTAATTCAACTAGATTGCCGAATTTTCTATTCTAAGAAGATCAATACCAAATCATTGGTTAAGCAAACTCATAACTGTTGAGTCTATTTAAAACGTAGTTGAAGCTCCCATATTAAGAAATTTTAGAGATCTAAAATAGTAGATTTATTTGATTTTTAAAAATTGACGCGTATAACTGTTTCATAAATAAAAAAATTATTCCCCAAACAGCAGTTAATTATTGGTTCAATTTATTCAAACTGAATGATAACGATTACAGTCTGGAAATAAAAATACATAATTTATTTGATTTCATTTTCTATATGTTAAAGAAAAATAAACAAAAGATGGAAACTTTTACAATGTATTCTACCAAATAAAAGTTTACTATGCAGATGGTGAAAAGCCGAAAATTCAAATTTGTAACTTTTGTGGTGAAGAAAAAAATTATGAACATTTCTTTATAAGTTGTAAATTTTATACAGATTTTTGGACGCGGGTAAAAAATGTTCTACACAGAGTATATTTTAATAAGCCAATAACTTTAAAAGAAATAGTGATAGTTTACAAATTTTATTATCATGGATATGTTGATATTAATTTCCTGTTCAATTTTATTGGGTTTTCAATTTAGAAAGCATACTATATATTTAAAAAAAGTAAAATGAAATAAATGTTTTCGAAGTTTTGAAGAATGAATTGTGCAGCCAACGAAAATATTTCATAATAATAATGTCTTTTACACTGTTTGTGATACATTTATGTTATTGATGATTTCATTGAGGCTTTCTTAACGTGTACTCAGTTGTTGTGTTGTTTGTTGGATCGTTGTCTCATAGACATATTTCAAATCATATCATTTACTTACAGTATGCTAATTATATATAGATTACTATGTACCGCGATAATGAAAATTTTCTACTTACCTACAACTTGCTTTTAACAAGAACTTGTTAATAAGTCCCCGCTTCAAACAATAAAATCTTTAGTAGAGAACGACCAGTCAAATGCTCACATGTATCACTCGAAAAAATGCAATATTTCATTCGGTCATTCCAAACTCTTGTGTTTATTTATTTATTTTTTTAAAATATTTTTTGTGTGGAAATTATAAGGATTTAAAGTGAATTGAAGTTAAGTTCAGCAGAGGTTTTAGAGATTCCCTGCAGAATCTTTTGAAAAATAAATAAACTGTATTGTCTAGTTCCAATGTCAAAAGGACGTTAATATTACGATAAATGCATCTCTTATACATTTATTTTATCTGTTTATATTTTCGTTCTACATTACGAATCATTCCCGCCATGATTGACGTCCAAAGACCGAAAATTGACGTCACAAATACGACTGACGGGCTTCATGCATAGTGGGAAAAGTATTGGCTTAGTTTTAAAAAAATATCGGCATGGTTTTTTTTATCTACCTGACAGATCGTATCACAATTGTGATGTTTCTATCTGTTTGCTTTTTTTATCGCGATATTTGTTAAAAGCATCGCGATACTTTTAAAAAGCATCGCGATCCTTTTGAAACGTAAAAAGTATTGCAATAGAAAAATGCAAGCCGATAGAAACATCTCAATTGTGACATGAACGGCCACTGATAGACGTGTCGGTTTGAACAGAATAACTGGCATTGACAACAGATACATTTTACAATTTGCCGAGATTATTTGTAAAAACAAAAGAAGACAGAACTAAAAACAATATTACTCATACTAATGTTCCTAATTGTACCCGCAGTTTATATGTAACGTAATGTGTTATATAATCACTGTTCAAACGCAAAGTAAACCTAGACAGACGTTCTTTCTTAAAACACAAACAGGAAAAACAATAGTTGTCGATTGTTTGATGGATATATCAGCGACAATTAATGGAGCTGATACATTGAGTTGGTGGCAAATCCGTGCATCTTGCTCGTTTCGTTGATTTGTGATGACTGAAAACGTAGTTTTACAGTTACGGCTATTGTGTGTATTTGAAATGATTCATAACTGAAATTACTAGAGAGGCAATTTTTAAGTATCGTTTATATATGCCTTCACACTCGTATTTCGTCTACAATAGAACTGGGCTATTTCCCGTCATTCAGGCAATGTGAACAATGAATCGAAATGTACTGTTCAAATATGTTCTTGTATCTATTTCTCTAAACAAATGAGTTCATAACAATAGTATAACAGCTGCTTCAACTAAATAACTTTCCGTTTAAGCGATACATCTCTCAAGATAATCGTTTCACGTATATTGGCTAAATTTATTTTCTTATGCGTACACGACACACGACCGCCATATTTGTTTACGTTTATCGAGAAAAGAGTAGTTCCCCTAAAATCATGAACGGATCTGGGAAGTACTGGTTTATGGCCTTTTGAGCTATCAGAAATGACTTTAAACGTCAACGAATGTAAGATAAAATTAAAATCTGATAACCCCCATCTGCAGAGCTTCCCCAACCCCCCACCAGGGAACGCGCTGATTAGCTTTCTGGGTGGAGCACTGGGAACACTCCCAGTATAGCTCGGTCGTACTAAACGATCCTTAATTTCCGAAATTATAATGACAAAATCCCAGTTGTTTATTGAAAATTAGGCAAATTAATGATAAAATGATTAAAAATTTCATGCAAGTAAATATGCAGCACTACAGTTATCTACTACTATATCTATCTAGGAAAAATATTCCTGACAGAACGATTCGTGTTTATTCGAGGTGTTTTGGTTTTTACGCTGAAGTTGGGAGAAGGCAGGTTTAATCATCAATTGTTGCCATTAAACAATCATTAATGAATCTAGAGTAAAAAAATAACCACACTATAACCAGTGACTAGATACCGTAACCTACCATTTGCTGGTGTGAGTAAAGAATAACGGAACAGCTCAGAGTGAATCACTAAGGTTTAATTTTATTTTGATTGGTTGAATATATTGAGCAACTGTGAGCATTAAATAAAAAACAGGAAGTGAATAAACTAATTGCAATAAGTGTTATTCAAAACGTGGCACAAATCGTCTGTTAAAATGCTATATTTATAAATACAATATATTTAAAATTTGGAGATTGTTACACCAGTACAATAATTAATTTTGACAAATATTTACTTTCACATTGGTATATTTTTTGTTTTATTGACTGATTTGTTAATATTTTTAATATTTAACCAAAAATGCATGCAAAACCAGAACATGGATATTCAAGCGTTATTTCCATGTGAATGCATCCAACTTGTTCTCCTGTGTCTTTGTTAGTCAGTGTGGCATCTACCTTGTAGTCACCCTGAAAAATACATAGATAAATGTAAGTTATGCAAAAAAGCAAATTGTCAGAACGTTCATAATGAACAGCCCACATATAACAACCAAAAGTACGGGAAAATTTGAGTTCCTCGTCTATAAAAAATATTTTTAAAAGTTTTAAACTTTGTTTCTTAAATTACAATCCGAAAATCAAGGTAATCATGAACATATAATTACATCTAATTGTCTCTGCTAAAATAAAAGCAAGGAGAAGACAATTTGCGTTGCTCAGTTAGGTATGTAAAAAAATATTCATGAATTAGCGTCATCGTATGACGTAATGAGCAGCTAACCGTAAAAGCAGGTCTTTGTGTCAGGTGAAATACAGTATGTAGTCTCCGTGCATGGTTCTGTAGAGTTGTAGGCTTTAATTGAAATGTGAACAGCACTTTGGACCGCTATGAATGCTATGCAACATTAATTATTATTTTTTACTGAACACTTACCGTTAACAACCATGGCGGTGTCGATGGCAATACCCGAATTGTCCATACGTCCGGATTAAGTGTGTAGGTCCCGGCTTTAATTGGGCATGTGCACGGTAAATTCTGTTTCGACATTTGTCCGGGACACTTTGTTGTACCATCCCGAACAAACGCCGAGTTTAGTAAATCACAGAAATTGTATGAGCTGATAGAACAAAAATTGTTTATGTCAAGAGCAATTTGAATATGAATTCTAACTAAATGTACATAGAATACTTTATCCGAAAATCAAAATACTGGTAAGCTGCAAGAAAGTTAAAGTTTTAAGTTGAAATGCATGTATCATTTTTACGCAGCTGTCAGAAATTTAACTTGCTTGCTGGACGTTAAACATCAATCAATCAATCAATCAATCAATCAATCAATCAATCAATCAATCAATCAATCAATCAATCAATCAATCAATCAATCAGAAATTTAACAACGAGTAAACATTGGCACAAAATTTAATTAGCCGACTTACGCGAAAAAAAATCGGAGAAAACTAAATGACAATTAATCTGAATAAGTAAACAACTCATATATAGTATACCATTTGGAAAAATTTCCGTTTTCGTGGACAATTTTATTTTCAATGTTTTCTTTCTTTGGTCGTGACTTACACCCTATACATGCATAAATGACATATCTGATTGCCTTAGGAAATACTAACCAGCTACCAACGTTAGCGATGCAAGGAACAGGGAACCAGAACAGTGTCCTTTTGTAGATAGAAACATCTAGTTGAAGGTTACCAGAAATGTTGCGTCCAAGAGTAAGGTGTCCAGACGCCGTAACGTCACTCGCAATTTTTGGCGGATAAGGAGTCACAGCGTAACGGTCCACATGCAGCATTTGTTTATCATTGTCTGTGAACGGAAATAAGAAAAATATAACATAGAGCACATTTACCTTGAAAATGTTTTGTTTGTTTATTGTTTAACGCCACTTTCAGCAATCATGGCGTCCAGATTTTATTGGGGGATGAAGCCGGAGTTCCCGGAGAAAACCCCCGCTCTGCGGTAGGAAAACTGGCAATCCTTGTCAATTAAGATTGGAGTCGAATGACCCTGCCCGCAGTGAGACTCGAACCCGCAACCTCAGTGTTGACAGACCACGTGATCAATAGTAGACTAACTACCTTAACCAGTCGGCCCCCCACAGCTGTATGTACGTGTTTCTTTATATTCTATAGATCTTAATTACATTGTTGAATAGTTCATTTATCTTACTTTTTAAATTTCTCAAGTCTTCACAATCCCTTGATTTGGTACACATGTAACACGAACAGACAATTATAACTAGTAACAGTTGTGTACTTGGTCCATGAAAGAATTTCTTAGGGGAAAAATGCCGAACTTTTTTACTGAGTTAATACCTGGCATTTTTACTGAGTAAGGAAATTTTTTTCTATGAAAATTTGTCTGTGGACCTTTTTTCACCTAGAAAATAAGTAAAATGGAATAATTTTAATAGTGAAAATAGTCTGTGGTCTTATTTTACTACCGGAATTATTTTTTATCACTTCCTTATGTGTGTAATGTGGTATAATGTGACGACATCATTGAAATAAACGTAGAAAAATCATGGTTAAATTCCCGCATAAAGTTCGTGGACACCCATTCTTTTATCTCCATTTTTAGAAATTTAGTATTATACAATGTATGTGTATAAAATTTCATGTGAAAGAAAGATTTGTTTAATTAAAAATTTAGATGTCTCGCCGGTTCGGTTACTTTTGCACAGGTCGTCCAATAGGATAATGACCACATATGGTTAATAAATGTCCGTAAAAAAACAAAAAATTCTTCATGTATGTAGTTTCGGGGCAACATATGTAATACAATAAAAACTAGGGATTCCTCATAGAAGCTTTTTTTTAAGTCAAGCCAGCAAAAAATGAGAAATCTTCGTACAAAAGCCATTATACTTCAATCCTGCAAAGTCACAATGTATTCAGGATTTTTGTTTCAGAGGATAATACACTGAAATTTTAAAATCACGACTTACTAAGGATTCTTTGTCAAGGATCTCCCCCTGCTAATGGCAGCCATGATTTAAGCAATCAAGACGAACTAAAGACCCAAATCATGGATCACGAAAATACTTTCCCCTTTTACAAAAGCCAACATGCGTTTCTGGTATACAAGTTGTTTTATGTAATTAACCACACAGTGCGATGTTTCTATTGGCAGCTCAGCAGTTTATCTTGTCGGGTGATGTATCGACGATGTATAATTCGTGTATTGTTTCTTGTTGCGTTATTAAGGTAGCTATCCGCTTACGTCTGGTTATTATTTATGTTACAGTTTTACAAAATACCGTTGTACTGTCAATTTCAATTTCAATTATTATTTATTTATAATCATTAAACTATTTTAACAACTTGTGACACAAACAAAAATACATAGCAACAAACAGTTCTACGGAAAACATATAATTCCCTGAACCTCGATCGATAGACCGTTTTAAAGAAAAAAACCTAGATTATGGAACACAGTCGAAAATTTGCAAAGTTTAAATGAGAACATACGTTTGCTTCTTATTTAAATCGTTGGTTTTAATGTATTCTTCCATAAGTTCTGAAACATAATTTTGCCTACGTTGTTAATTTTTGTGAAAGTAAATAAAAAATGGGTTTCTTCTTTGTCTCAAAGTGAACAGAAATTGCAAAGTCGGGATTCTCGGGGTATTTATTTACAAAGGCCGGACTCAATTTCTAGGGAATGATCTCTTTTTCTTAATTTTGTAATTTGGTATACTAGTATATGTTTTGCAAGATAAATAAAGAACAGGTACAAAGTCTTTATATAATAATTATTTTCTTTCTCATTAGTAAAAGTTAGTTATAATATCCATGCAACATATTAAAATACCCTTTTTAATGCTTTGACCTCCTTGATGGATTTGCAGGATGATCAAGTGAAGTTTGTGAAATAATATATTGGATATAAATATACCAAAAATATACAAAGCAATAAATATTTACTACCAACATCCATAATAAACTTAACAGAAATTCAAGCCTTTGTATAATGTACAATATGAATAAAATGAAAGACAAAATCCTTTTTTTTTCTGCATTGTCCAAAATATAAAGATATGCGAATAGATTTATAATTAATTTTTTCATAACATAAATGATATAGAACATTTTTTATTCAACTAACATCCGAAACGAACCACTTACAGCTCTATTCTTTAAAAGTATATTGAGGAAAGTGGACTCGAATATTGTATAATTCTACAAAGTTCAATTTAACTTTTTTTTAATGTTTTTCCATTCATTGTTTGATATACATGCCGTCAACATCATGGAGGTATAATTGTGCATTTTTGATAGTAAATTCATAAATTCATATTAATCTGGTCGAGAAATTATTATGAAAGGCATAGTATTTCTTAACAGATTTTAAAAGGCAGAACTTTCTGTACTAAACCACAGCGACAGACTCGATTCTAAGAAAATTCTCAATTGCTAAATCAATCACTTTTTGTTTACTTAATCTGTTCCTATATTAAAACTGTTAAAAAAATTTTTATTATTTTGAAACCGAGATATAAATATAGAAACATCCTTGATCGTAAACAACAAATATAATAATAATTTAGTTATGCTTCATTCATCAATTTGTTTTTTATCGTTGTTATGTAAAAAAATCATTGTTTACTTACTACAATCATCAATTCTGAACGGCATGGCAGCAAAACACACAGAAAGTACCACAGCTAAAACGCACACAGTCTTCTCCATAATGCTTCAAATACAGACAATTGTCCCGAGCTCTTAACACCACGAGTTAGGACTGTCAATCTAAAAACCGTGTGATAGTAAAGTAGTGTTGTGATATATAGGATGTTTTGACTCCATATACTATAGCAGTTGAACATTATATGTATATAATTAGTGTTATATTTATATAACATTCTGTGGTTTTATTGTATTAGTAACGATTCGAAGAATACATTTAGTTTATACTTCTCGTCATGCAAAAAATTAACCAGTTTACACGTAAATGCATTTCTTGGACGTTCTAGCAGGTTAATATATGACTTGAAGCACATTTGAAGCCGTACCAATGTATATGATTATAACCTTTTTAAATGGAGACGGGGTCATAATACATATTACTTATTTAATACAGTGAACCTAATTATTTTAAGTAAAATATGTATATATAACAAAAATGATTAAACACGTAGAAATAAGTATGTTTGCCCCTCATTTAGTGTCATATTTTTACATTGTACATGTTCACTATTGCATGTGTGAATAGCATTACATATATGCAATACAATATCTCACAGCGGAAGAAACTTACTTATGGTAGCCTGATGCATGTGACAATTTGTAAACAAACAAACAAAACAAATAAGCAAGATCATGGTTTGCAATGCGAAAAAAGTATACTCGGCCGCCCATCCGCCTCCCAGTGATCTGAAAACTCATCGCTCCGTCATGCTGAATGGTTGAGTTACCAGTCATTAAGTCAACAGTGAAACTTACAATTAATCGTTACTCATTTGTCACACAAGTGTCCATTTAACGTCAGTAAATCTTCATAAGTAGAGGTTTTGATTTCTCTTCACCACCAGAAACCAGGATCACAATGTGTATTTGTTTGCTGTAAAATCATTAAAAACTTACATTACAAGATCTTTATGTCATTCTTTATTTGCGAAGAATATATTTGTAATAATTTTACAAGTTCCGTTTTTAACACCTCATAGGGCTTCGATATAGCTTTTCAACTTATAAAATTTGTTGTATTAAATTATAACATTAATATATAAAAACAACGAAAACTGACCTGAAATTAAAGTGAATGTACGAACTGACTAGTTTTAATATATCATGTATATATAAACCTGTATGGTTTTACACAGATATGCAATTAATATCAACACATGCCCACAAGGAAAACGCTTGAAAGTAATTGAATAAGTACTTATTTCCTGTTTACAGAGCATGTACCACAAGTATATACTCAGTAAATTAATAAATTGACTTGTTTAGCTTGATCGTGGTTTTTAAATTAAATTGAAATGTGTTGATTGAAATTTATTTATTTATTTATTTATTTATTTATTTATTTATTTATTTATTTATTTATTTATTTATTTATTTATTTATTTATTTATTTATTTATTTATTTATTTATTTATGAAAAGAATATCAATTAGCTAATTCAAAAATGACAAATTTCAATCTAATTACATGTAATCTTAAACTTGCCCCCCTCCTTTTTATTATTGTCCGGGCGGCAAGTCAGAATTTACTTTTAATTAGATTGGACACATTTTCCTAGCTTGATCCCTGGGGCCTCGGTGGCCGAGTGGTCAAGGTAGTTCGTCTACTATTGATCACGTGGTCTGTCAACACTGAGATTGCGGGTTCGATTCTCACTGCAGGCAGGGTGTACTCGACTCCAATCTTAATTGACAAGGATTGCCAGTTTTCCTACCGCAGGTCGGGGGTTCTCTCCGGGTACTCCGGCTTCCTCCCCCAATAAAAACTGGACGCCATGAAATAGCTGAAAAATTGCTGAAAGTGGCGTTAAAACACCACTCAAACAAACAAACAAACTAGCTTGATCTTGATACCAGCGACAAACATTTAAAGTGATGAGAGTTTTATTTGATAGGCATATTGCTTGATTGATTGTTTGTTGTTAATTTACAATTGTTTTTTAATGGTTTTTTGCTATACAAGTAACGATATTAAATTACAAATAAAAGAGGGAGGGGTGCACTGAGAAGCCTGTTTTCTAAACGACGAATAGATCCATCTATAGCAAATTAATGGATCATATTTAACTACCACAAAATTCCCCAGATAAAAAATTGCCGTAATTTAATTGCACACGTTGTGCCCATACTAAGGTCCATGAACAGAGGAGTTGCACTGACAAGCTGGTTGGTGGTATATAATGTGAAATTTCTTAGTTCAAAAGGGAGTAATTCCCACAAAATTCATCAGATACAAAATTCGTTTTAATATTCACAACTACAAGTTGTCCCCACAATCCATACCAAATTTCATAAATTAAATTTAGATTAAATTTCTAAATTCAAAGAGGTGTATAAACTCACACAAAATTCCCCGGGTAACAAAATCGTTGAAATATATGCATAACTACATTTGGTGCCGTCAATCCATACCAAGTTTCATAAAATTATGTTCAGTAGTTTCAGAGTAGTTGCGCTGAGAAGCTGGTATGGGGGGAAAAACCTCCGGATAAAAAATCGTTGTAATATGTACAACTACATATGGCTTAGTTTAAATATATTTAATTTAAAGCAATAGTAACAAATGGGATTGTACACAAGTTTTTTACATCATTATGTAAAGCCCTCTCCCAATACAAAATAATTATCCTTAAGTAGATGTAGTGACGTCATAGCACAATACAAGAGTAACTGTAGTCAAGATTGATACACCAAAACAAAAGAATTGAATAATAACACCTGTTACATATGATGGATACAAAGATTTATAAAGCAAAGCGCGCATACAATTGGCGACTGGATTAGTTATAGTATATTTTATTTATAATTATTACTTAAACGGTTAGTTAGTTTTATGTAGTATTGCACACAGGAAAAGATATATATAAATTTTATTGCGCATAAAGGTTATTGTCACAGTCAATAAAATTTCTATCGACATGTTATAGTCTTGTAAATCAAAAGTAAGGGCATTCCTTTGAATATGAAATAAATCTTCAAACGTATGGACACAGGAACAAAAAGGATTATTCACTATATTACTGTCGGTTTTAAAAACACTGTAGAGCTTTTGTTTGTTGTTTATATGTACCGACTATAAATCAAGCGTTTTGTCTTTGTCTTTACTGGAATGAAGATCGACTTTTAACGAACTGCGCATTTGTCTTATACGAGTATGAATAATTAAGTATCGATCTACAAAATTATTATAATCTGGAGGTTTGGGAGGTCGATTTTGAGAAAGTCGTTTAGATATAATAATATTCATAGAATTTCAAATTTCATCATTCAACCCATTCTAGTCTTTAGCCGTGGAATAGAACAATGAATTGGCAGTAATGGATAGTCTAAACTGTGAAATTAAATATTCGTCATTATTTAATTTCTAAGGTATAATTTGTAACTTTACTGACAAGAGGCGGGAAAATGTCTAAAAAATACTAGGGAGCAGTATTTTTGTGTAAACATGCTCAAAAATTGGTAGACCCGTGTCAAATCGACCAGCTTCTAATTGTGTTGTTCTAAACTACCAATGTCTTGTTGGTTAAAACTGTTAGCAAAATCCAACTTACCATCACTTAAAATAAGAAGACTCAGAACCATTGCCATGGAATCTTTTAAAATTAAACACAAAGATAATCCTGTGTATTTATATGACCATGTCAATTTAAAAAAAAACACCGTTACTCTTTTAGATATGTAAACGAAGCTGAAGTTCCATCAGTAAAAACAACAATGTATGGATTAAAATCTTTCCGTTATTTTTCAGCTAAACTGTGGGATGAGCTACCAAACAACATAAGATCAGAGAATAATAAAAATCAGTTTTCAAAACTACTAAACACTTGGAATGGTAGCACATGCCACTGTAGTGCTTATATTTAGCATGTGCTGTACTATATTAGTGCCTTATCTTTTTATATGCTTATTTTATTATGCTATGCTTTTATGTATCTTCGTGTTATGTTAGTACTTCACAGTGTGTGATTGCTAGGTGTTTGTTTTAACTATCTATCTGAAAATGCTTAGCTTTATAAATGTCTGCTTAAATTTTAATTCTCTGTTGATCCATGTGCTTCCTTTTAATATGTAGTGATTTTATGTAATGTTTTACGTACGTCTTTGTCTATGTCATGTTTTACTTTCTCTTTTGATCCATGTGCTCCCTTTTAATATGTAGTGGTTTTATTTAATGTTTTAGGTACGTCTTTGTCTATTTCTTGTTTTACTTTCTCCTTTGATCCATGTGCCTTCTTTTAATATGTAGTGGTTTTATTTAATGTTTTACGTAAGTCTTTGTCTATGTCTTGTTTTACTTTCTCTGTTTCTCTGTTGATCCATGTGCTCCCTTTTAATATGTAGTGGTTTTATTTAATTTTTGAGGTACGTCTTTGTCTATGTCATGTTTTACTTTCTCTTTTGATCCATGTGCTTCCTTTTAATATGTAGTGATTTTATGTAATGTTTTACGTACGTCTTTGTTTATGTCATGTTTTACTTTCTCTTTTGATCCATGTGCCTTCTTTTAATATGTAGTGATTTTATGTAATGTTTTATGTACGTCTTTGTTTATGTCATGTTTTACTTTCTCTTTTGATCCATGTGCTTCCTTTTAATATGTAGTGGTTTTATTTAATGTTTTAGGTACGTCTTTGTCATGTCATGTTTTACTTTCTCTTTTGATCCATGTGCTCCCTTTTAATATGTAGTGGTTTTATTTAATGTTTTAGGTACGTCTTTGTTTATGTCATGTTTTACTTTCTCTGTTGATCCATGTGCTTCCTTTTAATATGTAGTGGTTTTATTTAATGTTTTAGGTACGTCTTTGTCTATGTCATGTTTTACTTTCTCTTTTGATCCATGTGCTCCCTTTTAATATGTAGTGGTTTTATTTAATGTTTTAGGTACGTCTTTGTCTACGTCATGTTTTACTTTCTCTGTTGATCCATGTGCTCCCTTTTAATATGTAGTGATTTTATGTAATGTTTTACGTACGTCTTTGTCTATGTCATGTTTTACTTTCTCTTTTGATCCATGTGCTTCCTTTTAATATGTAGTGGTTTTATTTAATGTTTTAGGTACGTCTTTGTCTATGTCATGTTTTACTTTCTCGTTTGATCAATGTGCCTTCTTTTAATATGTAGTGGTTTTATTTAATGTTTTAGGTACGTCTTTGTCATGTCATGTTTTACTTTCTCTTTTGATCCATGTGCTTCCTTTTAATATATAGTGGTTTTATTTAATGTTTTACGTACGTCTTTGTTTATGTCATGTTTTACTTTCTCTTTTGATCCATGTGCTCCCTTTTAATATGTAGTGGTTTTATTTAATGTTTTACGTTCGTCTTTGTTTATGTCATGTTTAACTTTCTCTTTTGATCCATGTGCTCCCTTTTAATATGTAGTGGTTTTATTTAATGTTTTAGGTACGTCTTTGTCTATGTCTTGTTTTACTTTCTCTTTTGATCCATGTGCTCCCTTTTAGTATGTAGTGGTTTTATTTAATGTTTTACGTACGTCTTTGTTTATGTCATGTTTTACTTTCTCTTTTGATCCATGTGCTCCCTTTTAATATGTAGTGGTTTTATTTAATGTTTTACGTACGTCTTTGTCATGTCATGTTTAACTTTCTCTTTTGATCCATGTGCTCCCTTTTAATATGTAGTGGTTTTATTTAATGTTTTACGTACGTCTTTGTTTATGTCATGTTTTACTTTCTCTTTTGATCCATGTGCTCCCTTTTAATATGTTGTGGTTTTATTTAATGTTTTACGTACGTCTTTGTTTATGTCATGTTTTACTTTCTCTTTTGATCCATGTGCTCCCTTTTAATATGTAGTGGTTTTATTTAATGTTTTAGGTACGTCTTTGTCTATGTCTTGTTTTACTTTCTCTTTTGATCCATGTGCTCCCTTTTAATATGTAGTGGTTTTATTTAATCTTTTACGTACGTCTTTGTTTATGTCATGTTTTACTTTCTCTTTTGATCCATGTGCTCCCTTTTAATATGTAGTGGTTTTATTTAATGTTTTACGTACGTATTTGTCTATGTCTTGTTTTACTTTCTCTTTTGATCCATGTGCTCCCTTTTAATATGTAGTGGTTTTATTTAATGTTTAAGGTACGTCTTTGTCTATGTTATGTTTTACTTTCTCTTTTGATCCATGTGCTTCCTTTTAATATGTAGTGATTTTATGTAATGTTTTAGGTACTTCTTTGTCTATGTCATGTTTTACTTTCTCTTTTGATCCATGTGCTGCCTTTTAATATGTAGTGGTTTTATTTAATGTTTTAGGTACGTCTTTGTTTATGTCATGTTTTACTTTCTCTGTTGATCCATGTGCTTCCTTTTAATATGTAGTGATTTTATGTAATGTTTTAGGTACGTCTTTGTCTACGTCATGTTTTACTTTCTCTTTTGATCCATGTGCTTCCTTTTAATATGTAGTGATTTTATGTAATGTTTTACGTACGTCTTTGTTTATGTCATGTTTTACTTTCTCTTTTGATCCATGTGCTTCCTTTTAATATGTAGTGATTTTATGTAATGTTTTACGTACGTCTTTGTCTATGTCATGTTTTACTTTCTCTTTTGATCCATGTGCTCCCTTTTAATATGTAGTGGTTTTATTTAATGTTTTACGTACGTCTTTGTTTATGTCATGTTTAACTTTCTCTTTTGATCCATGTGCTCCCTTTTAATATGTAGTGGTTTTATTTAATGTTTTAGGTACGTCTTTGTCTATGTCTTGTTTTACTTTCTCTTTTGATCCATGTGCTCCCTTTTAGTATGTAGTGGTTTTATTTAATGTTTTACGTACGTCTTTGTTTATGTCATGTTTTACTTTCTCTTTTGATCCATGTGCTCCCTTTTAATATGTAGTGGTTTTATTTAATGTTTTACGTACGTCTTTGTTTATGTCATGTTTTACTTTCTCTTTTGATCCATGTGCTCCCTTTTAATATGTAGTGGTTTTATTTAATGTTTTAGGTACGTCTTTGTCATATCATGTTTTACTTTCTCTTTTGATCCACGTGCTCCCTTTTAATATGTAGTGGTTTTATTTAATGTTTTACGTACGTCTTTGTTTATGTCATGTTTTACTTTCTCTTTTGATCCATGTGCTCCCTTTTAATATGTAGTGGTTTTATTTTTTGTTTTAGGTACGTCTTTGTCATGTCATGTTTTACTTTCTCTTTTGATCCATGTGCTTCCTTTTAATATGTAGTGGTTTTATTTAATGTTTTAGGTACGTCTTTGTCATGTCATGTTTTACTTTCTCTTTTGATCCATGTGCTCCCTTTTAATATGTAGTGGTTTTATTTAATGTTTTAGGTACGTCTTTGTCATGTCATGTTTTACTTTCTCTTTTGCTCCATGTGCTTCCTTTTAATATGTAGTGGTTTTATTTAATGTTTTACGTAAGTCTTTGTTTTTGTCATGTTTTACTTTCTCTTTTGATCCATGTGCTCCCTTTTAATATGTAGTGGTTTTATTTAATGTTTTACGTACGTCTTTGTTTATGTCATGTTTTACTTTCTCTTTTGATCCATGTGCTCCCTTTTAATATGTAGTGGTTTTATTTACTGTTTGAGTTACGTCTTTGTCTATTTCTTGTTTTACTTTCTCTTTTGATCCATGTGCTCCCTTTTAATATTTAGTGGTTTTATTTAATGTTTTACGTACGTCTTTGTTTATGTCATGTTTTACTTTCTCTTTTGATCCATGTGCTCCCTTTTAATATGTAGTGGTTTTATTTAATGTTTTACGTAAGTCTTTGTCTATGTCTTGTTTTACTTTCTCTTTTGATCCATGTGCTCCCTTTTAATATGTAGTGGTTTTATTTAATGTTTTAGGTACGTCTTTGTCTATGTCATGTTTTACTTTCTCTTTTGATCCATGTGCTTCCTTTTAATATGTAGTGATTTTATGTCATGTTTTAGGTACTTCTTTGTCTATGTCATGTTTTACTTTCTCTTTTGATCCATGTGCTCCCTTTTAATATGTAGTGGTTTTATTTAATGTTTTAGGTACGTCTTTGTTTATGTCATGTTTTACTTTCTCTTTTGATCCATGTGCTCCCTTTTAATATGTAGTGATTTTATGTAATGTTTTAGGTACGTCTTTGTCTATGTCATGTTTTACTTTCTCTTTTGATCCATGTGCTTCCTTTTAATATGTAGTGATTTTATGTAATGTTTTAGGTACTTCTTTGTCTATGTCATGTTTTACTTTCTCTTTTGATCCATGTGCTGCCTTTTAATATGTAGTGGTTTTATTTAATGTTTTAGGTACGTCATTGTTTATGTCATGTTTTACTTTCTCTGTTGATCCATGTGCTTCCTTTTAATATGTAGTGATTTTATGTAATGTTTTAGGTACGTCTTTGTCTACGTCATGTTTTACTTTCTCTTTTGATCCATGTGCTTCCTTTTAATATGTAGTGATTTTATGTAATGTTTTACGTACGTCTTTGTTTATGTCATGTTTTACTTTCTCTTTTGATCCATGTGCTTCCTTTTAATATGTAGTGATTTTATGTAATGTTTTACGTACGTCTTTGTCTATGTCATGTTTTACTTTCTCTTTTGATCCATGTGCTCCCTTTTAATATGTAGTGGTTTTATTTAATGTTTTACGTACGTCTTTGTTTATGTCATGTTTTACTTTCTCTTTTGATCCATGTGCTCCCTTTTAATATGTAGTGGTTTTATTTAATGTTTTAGGTACGTCTTTGTCTATGTCTTGTTTTACTTTCTCTTTTGATCCATGTGCTCCCTTTTAGTATGTAGTGGTTTTATTTAATGTTTTACGTACGTCTTTGTTTATGTCATGTTTTACTTTCTCTTTTGATCCATGTGCTCCCTTTTAATATGTAGTGGTTTTATTTAATGTTTTACGTACGTCTTTGTTTATGTCATGTTTTACTTTCTCTTTTGATCCATGTGCTCCCTTTTAATATGTAGTGGTTTTATTTAATGTTTTAGGTACGTCTTTGTCATGTCATGTTTTACTTTCTCTTTTGATCCACGTGCTCCCTTTTAATATGTAGTGGTTTTATTTAATGTTTTACGTACGTCTTTGTTTATGCCATGTTTTACTTTCTCTTTTGATCCATGTGCTCCCTTTTAATATGTAGTGGTTTTATTTAATGTTTTAGGTACGTCTTTGTCATGTCATGTTTTACTTTCTCTTTTGATCCATGTGCTTCCTTTTAATATGTAGTGGTTTTATTTAATGTTTTAGGTACGTCTTTGTCATGTCATGTTTTACTTTCTCTTTTGATCCATGTGCTCCCTTTTAATATGTAGTGGTTTTATTTAATGTTTTAGGTACGTCTTTGTCATGTCATGTTTTACTTTCTCTTTTGATCCATGTGCTTCCTTTTAATATGTAGTGATTTTATTTAATGTTTTACGTACGTCTTTGTTTTTGTCATGTTTTACTTTCTCTTTTGATCCATGTGCTCCCTTTTAATATGTAGTGGTTTTATTTAATGTTTTACGTACGTCTTTGTTTATGTCATGTTTTACTTTCTCGTTTGATCCATGTGCTCCCTTTTAATATGTAGTGGTTTTATTTACTGTTTGAGTTACGTCTTTGTCTATTTCTTGTTTTACTTTCTCTTTTGATCCATGTGCTCCCTTTTAATATGTAGTGGTTTTATTTAATGTTTTACGTACGTCTTTGTTTATGTCATGTTTTACTTTCTCTTTTGATCCATGTGCTCCCTTTTAATATGTAGTGGTTTTATTTAATGTTTTACGTAAGTCTTTGTCTATGTCTTGTTTTACTTTCTCTTTTGATCCATGTGCTCCCTTTTAATATGTAGTGGTTTTATTTAATGTTTTAGGTACGTCTTTGTCTATGTCATGTTTTACTTTCTCTTTTGATCCATGTGCTTCCTTTTAATATGTAGTGATTTTATGTAATGTTTTAGGTACTTCTTTGTCTATGTCATGTTTTACTTTCTCTTTTGATCCATGTGCTCCCTTTTAATATGTAGTGGTTTTATTTAATGTTTTACGTACGTCTTTGTTTATGTCATGTTTAACTTTCTCTTTTGATCCATGTGCTCCCTTTTAATATGTAGTGGTTTTATTTAATGTTTTAGGTACGTCTTTGTCTATGTCTTGTTTTACTTTCTCTTTTGATCCATGTGCTCCCTTTTAGTATGTAGTGGTTTTATTTAATGTTTTACGTACGTCTTTGTTTATGTCATGTTTTACTTTCTCTTTTGATCCATGTGCTCCCTTTTAATATGTAGTGGTTTTATTTAATGTTTTACGTACGTCTTTGTTTATGTCATGTTTTACTTTCTCTTTTGATCCATGTGCTCCCTTTTAATATGTAGTGGTTTTATTTAATGTTTTAGGTACGTCTTTGTCATGTCATGTTTTACTTTCTCTTTTGATCCACGTGCTCCCTTTTAATATGTAGTGGTTTTATTTAATGTTTTACGTACGTCTTTGTTTATGCCATGTTTTACTTTCTCTTTTGATCCATGTGCTCCCTTTTAATATGTAGTGGTTTTATTTAATGTTTTAGGTACGTCTTTGTCATGTCATGTTTTACTTTCTCTTTTGATCCATGTGCTTCCTTTTAATATGTAGTGGTTTTATTTAATGTTTTAGGTACGTCTTTGTCATGTCATGTTTTACTTTCTCTTTTGATCCATGTGCTCCCTTTTAATATGTAGTGGTTTTATTTAATGTTTTAGGTACGTCTTTGTCATGTCATGTTTTACTTTCTCTTTTGATCCATGTGCTTCCTTTTAATATGTAGTGATTTTATTTAATGTTTTACGTACGTCTTTGTTTTTGTCATGTTTTACTTTCTCTTTTGATCCATGTGCTCCCTTTTAATATGTAGTGGTTTTATTTAATGTTTTACGTACGTCTTTGTTTATGTCATGTTTTACTTTCTCGTTTGATCCATGTGCTCCCTTTTAATATGTAGTGGTTTTATTTACTGTTTGAGTTACGTCTTTGTCTATTTCTTGTTTTACTTTCTCTTTTGATCCATGTGCTCCCTTTTAATATGTAGTGGTTTTATTTAATGTTTTACGTACGTCTTTGTTTATGTCATGTTTTACTTTCTCTTTTGATCCATGTGCTCCCTTTTAATATGTAGTGGTTTTATTTAATGTTTTACGTAAGTCTTTGTCTATGTCTTGTTTTACTTTCTCTTTTGATCCATGTGCTCCCTTTTAATATGTAGTGGTTTTATTTAATGTTTTAGGTACGTCTTTGTCTATGTCATGTTTTACTTTCTCTTTTGATCCATGTGCTTCCTTTTAATATGTAGTGATTTTATGTAATGTTTTAGGTACTTCTTTGTCTATGTCATGTTTTACTTTCTCTTTTGATCCATGTGCTCCCTTTTAATATGTAGTGGTTTTATTTAATGTTTTAGGTACGTCTTTGTTTATGTCATGTTTTACTTTCTCTTTTGATCCATGTGCTCCCTTTTAATATGTAGTGATTTTATGTAATGTTTTAGGTACGTCTTTGTCTATGTCATGTTTTACTTTCTCTTTTGATCCATGTGGCTTCTTTTAATATGTAGTGGTTTTATTTAATGTTTTAGGTACGTCTTTGTCATGTCATGTTTCACTTTCTCTGTTGATCCATGTGCCTTCTTTTAATATGTAGTGATTTAATGTAATGTTTTACGTACGTCTTTGTCTATGTCATGTTTTACTTTCTCTTTTGATCCATGTGCTCCCTTTTAATATGTAGTGGTTTTATTTAATGTTTTAGGTACTTCTTTGTCTATGTCTTGTTTTACTTTCTCGTTTGATCCATGTGCTCCCTTTTAATATGTAGTGATTTTATGTAATATTTTAGGTACGTCTTTGTCTATGTCATGTTTTACTTTCTCTTTTGATCCATGTGCCTTCTTTTAATATGTAGTGGTTTTACTTAATGTTTTAGGTATGTCTTTGTTTATGTCATGTTTTACTTTCTCTTTTGATCCATGTGGCTTCTTTTATTATATGTAGTGGTTTTATTTAATGTTTTAGGTATGTCTTTGTTTATGTCATGTTTTACTTTCTCTTTTGATCCATGTGGCTTCTTTTAATATGTAGTGGTTTTATTTAATGTTTTAGGTACGTCTTTGTCTATGTCATGTTTTACTTTCTCTGTTGATCCATGTGCTCCCTTTTAATATGTAGTGGTTTTATTTAATGTTTTAGGTACGTCTTTGTCTATGTCATGTTTTACTTTCTCTTTTGATCCATGTGTTCCCTTTTAATATGTAGTGGTTTTATTTAATGTTTTAGGTACGTCTTTGTCTATGTCATGTTTTACTGTCTCTGTTGATCCATGTGCTTCTTTTAATATTTAGTGATTTTATGTAATGTTTTATGTACGTTTTTCCTATGTCTTGTTTTTAAGTCGATAAAAAACTCACGAGATCTTATGTTATTGCATAATCGACTATAAATCGAGCTAATTTGATTTGTATTCTATAATTTGAAGCATATCCCATTATTGGACAAAAACTGTAAGATAGATTCGGTGTAAATAATTTTTTGTTTAAATCAAGTTTTAGATTCCTCAAAACTGATAATTTCTTACTAACGGATTATATTATGTTTACAATATGTGTATGAAACTTGCATCAAACATTATACCCAAATATTTGAGAAATCTAACACATTCTAGAATCTGATTTTGAAATTAAATCTGAATATATATTTGCATGTCTCGATTGGATATAGTCATAACTTTTATTTGCTTTAAATTTAAATCATTTAACAATTTTTTTAGACCATATGGAAATATTTTCTATAGGTCTATGTTCATTACATATTCAACTGTATTTGAGTAGGGATGTATCATCTGCAAATAATCTGGCTACGTTTAATAGCCAATTACACATCTGGTGTAGAATCTGGTGTACCAAAAGGCACGGTACTTGGACCCTTACTAGTCCTGTGTCACATCAACGATCTACCCGACAGTGTGAAATCTCAAGTACGGCTCTTTGCAGATGACTGTCTACTCTATCGAACCATCAAAAGCCATGAAGATCACATTATACTTCAAAACAACCTGAAAAGCCTGGAAGAATTGGCATTAAAATGGGAAATGTCTTTCAACGCCACAATGTGCTATGTCATGAGTATTAAGGCAAAAACCAAACACCTTTACAACCTCAACAACACAGTTCTAAAACAGGTCACAGAAAACCCATACCTCGGCGTACTCCTTTGGGAAGACTTGGGATGGTCTAAACATATTGCGACACCGTAAGCAAGGCAAGCTCTACCCTCGGATTTATATAACGCAACCTCAAAAACTGTCCTATGTCATGCGAAAAACAGCCTACATTGCACTTGTAAGATCCGTGCTGGAGTATGGATCAGTTGTATGGGATCCGTATCTTCAAAAGGACATTGATAAAATCGAACGAGTACAAAGAATCAGGGCACGATTCATCACAGGGGACTACAAAAGCCGCCAAGATGGAGCAGTTACGAACATTCTAAAAGATCTTGAATAACCATCACTAAGAGACAGAAGAACCAACGCAAAATTAGTGTGCCTATACAAAATAGTGGAGGGATTATTACCAGCAATAGACCAGGAAGCTTACATCAGACCAGCTAGACCAAAGAGGCAAATCCGTTCCGTTAAATACAAAGACTGCCTGACTAATAACATCATAGACCGTCAGGAAACAAACAACACTAGGACTTTTCTTGTACCACCATCCAAATGCAACCAATACAGGAACTCTTTCTTTGTTGACACAATCGTCCACTGGAATAAGCTACCAGAAGACACAGTGCGCAGAAAGACAATTGATAGCTTCAAGGAAGCTCTCCCAACCTGCTACTAAAGCAGCAGCTCTCTTCCGATGCGTCTATACCAGTATTGGTCCTGCATCGTATTTATTCAGATTCAGATTCACATCTTACGGATTGTTTTTGGAATGCTTTCAACTGGTTTTCTCGATCTCCCTTACTCTTAGTTACAATTCAGTGGAGACCCAGACCGTTTCCGCCGGAAGTTGTGGATTAGAGGAAGTTTTAAAATAGAAATAGGAAAACCCCTAAGTGTTGACCGCAATTTTTGAAAAATTTGCCGAATTTTAAATGTACATTTTGAAAAAAAAGTAGCCGGCAGGTTTCTTTGATATAGGCTTAGAAATCTGCCGCCTACAGGCTTCTATTGAAAGCCCTGTAGCAAAGATTATTGAATATCATAAAGAATGTTCATAGGAGGATAGTTTAATGGTATGGTGATCTTCATTTAGGTGACCTCATTTTTATTAGCCCATCGAAGATGTGTCGTACAATACAGGAAAATGGGCATGGTGGGGGCAAGCAATCGATGGGCTAGTAACGTCTACAGCGATTTCCGCTATCTAAGTCAAACAGTTGTTGTCCGATCATCCTGAAACGTTGGCAAAATGTGTTTGGGCATTATATCTCGACTGAGATTGATAATCAGCCAAATTGCTTCAGCCACTTCAAAGTTATGAAAATGAATTTCAGTATTTCAAGACTCTTTTGGAGCCTTCTCTTGAGAGTCCCATGACTTTTGTCAACCGAACCTTTCTGCTTTCCAAATAATTTTTAATTTCATTAATTTCATTAAAGATGTTAAAACCTGTCGCTCCATTTATTCTAACATCTGACAGAAATAATGTTTTAGGATTGAGTGTCAGTGGATCAACAATTCGTGCATTCAGACCAACTTGTGACAAGTCGCAGTGTCCATACTTTCATCACATAAAATTGTTACCACAGGTGACGTTTCTAAAGTGGTGTTGATGTTATCATCAATAACTGAAGCAAGAGCTGAGCATAAGTCAGTTCCAGTTTTCTGTGTAATCTGTTCATTAACCTTCAGTTTGTCAATATCTGGAGTGTTTACATGTTTAAGAAATTTTATAAGACTTGCATATTTTGACAACAACAGGCATTCTTGGGCCATCCAATAAACGGGTTGCATTGCCACCATGATTGCATTTTCATATCGGTTAATGCCTTAACAGCTCTTTGAAAGATGAGATTTTCTTTTGGTGCTTTCAGAGCTCTTAAAATGATCATCTTCTTTCAAATATCTGGTAAGTATACTAGTTTTAAAATTATTACAGCCCGTTGTCAATTGATTGGTTCCTTTGTCCTTGATACAGACTTTACAAAACAGGAGGTTTTCTCAGAGTCATAATCTAGCCAAGGCCATATTGTCAACCATGATTGTTGAAATTTTTTAAGTTTGGTTGCTTCGTTACCAGACTCCTCGAGTTTGGTACTTTCATTATCCGACTCCCCCTTTTCACTTGAAGACATTTCTTCATTATTTGCGGTTGTTGAAACTTCTTGGCTATTGTTTGGAAGGAAGATTTTCTGTTGATTCCTGACCTTGTTTTTGGGTGGCATGTTTACTTGGTACTGGAAGTGTGTTGCGGGACATACTAAAATTTGTAAAACTTAGTTATTTTAGTAAATATTTGAATTACATTATTCATAGTTGAATAGTTTTTAAATATAAGACCATGACAGTAAACCCTGAAATTAAGGATCATTGGATTGTTATTTTTATTTTAGAGACTTACAAATTAATGACGTAATGACTTAAAAACGGGTACGTTCTCGAAATTACATGTATGTTCCTAAATTTAGGTTCTATTTATAATGTTATCCAAAAATGACAACGCTGTTGCGATCAACCTTAACGGAGTACATGTACTAAAAGAACCAGTTCAAATAAAATGTCAAAGTTCCTATGTGATTTTGACATTCTGATGACGCTGGCCACGCTAGGCGGTCATCTAGTGCGGCATTTCAGGAAAGTAAGGGTCCATAAAAAGCACTGTCACATTTTAAGCTCTGCATTCAACAAAATAACGCCTAAATTCTGCAATTCCGCATCCCAGAACTATTTGTTTTTTATTGATTTTTTTATTATTTAAATTTTTTTTTAGTCAGGGTTTTACATATTTCACTACATCACCACCTGACCAGGGAGTATTGGGGTATCAAATTACAAATATATTCATGTCAGTGACAAGACATCTCCCCAGTTTTTAGATTCTTCAAAAAGCAAAAACATATTTTTAAACTAGATTATGTATCATATTTACTGGATAAAGTATACTTTTACGTCAAAACATACAAACTCGTGGTAAATACTGTCAATATTGTGGCCCCCATAATCAAAATTATACCATCTATAATCCACGCTAGAAATGTAACGGTTGAGGATATAATAAAACATCAAAAGGAAAATATATTTCTTTTTATTTGAAGAATAAAATTTTAAATTTTCATTCTTTCCAGAGATTCTCCTTAACCAGACTTGACTAACCCTTGGATTTGCAAGTGTGTTGCTAGTTATAAACCGCTTTTGCCTTGTGGTTTTTTGGTGGGATTTGTTGTTGTATTTCTAATGACATTGTAATAATTAGTGTTTTTGATTTCCAGATTTGATAACTACGCATTTCTTCTTTTATTGCACTCATTCAATAAGTATGAGCTGTTGGTGTGCACCTTATTGTGGGAATAAAGTTACATGTTCAAGAAGAAGCGGGGAAGAAGAAGGTGTTGGCTGTTCTTATAAAAACTTTCTCCATAATGAGAGAAATTTATCAAAACTTTTAGAAATTTATTTTTATGAACTGCTGAATGCCACATGATATTACATTTTCTTTTAAAAAGTTTATAATTCCTCACTGATAGTACGTACATGTTTTAAGGAATTTTTGTGATCTATTGGTTTTTCCCCAGCAATTTATTCAACTCCCAAAGAATTGTTATTGGAAAATAATTGTTATCAACTGAAGGTGACAAGGGAGAGTCTCAGATTACCTGTTTGTTAGAATCAAGCTCATCCAATTTGTAGTTTTCGACTTTGGCCAATTTTAATCATTTAGTTGACTGTTTTCATATGATACCTAACTAAAAAACATGTTAACAGATTTTGTTGAGACATTGCACAGCTGGTAAGTACTGTAAAATTAAGATCAAGATTAATTTTCAGCACAATCCCATTTGTAGTTTTTGAGTTGGGCCAATTAAAAATCTGAATTGAGAAGGATTGCCTGTTTTCCTACCGAAGTTCAGGGGTTTTCTCTATTTATTCCAGCTTCCTACCCAATAAAAACTTGATGCCATGATATAGCTGAAAAATTGCTGAAAAGGGGTGTTAAACAACATTCAAACAATCAAATAAGGAAAACAATTTAAAATAAATTTTATAGGCCCAAGGTCAAGGTAAGATCAGGTGAGGTGGACCGTGTTATCATGCTCAGCTGTTTTTATAGGTTGGTGATCTGTAATTCAATTAAATGTGTTCTTGTACATGTAAATATAGTGTATTCAAACAATGCAGTGTGGCAATGTATCATTTAATGTTCCTATTTTTTGTATAAAGGGTGGATTTTCTGCAATTTACTCCTCCATACCTGATAGAAGGATTTAATATAAACTTGCACAAATTCATTATAAGCTGCCGATGAGTATGCTGGTTACTTTTTTCCATAACAAAATGGAATAAAATTAAAAGAAAAAACTTGTATTAAGTTAACGATAATCAAAAGGACATAATATAAGAATAGACATTAAAAAGCATGGCTTCTCTTTTGTATTACAAACTCTTAATGTGGTTATTCAACATATTTAAAAAAAATGTTGTTATTGGACTAAAAATCCTTGTTTTTACTTCACAATTCCCTGAAAATGGCCTTGGGATCAGTTCTCTTATCTTTCACGGATCCTCCTACAAGCATGTGCACCAACTCCAGGTACTCTTGAACTTAAAACTATATACTGGGTGGACGACTACTTACACCAATTTATTCTCCTTTCAATTAAAGATAAATTGTTTTAGGAGACATTAAACCTGCATTTTTGTCATTTCATACAAAAGTGTAGTTGGATTTCATCCCGTTGCTTATTTTAATTTTACCCTTCCCGCACCCCCCCCTCCCAAAAAAAAAGAAAAAAGAAAAACTTGAAAATTAAATGAAGGAAATTAAAAACCCAAAAGGATATGTTAAAATATGTCAGAAATTTTTTGCAATGTGCAACCTCCCTCATCGAGTTTAATGTTAAAAAATTAAGATTAGCAACCATAATATTACATTATACTAATGCAGACTTGTACAGTGTGCAGGTAGAATTGAAGACAAGAAATTTAAGTTGTATTGTGCACCAGTTGACATTTTCTGGTAAACTATTCAAACTGTCATCATTCATTTAAACACAATTTTATTGTGATATTTAACATATTGTTCCCAAAATATTATGAACTTCCATACGAAAAAAATGTTTACTTTTCTCATCAGGCTTGTATTTATAATTTATTTTTATTTACTTTCAATTTAGTGATTCTACTAGTACTTTTATTTTTGTTTGAATGTTGATTTAACGCCACTTTCAGCAATTTTTCAGCTATATCATGGCGTCAAGTTTTTATTGGGGGAGGAAGCCGGAGTACCCGGAGAGAACCCCCGACCTGCGGTAGAAAAACTGGCAATCCTTGTCAGTTAAGATTGCCTGCAGTGAGAATCGAACCCGCAATCTCAGTGTTGACAGACCACGTGATCAATAGTAGACGAACTACCTTAACCACTCGGCCACCGCGGCCCCTCTACTAGAACGTACATTTCCCCATCTTTTACCATGCCTAACGATTGGAGCACTTATTACTGTAGTCCCCATCTACTTTGGTTGGTTGTCTACTCATAGAATAGCTGTAAATTTCTTCTCATTATGGAGGCCTAGGCGACCAATGGCTAAGGTAATTAGTCATCTTATTATGATCACATGAATGTCGTCACTTAGAGCGCTGGTTTGAGTATTATTGTGGGCAGGGTAGGCTTGACTTCAACCTTACTTGACAAGGATTTCCAGTTTACTGTTTTCATGAAACCCCATTCCCCATAAAATAGGAACTTATATACTTATTTTAGTCTAAAAAGCTGCTTTGGGAAAGAAAAGTACTTATTTAAAAAAGATTATTCTATAAGGCAATCTATTTGTAAACTAAGGATCAGTGCACATCCACTTAATATTGAAGCTGGGAGATATAAAAACTTACCAAGATCAGACAGGAAATGCACCAAATGTAGTAATGAAGATATTGAAGGTGAAAAACATTTTACGATAGATTGTATTTTTTATAGAAAACCTTTTTTTGAAAGCATATCTCATTATAACCAGAATTTTAAAAATATGAGTAATGAAGCTAATTTCATATGGCTCCTTACTAATGAGGATGACAGAATTTTAAAAGAATTGGGTCTTTTTATAAAAATGTGCATACAATATAGAGGTAAAAATTAGACATTACAAATTATTATTATTATTGTTAACATGATATATTTGTAACAACATAAATTTTAAGGTGCCCTTTAGGGCTCTTGATTTGAATTAAGCCATTCTACATTCTACAATACACAAAAACAATCAATTTGGTTATTTTGCAGTGCTTACATTTACATTTAAGCTACAAGTCTTTTTCTTGTCACTAAAAGTCAACAAAATTAGTAGAAAATTTAAGAGAATTGAATTACCATTATTGTTTTTACCCGTTTATAGATCTTTTATTGAAACAATGTAATAGACTGGAAGATGTGGAAGATTACATTAATTGTGGTAGAAATGGACTGGTGATGAGTGAAAGTAATTAATATCCATCAATGGGAAGGTTGTGCTGGATTGTAATCTTAATTGACAAGGATGCAGTTTTCCTACCAATGTTCAGGTGTTTTCAACTTCTTTCCCCAATAAAACATGTGCGTGTAGCTGAAATTGATAAAGGTTCTGTTTACAAACAAAAAATATTCTTTGAAACAAGTCAAAAATAACATTTTTCTAAATTAGTTCCTATAGAAGATTGAATTGAATGTGTTTAGAAATCATCTTCTATAATCTTTTTCCTGTTAAGTTTGGTGTCATACAGTTTCCATTTGTCTGTTGTTTTTGGGGAATATTATTTAATATGTATCCAAAAATTTTTTAGACTTTGACTGGGAGTTTGGATGTCAGAACTGACTGTTAGTCCAAAAAAAAATAAATGATGATTTTTATTGTAATATTATATTAATGCTGATTCTCAATAACAGAATAATTATTTCCCTTCCCCTTGCGCCCCCCCCCCCAAAAAAAAAATCTGGATGCCATGATATATGTTAACAATTGCTAAAGGTGCACAATCCCACAAATAAACAAACCAAAACGTGTGGTACTAAAGTATCCTAAATTTTTTTAACACATTATTAATATAATTCTAAAAGTGTTTCTTTTGATCAGTAATTATGCATGTAGTACATGTTAAGTATTAGTTTTATTAGCTGCATTTTTTTTTATATTAGAATATGTTAAATAGAACCAGTGATTTACACATAAGGTGCCAGATTTTCTTCAATTTTATGTGAATAATTAAAATCTATTATACAAATTAAAAGTTATATTTTTTTATCGTAAAATTAAATGGAATTGAGTTGATAAATTACTGAAACTGTTTATAAGCTGATTGAATTATAATAGTAATAATAATGCCTTTATTTAAAAAGGGTTACACAGTTAGTATTATTTGTCTTCCCTTAGACCATCATGCATAAAGCAAATACAGAACAATTTTATTAAACGTGTACAATATATAAATATTACATGTCTGACAGGGTGACAGTAAAATTGTCAACTTGAGGAAATACTGTCAACCGAGGCGAAAGCCGAGGTTGACAGTATTTTCGAACGAAAGTTGACAATTTTACTGTCATCCTGTCAGACATCTAACATTTATTTTATTATACCGAAAAACTATTCAAACCATGAACATCTTTATGCAATAATGGTATTTAATTGATGTAATAATGGTAATGAAACAGCAATTTAACAATAAAAGTAAACTTTTATCCAGAATCTTTAAATCTGCCTCGTTTGTGGTAGAAAAATGTTTGTTGCTTGACATTATTGTCGTCTGTTTACAACGGAAATGTAAAAATAGATATTGCACATGTGCAAATGGTACAGTATAATTTTCGAACATTCCGTACCTATGGTAGCGGGTGACAGTATTTTTCCGACAGTAAATTTTTTTGCCAGTACTTATATGTCACGGTGGCCTATGGAAGATTAACATTGTAAATGAAATTGAGGTATAATAATTCAGAATGAAAAAGACCGTATAAAAGTGTATGTATACAGTACAATTTAAATCATATAAATCGCACATCACTACAAATTCTACTTTGAGTCAGAAATTTTTTGATACCATACTTAAACATTAAGTACTATCTTTAAAAAAGATAACCGACGCAGTAAAGATATAAATTGAGTTATGCATTAAACTACGAATCGCCATTATTGTCATACAAATTCCCCGTTTCAATAGACCAGAAATGTTTGATGGAAATTTTTTTGGGGAAGTACTGACGGACAATTATTACTTCGTGAAAGAAATCATGAACCTATAAATTAACATTAGTGTTGGAAATTATTAATTTATACATGTGTGCGCCCCCTTTTTAGTTACGTGTTTTCAATATTAACAGATTTACCAATCATACAATTAACTCAAAATTGATAATTTACATACAACTACATGTACTTTGTTGAACATTTACATGTATTCCAGAACGTTTATTGCTATTATGTATTGACACCCACTGTCTAAGATATAGAAATGAAGTTTTTCTGCGAGCGCCAAAAGCAGTTATACAATAATGTCAACAAATTGAATATAAGAAGTGTTTAATAAAATGTTTATAGTTTAAAATTTACTGATTAAGCAAAGTATACTTTACAATTAGCGCCACAACTCTCTATCTATGTGTGTACTACGACGGACGCCCAAGAACAATAATAACACATTTGATTTACCATCAACATGAATATAAAATGATCGTTAATTTGTATTTTTTAAAGAAATTAATTAAAATTTCTTCTCTTCGTTTCTATTACACTCCGCAAAATCCCGGAAAAATCCAGGGTGTTAATATGCGTTTTAATTTGCGCTGTACTTCAAATAAAAAATATTAAACATTTTTGTACAAGTTGTTTACTAGTAATATAAAATTTTACAAACTGCAGCTCATCTCTATCGTTCTTAATACTTAAATTGCACTATGAAATAATTTTATAAACAAACAGACGGCAAAATCTAATAATTATAGTACACAATTTGAAAGGTGAATTGCCAATTTACCATCCTGTTCCGAACCCCTGTCCAATTCATTACCCTGTTTCGAACCCCGTCCAAATTGGTTTTTGACTAATCAAGAAACAGAATTAGGATCACGTTACTTGCTTTTCGAGAGGTGAAGTGTCATGAGGTCAAAGGGTAAAAAGTGAATATAATACCGACTGCATCGGAAAAAAGTTGTATTTGCAGTACTTTTTAAATCATGTAGCGATTCATTCCATAATGTTGATCTTGAAAACACACATAACTGTTTGTAAAATTCAGCTTTGGCCTTTGGAATAAAAAGATTACCAGCTAAAACGTTTCTCAATGCAGATTGATTATTTTTAGAGAGGTAGCTGAATTTTTGTGTTTAGTATTCTGGAGCTTCCCCTTTGAAAACCTTATTAAGGAGTAAATATTTGTGATACTTGATTCTTAATGCACTGGCAATATACCCAGCTGTTTAAAAGGAGGAGTAGATGGGTACAGTGGGTCAGCATTTAGTATGAACCTTGCTGCTCTTTTTTTGTAAATTTATTATTCTATTTAAACCATCTTTATTACAACCTCCCCACACAACACAGCAGTAATCAGTAAGTGGCAAAATATACCTATTGTAAACAGTTTTTCTGGCTTC
Organism: Limnoperna fortunei; assembly: GCA_944474755.1. Lineage (NCBI taxonomy): Eukaryota > Metazoa > Mollusca > Bivalvia > Mytilida > Modiolidae > Limnoperna > Limnoperna fortunei. The sequence continues at coordinate 28,144,711 of OX104118.1, forward strand.
AATAAAGGAAAGATTTGATCTTTGATTAAAAAAAGATTCTGGATGAAATTCTGTTACAAATCATATAAATCTGCTCTTTCCAGTTAAGGTTTTCATATATATTAATTACTTTTTCCCAGGAATTCATGAAGTGTTCTGAGAACAATTCCAATTAAGGTTTAATAACTTGATCCATTTGTTTCTGTTTTGTTCCAATAACCATACATTTAGATTTGTTGGGATAAATAAACATATTATCTTGACACCAATTTTAAATCATATAAATCGCACATCACTACAAATTCTACTTTGAGTCAGAAATTTTTTGATACCATACTTAAACATTAAGTACTATCTTTAAAAAAGATAACCGACGCAGTAAAGATATAAATTGAGTTATGCATTAAACTACGAATCGCCATTATTGTCATACAAATTCCCCGTTTCAATAGACCAGAAATGTTTGATGGAAATTTTTTTGGGGAAGTACTGACGGACAATTATTACTTCGTGAAAGAAATCATGAACCTATAAATTAACATTAGTGTTGGAAATTATTAATTTATACGTGTGTGCGCCCCCCTTTTTATTTACGTGTTTTCAATATTAACAGATTTACCAATCATACAATTAACTCAAAATTGATAATTTACATACAACTACATGTACTTTGTTGAACATTTACATGTATTCCAGAAAGTTTATTGCTATTATGTATTGACACCCACTGTCTAAGATATAGAAATGAAGTTTTTCTGCGAGCGCCAAAAGCAGTTATACAATAATGTCAACAAATTGAATATAAGAAGTGTTTAATAAAATGTTTATAGTTTAAAATTTACTGATTAAGCAAAGTATACTTTACAATTAGCGCCACAACTCTCTATCTATGTGTGTACTACGACGGACGCCCAAGAACAATAATAACACATTTGATTTACCATCAACATGAATATAAAATGATCGTTAATTTGTATTTTTTAAAGAAATTAATTAAAATTTCTTCTCTTCGTTTCTATTACACTCCGCAAAATCCCGGAAAAATCCAGGGTGTTAATATGCGTTTTAATATGCGCTGTACTTCAAATAAAAAATATTAAACATTTTTGTACAAGTTGTTTACTAGTAATATAAAATTTTACAAACTGCAGCTCATCTCTATCGTTCTTAATACTTAAATTGCACTATGAAATAATTTTATAAACAAACAGACGGCAAAATCTAATAATTATAGTACACAATTTGAAAGGTGAATTGCCAATTTACCATCCTGTTCCGAACCCCTGTCCAATTCATTACCCTGTTTCGAACCCCGTCCAAATTGGTTTTTGACTAATCAAGAAACAGAATTAGGATCACGTTACTTGCTTTTCGAGAGGTGAAGTGTCATGAGGTCAAAGGGTAAAAAGTTAATATATAATACCGACTGCATCGGAAAAAAGTTGTATTTGCAGTACTTTTTAAATCATGTAGCGATTCATTCCATAATGTTGATCTTGAAAACACAAATAACTGTTTGTAAAATTCAGCTTTGGCCTTTGGAATAAAAAGATTACCAGCTAAAACGTTTCTCAATGCAGATTGATTATTTTTAGAGAGGTAGCTGAATTTTTGTGTTTAGTATTCTGGAGCTTCCCCTTTGAAAACCTTATTAAGGAGTAAATATTTGTGATACTTGATTCTTAATGCACTGGCAATATACCCAGCTGTTTAAAAGGAGGAGTAGATGGGTACAGTGGGTCAGCATTTAGTATGAACCTTCCTGCTCTTTTTTGTAAATTTATTATTCTATTTAAACCATCTTTATTACAACCTCCCCACACAACACAGCAGTAATCAGTAAGTGGCAAAATATACCTATTGTAAACAGTTTTTCTGGCTTCAATAAAGGAAAGATTTGATCTTTGATTAAAAAAAGATTCTGGATGAAATTCTGTTACAAATCATATAAATCTGCTCTTTCCAGTTAAGGTTTTCATATATATTAATTACTTTTTCCCAGGAATTCATGAAGTGTTTTGAGAACAATTCCAATTAAGGTTTAATAACTTGATCCATTTGTTTCTGTTTTGTTCCAATAACCATACATTTAGATTTGTTGGGATAAATAAACATATTATCTTGACACCAATTTTCAAGAAAATATAATTCTTTTTGTATTTCATTTTGCAAAGCTGTGTACATTTTCCAGATAAATGTAATGTGGTATCATCGTCACACATTTATCAAGATTGATCCTTGGGGGAACTCCAAATTTCACTTCTTTTTTTAAACAATTTAACTTGTTGAGTCCTTTCTGATAAGTAGGATTTGATCATTCACAGTTATCAGAAAATCTTTACATCCCAAGTTTCTTACATATATATCATGATCTACAACATCAAAAGCTTTCTTAATACATGTATCAACTAACTCAGCAAGGTTTACATTATCCTCATTCATTTCATGTAGCCTTCTATCTATATTGTTAATAAGGGCTGTCTGGCATGACTGATTTGGTCCTGATTGTGCTGAATGTAACACTTACAGTTTAAACTTTGTTAAGAACAAGGCTATGTGGTTGGCAACATGTGTCTATAATATTTTTGAGAGGGTTGGAAGTACTGATATGGGTCTATAATTATTAGTAGATAATTGATCTATAGTTTTAAGTACTGGAGGAACTTTTGAATAATTTAGGATAATGACTGGTATCAATTATTCCATTGAAAATATAGGTCAGTGTGGAAGTGATAAATGGGGCACATAGTCGTAATTTATTCAATTGTTTTCCACAAATTAAAAAGCTTTTCCTGATTCAATGGCATAGTTTATAAGACCATCTCTTAATTTGTCAACACATGAGGTAAAATTTGATTGAATGCATCAGCTAGCTTTTTAGCGTGGGCTTTTGCTATCACTTCAGGATACTGGACACCATGATACAGCTGAAAAACTGCTGAAAGTGCTGTTAAACATCATTCAAAACAAATCAAAATTTATTTAGTTTTTCAGAAATTGTCTAATGGCACCTAACCTTTTAAGAATTATTGTCTTTAATCAAAAGTTTTGAAGACATTTTTAGTGTTTGCCCACTAATTTATAAAGCTATAACAGCTGAAACAGTGAATTGCAAAAATTTAAATGTGTTCCAAGTGAGTGAATACAGGCTATAGTTTATGTAGTTTTGAAATTTCTGTCAAAACTAGTGCTCAGTACCAGCAATTAGAAATGATTATTTGATGTTTGAACCAAGCAAGCAATATTATAATTTCCGAATATAATTGTATTAACCTAAATTCATGTAAGGGGCGAGTTAATGTTTTATAAATTTATAATAACATCATAAAGCTTTGTTTTTGCAAGACTTGTCAAAATTTTCCACTGAAATGAAGATATGTAATGATATGCAGATATTGAATTCAGAGAAGTCATGTATATTCCATAAATTATTGTCCATGTATATTCTAAAGTTAATGGCAGCAGTTTCAAAGAATTATAAATTCTTTAGTGTATGTAGTTTGAATGATTTTGTACTTGTATTTTGATATTAGTTTTTTCATGTGAGTTTTTTTTTCTGTTGAAAATTTTTAAGTTAATAAGCATTCAAGATTTAATAAAGTTGTCGCTTCTTATAAACTCTACTCAACTATTATCTGAATATTATCTACATCGTAACACATATAACATTAAGTGATTTATATTTTGTATGAAAGGATATACATTAAACACATGTAAAATCTGTAGAGGCTGTGACCACATTCCAGTCACCAATAAATAGAACACATACAGCATTGTATTGATAAACTTAACAATTATTGTGATCACTGGGACCTTAATGTAAATTTATCAAAAACTAAATTATGATCTTTAATAAAGCAGGAAGAAAGTTATCAAAAGATATTTTTAAGCTAGGAGAGGACACGATTGATTGAATATTGTGATGAATATAAAATATTTGGGAATCATTTTTAAACCATCTGGAGTCTTCACAAATGGCATTAACCATCTATGTAAAAAGGCAACAAAAGCTATGTTCTGTATTAGAAAACTCTTATAATCAGACTCTTCTAATATTGTTCCTCATTTAAAACTATTTGATGCTTGCATTAAACCAATCTTGTTTTATTGTAGTGAATTAAATGTTGTCAATAACAAACATGAACTAGAATCTAAATATCTATCAATGCCAATAGTTAAAACTCAAATTAAATTTGCGAAATCACTTCTAGGAGTAAATAGAGCTGCATTGAATTTGTCTGTACTTGCAAAACTTGGAATGTACCCAATATTTATTTTAGCCTTAAAATCAGTTGCTGAATATTGGTTACATATCATTTATTCAGAAAATTTACTAGAACATGATGCCTACAAATCTAATCTTAATCTTCAAGACAACTTTGCCTCAAAAGTTGAGATATTATTAAAAAAACTTAATTTGGATCATGTATTGGGATAACCAAGGTATTTTCTCACAATGCAAATTGCTCTCAGCTTTTACAAACAAGTTAAAAGAAAATTATTTAAAATATTGGAAGAACAGTATTTTTGATGATAGTCATTCTGTAAGTGGTCATTAACTTAGAACATTTAGAAAAATAAAAGAAAACTATGAAATTGATACATATTTGAAATTGGATATAGACAGAGATATAGTTAAAACATTTACAAAACTTAAAATAAGCAATAGTAAAGTTGCAATAGAAGTTGGGCGACACACTAAAACCCCACTAGCAAATAGGGAATGTCCTTTATGTAAATTAGGAGTAGAAGATGATTTTCATTTTTATGCCCCCGCGACGACATGTCGGGGGCATTAAGTTTTACTCATGTCCGTCCGTCCGTACGTCCGAACGAATTTCCGTCAAGCTTTTCTCAGAAACCGTACATGAGAACAATTTGAAATTTTGCAGGGTGGTTCAGTATCATAAGTTGTACGTCGAAAGCAACTTTCAGACCTGTTGGACAACTACTTCCTGTTTGGGACTTCATTTAGCGGGGGGCATCTGTGTCCCATAGACACATTCTTGGATTTTTCAATTAGCTGCACTTCACTAAATAACATTAGAGAAAAACTTTTTACAGATATATGTGATATTTTTCCCTCCTTTGTTTATTTTGACTCGGATGTTAAATTTAACATGTTTAACTTTTTATTCAATTGTAAAGACTATGATATTGTAAAAGTTATTGTCATAGGTGTTAACCAAATATATAAAAGGAGATTTGAGTTACTTAATAATTGTGATTAAGTGTATTGTAGTTGTCTAACTCATATTATTATTTATTAATATTAATGTAAAGTATTCATGCATTTATTCTGCCCCACCTCCTCCAATATGTAATCAATATATAATATATACTTAATATTAATAGGCAAGCTGAGTCCTGGTAAATTATATCTTTGTGATATATATGATATTGAGGCATGTGTCTAAATCACTAGTAGACCTATTCTTTTATGTTTCTATGTGTATATAATTGTAATTGTATTGGTAACAATCCTGTATTTGGATTTTAGACCAAATAAAAATTATGTTCTGTTCTGTTCTGTTCATACATGTCTAACCTTCCCAGAGTAATTTTAGAAGGTAATGTGTCATATTGCAGACCACATTAAATGAACAGTAATCACCTAAGTTACAAATGTAATTAATCTCTGATGGATATTGAAGATATAAAATAATTTATAAACTACATTTTTTATGAATTGACAAAACTTAAACCAAAACACAATTCTGGAACAAACATGTAATTTACATGCATTTTTTGTTGCTCTTTCTAGTGGAAGTCCCTTAATTTGAAAATTGTGCCTTGTGCAATATAAATTTAAAAAAAAAACTGAATCTGTATGTCTCAGTGCAGAGATGCAAATAGCTAGTTTAAATTTTCTGCCAGACATTGGGGGCCTTCAGTGTGGCAAGTTTTGCCAGACCTACATTTTTATTGAAAAAATTAATAATAATAAATACATTCACATAATCATTGCATTTTATTGAATAGATAACACAGTTATACTTTACATGAATATTTTGAAACAAGAAAGTCATTTAGAGACCGACCATTTAACTTGCAAAGGGGGGGCTTTGTTTTTTCCTAAAAAAATATTTTGAAAATGATTTTTGATGAAAAAAATATTTTGGAAGCAGAGGGTAAGAAAAAAATATTCTGAAGAAGGATTTCTGCTATATAAAATAATGCTAATAGTGAAAATATTTTCTGACCAAAACAAAAAACCAAGCCCCTTTTCAAGTTAAATGGCCGGTCCCTTACAGACTCATTTTGTTTAAATTCAATATCGGATTATAATCAGTCATTTTCACTGCTTGAATCAGGAAAATTCTTCATGATAATAACTTGAACATAAATGGATTGCTTAGGTTCAACACAGTTTCATTCTTCACTGTTAGATGTTCTCTTTCTATCTTCATTTTCTATTTCTCAATTTTCTACTGTTTCAGTTTCACTTTCTATCTCTCCATTTGCTGTCTGTTTATTCTTGGCCTTTGACCTTGGCCTACCTAAAAATGCTGGACAACCGGTCCTGCAGAGCAATAAGTTTTGACGGACCTGCATGAATTCTGCCAGGCCTGTATGACGGGTCGGACGACTTAGTTGCAGCTCTGTCAGTGTTTTAAATAGGGACATGCTATATGGATACCCTGGGACACTTTTGTGAAAAATATGGCACTAAAGATAATGATATTTATACCCCCTCAAACTTGTTTGGGGGGTATATACTGGAATCACCCTGTCTGTCTTTCGGTCTGTCCACATCCCTGTATGCGCTCCTCCTTCTAAACTGCCTGACAGATTTTGATGAAATTTTACATGAAGGAAGTACATCATATGCAGATGTGCATGAGGAATTTTCATCGCCGTGGGATATTATTCAGGGGAGATAATTGGACTTAGACTTTTTAAATATAGTATTCAGTGAGAGCCCTCGTAGGCGCAACTCCCCCTAAACCGATTGACAGATTTTGATGAAACTTTACATGAAGGAAGTACATCATATGTAGATGTGCATGAAAAATTTTGGTTGCTGGCGGATATTATTTAGGGAGATAATTGGACTTGAAAGCAAAGCGGGGGTATCCCTTTGTGAGCGTGCTCACAGTTCACACTTGTTATTTTGGTAGATGATGCACATTGTTGGAAAAAAATTATTTTTATATATCTGCAATTAACACAAAAGGGAAATATGACTGGACCTTTATAATAAGGTGTCATCAATTATACTTATTTTATCAAGTTGTCTACATTAGACAAGCATATTTTAATTTTATTATAATTTGAACTTTATATATCAATATATATTTTGGCTGTATTTATGTATGTTCGTTTAAAACGTAATTTTATAATTTTCCTAATATAAACAAAAATTGTGTTTGTGTGTAGTGCTGGGATAAAGTGATCGTGATACACATGTTCATGAGGGATATTAACAATTGCTGACATTGATCAGGAGTTCTCAAACAGAAGAAATTTAATATTGATCGAGCGACTAGGCTAGGTGAATATACATTTTTGATGGTTAAAAAATACAGAAAGTGACCAAAGATCAAAGTAAGAAACTGTTTTATTAAATGAATAAAACCAAAAAATCCCCATCTATTAAAGCAAATCTATTTGCAGCAGACGCGTCCATTGTCGTCAACAAGATTTTTGTGTTACAAACGCGCAAATGAAACATATCATCCTCACAAGTCAGGGTTTCTGTGTCCACATGTGTCCACGAAACCCTGACAAAATAGAAAATTCCCGGGTTATAAGTCACTATTTTGATTGGCTACATCATACCTTGATGTAGTCAATCAAAAGCTCGCTTTCATTCACAACTTGGTTAAAGGATATTCCGATGTCGATAGTAAATAAACCAAACGGATGGGTTGCATAGACCATGTGAAAATCAGTGTATTTTGTACAGTGGTGTTAATGGTTTGTTATTACCACGTTATTTATTAGTTAAGTAACTTTTTCTTCCAACTCAAGAATGGGTAAAATTGACAACTGCCAAACACTTGCTTCTTTCAAGTAATTTCATTGGTTTATATTTTGAAGGATTGGCGTCATACGAAACTCTTCTAGCCCGTGAATTTCCCAGCTAAGTTTGTCAGGGTTTTGTGGACACAGAAACCCTGACTTGTGAGGATGGAATTAGATCAGAAAACTAGATTGGATTCTACTTGAGGCATACCAGTAGTAAATGTGTACCAGTAACAAGTTACCAGATTGTGTACCCTACATTAAGTACAGTACTGAATACTTCGGTGTGTTCTGATTTGGTAAATAGTGGTTAGATGTGGTCAATTTTTTAGCTGTAAGCTCCTGCATAAATTAAGTTTTAAAAAGTGGTAAAATTTTTCTCAGATCTTGCAAGATAAAATTTTTGGTTATTTTTTTAAACAATGTGAATGTAGTATTTTTACATTCACTGCATTAGAACATGCATGTAAAAGTGGGAGCGTCTCAAAATGTTCTTACTAGTGAAAAAAGGAAATGGTCACGGATATATATGGCATATATATTTTAAATGGTAAATGAAAGTTTATTAATTTCCTAGTCCAGGTTAATGCTGATCAATGTTAGAAAGGTATGCAAATCACAGAAATGTTCGTGTTTTCGACTATAGCCAAAACATTTACTACTGTGCTACCTATATGTCAGATGATGTTTTGTGGATTTTATTTCTGAGAGTACATCAAGGTTATTTTTTGCATAGATTGTGGTATATCTTGTTGAAACTAACTGAAGGCAGTACTCAAAAAGAAGGTATTGACCACTTGTGCATCAGACAAATATAATCATATTTTGATGCATTTTAAATATTGCTGTGATTTAACATGACACAAAAGTAGTTTTTAGACCAATCAAAATCACACAAAATTCTGTTCATGTAATAATATTAATGTGTTCTTAAAACTAAGTAAAACTTAAAAAACTACATTTTTTAAATGTTAAATAAAATAAAAAGACTATGTCTATAAGGAATGTGCCACAAAATTACCTTGTCATCAATGATATCTAGTTTTATTACACTTTTTTTTTACATTTGTCACAATAAGTTTCATTTGTGCTTTTTTGCCTTATTTAAGACACTGTAGATCTAACAAGTTCTTTTGCATGGATGCAAATTATTATGGCATAAAATAATCTAAACAGACTTCTGGCAAGTCCATGAATTATATTGCCAATCACAAATGATGACCAAGGATAATTCTTATGGTTAAATTTTTCACAAGAAAAATGATAAAGTATTGAGTAAGTGTATTCCATGTACAGGTATTAATTTGTGTTGTAGTTTAATTACCTACAAATGAAGTGATGGTGTGCTTCACAGAAACATGCTTTAATATATAATCACACATCATGTAATAAAACTCAGTTCATTAAAGTGCAATAGAGGTAAATATGCTATGAAATTTGGGCTTATGTTTTATAAATTTACACTTGTTTCTAGCAATTAATATATTATATAATAGTTAAAAATGTAAGGTGATGGTTGATCAATTTTTAATAGAAATTAAGTCATGATGACTGCTAAGTTATTTAGATTTTATCTATGAGAATCTTATTATATTTGTATCCCCAATTTTTCACTTCAAAAATATTGTTTGGATGTGTCAGTCCACGTACATTATATAGTCTAACTGTATTTAATACATTTTCATTAAATCTTCAGAACCCCTTAGTCAGATCGACCCAAACTTGGTAGGAGGTAATAGATACATGTATAGAATCATGTTCAAAATGAAGTTGTTACACTAACACTAGGAGGGACCACCTGAAATAGATATTTTATGAAAAATTTTCTGAAATCTATGTCAGAAAAACCATAAGTGTGAATGCTCACATGTGTGTGTCAGTGGGGGCGGGGTTTAATAGAGGCTTAAGAAATGTACAATGTTAACTAGTACAAATCTAGTCTAATATTGCTAATACAACTGAGCATAGTGAATTGTAACCAGAAATCCGAATTTGTTCCAAATAAAGGGTCCATACTACACTAGAGTAGAAACCAAAAAAAATCAAAGACTGATAGAAAACTATTTAAACTGAGTTTTCAGAAGTAAAAAGGATTGAGGTGCATGCTTGTCTGGCTATTTTCTCTAATAGTTTTTGGAGTACAAAGTTTTTCTTTGTTTTTTTATAGCTTTTAGTAATGTCTTTACAGATATGTCATATTTTGTAAAGATTTTTAAAACAAAATACATGTAGGTAGCAATAAGCAAAGCATATTTAGATTTATTTTGAGATATTGAAAGGATTGTTTAATTTTTGGTCTCGCCTGCGACGAAAGTCGCTGGAGGCGAGACATATGTATGGGAATCCGGCGGCGACGTAAACTCTTGACATCTTGCTTAATATATTTGTAAGCCCAAACCCTAGGTCCATCAAATTTGGTCCAGAGGTAGCTTATGATGAGTACTTGCCAGTCAGTCACCTGTCACCTGACCTTGACCTCAATTTCACGGTCCAGCGACTACGTTAAAGTTTTTGGGTTACGGCAGTTCCTCTGTAACTACGCATGGTAGGATGACATTATTTGGTGTATAGGTTGCTGATGACTAGTACATGACTGTCTGGTAGTTGTCACCTGACCTTGACCTCAATTTCACGGTCCAGCGACTACGTTAAAGTTTTGGGGTTACCACAGTTCCTCTGTAACCACGCATGATAGGATGACAATATTTGGTATATAGGTTGCTGATGACTAGTACATGACTGCCTGGTAGGTGTCACCTGACCTTGACCTCAATTTCATGGTCCAGCGACTACGTTAAAGTTTTTGGGTTACGACAGTTCCTCTGTAACCACGAATGGTAGGATGACAATATTTGGTATATAGGTTGCTAATGAATAGTACATGACTGTCTGGTAGGTTTCACCTGACCTTGACCTCAATTTCACGGTCCAGTGACTACGTTAAAGTTTTTGGGTTACGGCAGTTTCTCTGTTAACATGCATGGTAGGATAATATTTGGTATATAGGTTGATGATGACTAGTACATGACTGTCTGGCAGGTGTCACCTGACCTTGACCTCAATTTCACGGTCCAGCGACTACGTTAAAGTTTTTGGGTTATGGCAGTTTCTCTGTCACTATGCATGGTAGGAGGACAATATTTGGTATATAGGTTGCTGATGAATAGTACATGACTGTCTGGCAGGTGTCACCTGACCTTGCCCTCAATTTCACGGTCAAGCAACTATGTTTAAGTTTTTGGGTTACGCAGTTCCTCTGTAACCATGCATGGCTGGATGACAATATTTGGTATATAGGTTGCTGATGAATATGACATGACTGTCTGGTAAGTGTCACCTGACCTTGACCTCGATTTCACGGTTTTTGTATTAGGACAGTTCCTCTATAACTATGCATGGTATGGTGACAATATTTGGTATACAGGCCGCTGCTGATATTTAATGCTATTTACGTAATGGTTATGACGAAATTTATTGTCGTTACTGATGCGGAATGCAGGCGAGACGTTTTTCTGTGTCCACACTTGTTATGATCATTCAGTAGTTGGTCAACAGATTTTTTCTAAGTTTTTTATGTTTTTCAGGGAGATTTTTGTTTTTAATTAAATGTATATTTTAATTTCTTTGTGTTCATCTCGTTACATGTAATATTTCTATAACTTTTTAAAACTTATTCAAAATTATTGCATTTTCAGCACCAGAAGAAGCCAAAGACAATCAATTCGGGAACAGCGAATGGTAAGTGTTTTAAACCAAATTCTCATGTATTAAAATAATTTGTTATTTCCTGTTGTGAATTTGATTTATAACTGCTAAACAAAATTATGACCCTTGAACTTAAAACAATTGCTTGAAAATGACAGTTTTCCAGACTTTTTGTCTTTTGAATTTATAATGTTATATGTGCTGAAATGGACCTGTTGATTGTCTGATATCTGGCACTGTAAAATATTGATGATTTGCTGTGTTGCATTTTTTAAATATTTTCCGTACATTTTACATATTTAAAGGTCAAATCATATATGCTTGATGTGGTACTTATGAATGTTATAAAGTAGATGACATCATATTTTGAAACTTTTAAAAAATAAAATTATGTAAGGTTAATTTGAGACATTTTGTTTATTTTAATGCAAAGTTTGATTATATTTTCAACTTGGCATGTCAACATTAAGGTTGTCATTGTTAGCCTTACTGCCGTCAGTTGGTGCTTTACAAGGACAGCCAGTTTTCCTGTCTAAGGGGCTTTTCTCCTAGTACTCCAACTTCCTCCCCTTAACAACTGGATGCCACAATATAGCTGATAATTCCTTAAAGTAGAATTAAACACCATTCCATCAAGCAAACATATTTTCATATCTAGTATAAAACTGCCTCATATCTGTATCTCCCTAGGATTACTGGGAAAAGTTTTATGTATTCCCTGTCATCTTTCCATAGCAAGTTATTTTGCCCTTAGCTATACTTAAAGTTTGCAGAAGTTGTATTCCTGCTTACTTACTCATAACCTGTAGTTACCATATACACTTGTAATAAAAAAAACCATACAAGGAGTTGCGTACACAAATATTGTACACTCCACAATCATGAAAATAAATGCATAGCCTTCATCAGGATACATAACATCCATCCTTTTCTTATTAAATTCTAACATTTTGAAAATTAGTACCATCAGCTGTCAATTGGTCTGTAATTGTCTGCTGTAATTATGTTAAAATTGAGACATTAAAGCACTGCTGTTAGTTTAACATAGGACCCTTTGGGAATAAAGTTAAAAAAGTCTTCTTCTCTGAATCCCATTAACCAATTAAACAAAACATACTAACAATATTGTTTGGCTGGTCCTCTTATAAATTTAATGTTTTTATGCCAATCATAAATTTAAAATGGTCACTGATACAACCTCAGGACTTAGTTTGACATAGGACCCTGAGGGAAAAAGTTAAAAGGCTTCTTCCCTGAAACCAGTTAACCAATGGAAGCAAAACTTACTTGCAATATTGTTTGGATGGTCCCATTAAAATTTTGTTTTTTATGCCAATTGGAAATTCAAAATGGCAAACACCACAGGACTGAGTTTAGGACCCTATGGGAAAAAAGTTTGAAAAGACCTCTTCTCTAAATTGGGTTAAACAGTAAAAACTAAATTAACTCGTAGAATATAGTCCTGTATAAAGTTTATTTTTGTATGCCAATTGGAAATTAAAATGGCTGCCACAGGACTTAGTTTAACTTTTGAGCCTATGGGGAAAAAATTTAAATGGCTTTTTCTCTGAAACCAGTTAACCAATGGAAACAAAACTAAGAAGCAAAATTGTTTGCATGGTTGTTTATAAAGTTTATGTTTTTAATGCCAGTTTGAAATTCAAAATGGCAACCACCGCAAGACTGAGATTAACATATGACACCAAGGTGAACAAGTTTTAAAAAGCCTCTTCTCAAAAACTGGTCAACCAATAGAAATAAAACTTATAAAAGTATTCATAGGATAGTCCTGTATAACGTGTATGTTTTTATGCCAATTGGAAATTCAAAATGACTGTCACTGCAATTCCTAGTTTAAATGTTTGAAAATATGTGAAAAATTATAAAACGCTTCTTCTCGTAAACTGCTTAACCAATTGAAACAAAACATATCACCCGTATTCATTGACTAGTCTTCTAAAAGGTTTATGGTTTTATGCTTTCACTACCACAGGACTCAGCTTAACACAGGATCCTCTGGAAAATTTTTTAAAAGGCTCCTCTGAAACTAGTTAACCGCATGAATACGTTTAACAAAGGGCTCTATTTTCAATGCCATATTGTATGTGAATGTTTATCGGATGGTTCTCATTAAAGTTTATGTTTGCTTATTTGATAAAAAATCCCTGATGGCTGCAGTTGTAGTAATTAATTTAACATAGAAACCTACAGGATAACATTAAAATAGCTTTGTATCTGAAACTATTGAAACAGCAAGATTCATTGTTTGGTCTCTGCCAGTAGAAAAATGAAAATTACAGGACTTAGTTTAACATCAGGTAAATGCCATCTCTGTTGCCTATAAAATCGGATCCTCTAGTTTTTCAAAACTTTCTCCAGTTGCTTGATGTAAACTAACTAATACAGATTTGCTTTTACAGGTTCTGAAGTTTTCACTACCAAGGCCTTCAAAAAGGGTGATTTCCTCTTAGAATATGATGGTGAGATCATTTCTAAGAATGAGGGGATGAGGCGTCTGGATACCTATCCACAGGCAGCTTCATCTTCTTTGTTAAAAGCAACAAGTGTGGACACAGAAAAACGTCTCGCCTGCATTCCGCATCAGTAACGAAAATAAATTTCGTCATAAGCATTACGTAAATAGCATTAAATATCAGCAGTGGCCTGTATACCAAATATTGTCACCATACCATGCATAGTTACAGAAGAACTGTCCTAATACAAAAACTTAAACGTAGTCGCTGGACCGTCAAATTGGGGTCAAGGTCAGGTGACACCTACCAGACAGTCATGTACTATTCATCAGCAACATATATACCAAATATTGTCATCCTACCATGCATAGTTACAGAGAAACTGCCGTACCCCAAAAACTTTAACATAGTTGCTGGACCGTGAAATTGAGGTCAAGGTCAGGTGACACCTTCCAGACAGTCATGTACTAGTCATCAGCAACCTATATACCAAATATTGTCTTCCTTATTTGCATGGTTACAGAGGAACTGTCGTAACCCAAAAACTTTAAACGTAGTCGCTGGACCGTGAAATTGAGGTCAAGGTCAGGTGACACCTACCAGACAGTCATGTACTAGTCATCAGCAACCTATATACCAAATATTGTCATCCTACCATGCATAGTTAAAGAGAAACTGCCGTAACCCAATAACTTTAACGTAGTCACTGGACCGTGAAATTGAGGTCAAGGTCAGGTGACACATACCAGACAGTCATGTACTAGTCATCAGCAACCTATACACCAAATATTGTCATCCTACCATGCGTAGTTACACAGGAACTGCCGTAACCCAAAAACTTTAACGTAGTCGCTGGACCATGAAATTGAGGTCAAGGTCAGGTGACTGACTGGCAAGTACTCATCATAAGCTACCTCTGTACCAAATTTGATGGACCTAGGGCTTGGGCTTACAAATATATGAAGCAAGATGTCAAGTGTTTACGCCGCCGCCGCCGCCGGATTCCCATACATACGAAAGTCGCTGGAGGCGAGACAAAAACAGGCACTTTTGGTAAGTATTTTAAAACATTTTGAAGCTTGTATCTCCAAAAGTAATGAGTAAAATATCCCCACATTGAAGTAAATATCAAGCAATTATTTTTCTTTAACTTCTCATATTTCTAGATGGGGCCTCAGTGGCAGGGTAGTTCATCTACTATTGATCATGTGGTCTGTCAACACTGAGGTTGTGTGTTGGAGTCTCACTGCGGACAGGGTGTGCTTGACTTCAATCTTAATTGATTAGGATTGCCAGTTTTCCTGCTGAAGGTCGGAGGTTCTCTCAGTGTACTCTGGCTTCCTCCCCCCATAAAAACTGGATGCCATGATATAGCTGAAAAATTGCTGAAAGTGGTGTTAAAACATCATCATACACACCATGGTGTTTGCATGTTGATTAGATAAATCTACCCTTACACTGGTTTAAAGCCTATAATGTTATTTAACCAGTTTATGCAACTTGTATGGTCAGGATAGACACACATGTGTCTCAACTTGTTAACGTAAATATTAAAAACATATCCCATACTCTTAACCAGCTACTTAATATCGTTATCTAACAGTCATTATTTCTATCAGTACAAAAATGTTGAATAAATATACATATATACCAGTAATATACATATTACTGGTATCTTAAATTTTTTCAGCATTGATGGCACTTTTTCCAAGCGTATAGCGAAGTTCGTCAATGACGGCATTAATGAAGAGCAAAATACAAAAATGAGAACCTTGGATGTTGGTGGACAGGTCCGTCTTGCATGATTTGCCATCAATGATATTCTTCCTGGGGGAAGAAGTAAGATATGATTATGGTGTGAAGAATCTTCCCTGGAGGATAAAAAGAAGGCATAAAAATGTAAATATTGCTTCATATACATAGAGGACTTAACTCTCTTTTTATTTCGCAAGAATTATTTATGTAAAGAAATGTTTCATTCTTCAACTAGCCAATCACATCAGCTGAAACCCCAAAATGGGTAGTCCCTAACAGTATTAAAATAATTGACATATATCTACATAGTAACAATTAACTGATATTATAAATAATAAATAATCCCACAAAATATGTCTCTGACAATTAAAATGACATTCCTAAAATAAGTGTTAATCCAACTAACAATTAGGTCTTTTGTTGTAATTTCTCAAAAGTGCTAAAATAACATAATGGACATCTTTCTAATACATTTTAACAATACAACCCAAATTCCACACATGTGAGTTAAAACTGTAATTCATTTAATATTATGTAAAATTAACACCTTTCGCAAAACTATCTAATTAAATTGATTCTGTCAAGTAATATTTTACATAGCATGTTATACTTTATCCAATATTGCATAAAACTTTAATAAATTGTATTTCAAATAAGAAACTTATATTAACCGTGAAAAATATTTAATTTTTCACTGGTGATATACTCTCCCTTCTTCCTTTATGATTTCTCCTGAAATCATGCACAATTGACATATATACACAATACATCTAGGAATTATGGAGCCAACAAAAACCTGCATATTGTACCAAAAAACAAAATGCCATATTACAAACCTAATGCATATTAAGTATTTAAAACATATCACTGTATATTGACCTTTAATTTTCTACTCCCAGAAGGGAAAATTTTGAATAATAATTTATTTAACTTGACTATAATACAACATGTTCCTACAATAAAATATTAATGTTGACATATACTGTACAATCAAAACATTTTATCTGCAAGAATCCAAAAGATTCATATAACATAAATATTAACAAAATTATTTCAAACCACATTTGATATATATCTTCTCTATGTTTATTACATTTTACATCTATATTTTCCTGCTATTTTACATTTTACATAATGTCATTTCACCATATTTCACATATTACATATATTTACTAATTTTAAGTCCTCAATGTTTCTTCTTATGTTTCACTTAGTTTTCTTTTAGTTTACTTTTCGGATTTCTGTATGAATTATACATGGGCTTCAGGAAGTAGCAGTTCTTCCTCTCATAAGAGAGTGGCGCCTGAAGGATGCTATATCCACAACCAGCTGACTGGCTCTGAACCAAGAATCCAATCCAAATGGATTCTTTACAATGGTCACATTGTTTAACCAGCCGCCTGGTCAAACTGAAAATTAACATCCAAATGAATTTTCTCGATTGGTCCCAGTGTTGGATTGGTCGCCCAGTCAAACTGAAAATTCATATCCACATGAATTTTCTAAATCGGTCAGTGTTTGATTGGTCGCCCAGTCAAACTGAAAATTCATATCCACATGAATTTTCTAAATCGGTCCGTGTTTGATTGGTCGCCCAGTCAAACTGAAAATTCGCGTCCAAATGAATTTTCTAAATCTGTCACAATGTTTGATTGGTCGCCCAGTCAAACTGAATACCCATATACACTTGGATTTTCTCAAAACCTGTATACGAGGTAATGAGCAGAGGAGCTACCTGTTCTACCAACATGTGACACTTTAATCTTAAAATATATCTTTGTATACAGCACTAAACTTAACATTAGCAATAGGAATACTTAAGGATTATAATGGAAAATAAACTCTTTTGTTTCTATTGTGAACCTGCCAAGAAAGACTGTTTAATGTTGCACTGTGAGTTGAAATGTGCGTAAATGTAATAGATGTAATAGAAATTTTTTTTTCTATAAAAAATATTTAAAAAAAAACATTGTATAACAATGGTTTATAGCATTAAGCAATCTGCTTTAAAATTTACTTTAAAAAATTTTTGGTTCTTTAATATAGGGTCATCACTCCTATACTAAAGATCCTAAAGAATAAAGTTTGGTTGATGAGGCCATCCTTTATCCTAAAGCTGTCCAAAAATTAATTTTGAAAATAGACTTTTGTAATACATATATTAAAAAACCATTGTTACTTTGATTGAAAATAAAAAATACCATAAAGACTGTGCAACCACTATAGTCTTTGTTGATTTTATGAATAGGATTTGATACAAAAAATTTTAGCATACCATACAAACAGTGCAACTAATTGAAAGTGTGTGGAAGTTGTCCATGACTTCTAATAAAATGCTGTGTATTTTGTAACCCTTAGCTGATGATAATTCAGCAGGCAGATATATTCTTCTATTTGGAGTTATATGATGCATGTGTAAAATGTTGTTTTGATATGTTGTAACTTGATACTGGAGTGAAACCCTGTGTTTTCAGTGGATGTTTTGACCTAAAATATGTTGCTTTTGCTTCTTTTTCCTTTAATAATTAGAGAAAATCTAAAAATACACCATAAGGTATCCCTTCACTATATAATAATCTGGTAGGCCCTTTTCCATTTTTTGATACTGTATTTTGATTGCTTTCCGCTTTTATCAAGATAGGCATCAAGGATTTCCTGTTTTTGCTTTTCTGGTATTACTAACTGAACTTCTGGTTGCTTTGTTTTTTCAAAATACTTAGATTTTGCAGGTCTCTTACGTTTTCGACCCTTTGCATTGTACAGTTTGTGATAATTTTGTTTTAGAGATTCTGGAATGAGTGACATATCCTGCCATGAGGTGCCTGATTGTCCAACCAATTTTACTTTGTATATTGGTTTACCTTGATACAAACTGTATTCAATTAATTTTTCTATTTGTTCTTTTGTGTAAGGATCTTTATGTACATGTTTTGTCTTCTTTTTTGTATTTTGTGCAGATGCTTGTGTTTGTTTAGACTCTTTCTGAGAATTGTGATTTTCTGTGTGAATTATTGTCTCCTGTGTATGTTTTTCTGTTTGTGGAACTTTTTCTTGTAAACTTTCCTGATTATTCTCATTCTCTTTTTTGTCTGAGAGCTCTTCAGGATTAAGTTCTATATCTTGGTACTCAGGCAAAAAGTATTCTGGACAATCTTCAGGACTGTAATATGGTTTTAATCTTTTTGCATGAATGAGCAATTTTACTGTTGTGTTTGTTACATTATTTCCGACTTTGAATGTATTATTTGGCCCTAAGTCAATAATTGTGTATGGACCTGTCCACTTTTGTAGTAGTTTAGGTGACTTCCCCTTAGGTACTTTTCTGCTAAAGTAGTTGTCATGCTGATCTGTATATTTTTGTTGTTTTATCTTCATATTTTCTGCTGCTACTTCACGATAAATTTTCAGCTGTTCTAGTGTTCTTGTCAAATGCATTCTGGGTTCTTGTGCCATTGATGGTTTTGGTATCAATACAAAATCAATTGGCAACCTCATTTCTTGCCCAAACAAGAGGTGAAAAGGTGAAAACTGAGTGGACTGAGTTGCAGGTGTTGACCTATATGCCATCATAACTGGCATCGTCTTGTGTTTTAAAAACAATATGGAAATGAACCACGTGAGCTAAGAACAATCCCCAAATACATGATCAAGTGTGAAGGCAATTAGCATGAGTTACTTCCCCTGACCAGACATGCACTTCGCCTTGGTCATATTTGTGACCTTCAACAATTCTAGTCAACCCCATAACTTTATTATTTGTGAAGACCCACTTTGTAAATTTAAAAAAATAAGTAGTCTTATTGTTGCAGCTACAAAAGGCTTAATTTTCAATGTTCCAGTAGCAGTCAAGATTTTTTCCCCTGTGATCCATCCCTTTCCTGTTGATTTATTGTTTGTTAACTTTGTCTCGCCCAGAATTAAGCTGAAATACTGCTCGCTGGACTTTAAGGAAGCAACATTCATTCAATAAATCATTCTTTATGGTTTTAATATCATTTGAAATTTGGGTTTATTTGAATGGCTGTAACTTAAAAAAAAAGTACATGGTTTGTATAAATCAGTACAAATATGATATATAAGGTCTCAAAAGAAAATTCCACATTTCATCTTGATTATGGAATAATAAAAATATTCAAAAGTTTTGTACAAATATTGTTTGTGATCCATATCAAAGGCACTTTATTTTTTCTTGATCCAAAGAAAGCTTGGCCACAATTGATACAGTATATTTTGGTGCATTTTCTTAAATTATCATGAAAGCTACATGTACTGTCAACCTTCATAGTACATGTATTTAAACCAGCATTTAGGTTATTTCTCATATTTTCTAATCCTTCATCACATTTGGAAATCAGCATTTTCTATGGCTTTCAAGATTTCTCTGGTTACAAGACTTCATATGAAAATGTTTATTGTTTTGTGGGTACCATAATACACATTGATCCTCCATTACAGGGGTCGCAGTGGCAGAGTGGTTAAGTTAGTTCTTCTGCTATTGATCACATGGTCTGTCAACACTGAGATTGCGGGATCGATTCTCACCGCAGGCAGGGTGTACTCGATCCCAATCTTAATTGACAAGGATTGCCAGTTTTCCTACCTCAGGTCGGGGGTTCTCTCTGGGTACTCCGGCTTCCTCCCCCAATTAAAAACTGGACGTCATGATATAGCTGAAAAAAAAATGCTGAAAGTGGCGTTAAAACACCATTCAAACATTCCTCCATTACACCCTGTTAGCTTTTGACAATCCTTTAGATTGGTTCTTTCATTTCTGCTGATCAATACATTGTTGTTTCTGATCAGCTGAAATTTTTATCATTTTCTCCTCTGAAATTAAAAGTTTAAACATGTGTTAAATGGACTGCAACTTTTCAGGATTGAAGTTTTGGAGTTTGATGGTCATGTTAATGTTTTTGTGAAACTTTTATCACATAATCAAACATTCATATTCTTTACAAAAAACTAAATTTCAGGCTGAAGAAATAACATCTTTTTATAACTTTTCAAAAACATACTGAAGATTATAGATTGAGCTATTATATTGTAAGATGTTTATTATTCAGTCATTTTTTGACGTGTAATTTTTTTTTATCTTTCCTGCATTACTGAAGAAGAGATAAATATGTGATTCTGACTGAGGTAACATAGTTAACATTTATGCTTATCTTTGGAAGCTTAAGGCACATGGCCATCAATTTCGGTCTATTGGTAGCTTACGAGGAGTACATGTCAGTCAGTCAATTGGCATCAAGCATTGACCTCAATTTCATGGTCCAGTGACTATGTTAAATTTATTGGATTATCTCAGTATTTTGTAACCATGCATTGTAGAATGACAAAATTTGGTATATATACTGCTGATGAATAATACATCAAAGTCTATTGGGTCTCACCTGACAGTGAGGTCAATTTCATGGTCCAGTAGCTACGATAAAGTTCATTTTTCTGTGTGAACACTTGTCATGCTGGTCTTAAAAAAATTTCTCTCCTTCACCTGAAAGCAATATTGTATGAGCTCAGATAGATTCAATTTCTTCTTAATTAGTCTTGTCATAATAGAACATTTTTCATCAAGGACATCTTTGAGTTGAATTATATACATAAGTAGGGTCACCATGACCATAGTAAAATATAATTTTTTTTACTAGTAGTCCATAGCCACAGCTTAATTATGCTTTGTACAAGCTTTATTATTTATTTCAATGATACATTCTTCAGAAAGAGTACAGTGATAAAGAGTGAAAAGTTTGAAGAGAATCTACAGAGGCTAACTGCCCAAATGAAAGATTTAAGGCCTTTGCCAGCAGATGAAAGGCTTAAGGTATTGGAATTAATACATATGTATGTTGTGTCCACATTTTGCTTCTTTCATTTTATGTATTGACATTTAACGTAGACAAATTATACAATACTGAAATGTTGTCAGAAGCTTTGTAGGACCCTGCTACATTTTGTGACTTATATACCAGCACCCCATATCCAATAGGGTGTATATTATTTGCATCTATATATTTGTTTGTAAAAAGTTATAGAGCGCTGATTTCATCGGGGAGCATTATCTCACAGAAGTACTTGTTGTTGGGTTTCAGGTTACTCACTTTCTGTTTTTGTTTTGTGTGTTTTGGTATTTGTTTTGTATTGTTTATCTGAAATAATCCCCTGACTTTCATCTATTGTTGTTTGATCAGCGTCATTAAAATATTCAAATACTGTAGAAGTACTTTTCTTCGAGGGCATCAAATTTTGTGGTTTGGTGAAATTTTACATGTTTGTGGGTTCTTAAATTCGTGGAGTGACGGTTTCCGAAAATGAAAAAAAGTGAATAAGCTATCACAATATCACAATAAATGATAACTGAAGAATACTATCACTGTTGATAATAAATATCAACATATAAAGAAGACAAAAAAGTTTCATTACATGCAGTTGTTTATGCACGTGGTTACGGCTGTACACGAAAGTGTTCATAAATGGTCATGATTGTGTTTATTTTGTAATTATAATGCATCTAAATTTTTAAAAAAAGAAGTTAATTATTTGCATCTAAAAATTAGCCTTAACAGCTCGGAAATCAATAGCTAATTATAAAATCGGCAATATATTAATTGATTAATTGCAAGTAAAAATACCTTGATTGTATTTAAGTCTCTAATTGTTATATCAAAAGAAGCATTCCTGGCCGAAGGGTCAAACAACTGTTACATAGGTGTAATTTAATATCATTTGTGCCATGATCGGTATGTAACAACCCGTTTTGCAATAACAACCCGTTTTGCAATAAAATTTTCAAACATGTATAAATTGTTTGTTATGATGTTGTGGGTTTTCTATACACAAGTATAAATATAACGATATACTATTATAAGTATAAATCCTCTTTTTTATCATATTTTTCTTAATCAGAAGTTTATTGCAAAACGGGTTGGAGCAGTCAACCCGTTTTGCAATAAGAACGCATTTTGCAATAACCCGTTTTGCAATAAAATTGTCAAACATGTAAAAATCGTACTTTATTATGTTGGGGATTATCTATCTTCAAGTACAAATATAACGATCGATATACTATTATAAAGAATATATTATGTTTCATCATATTTTTTTCAACATAAGAAGTTTATTGCCAAACGGGTTGGAGTAGTCAACCCGTTTTGCAATAAGAACGCATTTTGCAATAACCCGTTTTGCAATAAAATTGTCAAACAGGCACAAATCGTTCTTTATGATGTTGTGGATACTTTGTGGATTATCTATCCACAAGTACAAAATATAACGATATACTATTATAAGTATATACTGTCTGTTTCATCATATTTTTCAACATACGAAGTTTATTGCCAAACGGGTTGGAGTAGTCAACCTGTTTTGCAATAAGAACGCATTTTGCAATAACCCGTTTTGCAATAAAATTGTCAAACATGTACAAATCGTTCTTTATGATGTTGTCGATACTTTGTGGATTATCTATCCACAGAAACAAATATAACGATATACTATTATAAGTATCCATCCTCTGTTTCATCATATTTTTCAACATCAGAAGTTTATTGCTAAACGGGTTGGAGCAGTCAACCCGTTTTGCAATAAGAACGCATTTTGCAATAACCCGTTTTGCAATAAAATTGTCAAACATGTAAAAATCGTACTTTATTATGTTGGGGATTATCTATCTTCAAGTACAAATATAACGATCGATATACTATTATAAAGAATATATTATGTTTCATCATATTTTTTTCAACATAAGAAGTTTATTGCCAAACGGGTTGGAGTAGTCAACCCGTTTTGCAATAAGAACGCATTTTGCAATAACCCGTTTTGCAATAAAATTGTCAAACAGGCACAAATCGTTCTTTATGATGTTGTGGATACTTTGTGGATTATCTATCCACAAGTACAAAATATAACGATATACTATTATAAGTATATACTGTCTGTTTCATCATATTTTTCAACATACGAAGTTTATTGCCAAACGGGTTGGAGTAGTCAACCCGTTTTGCAATAAGAACGCATTTAGCAATAACCCGTTTTGCAATAAAATTGTCAAACGTGTACAAATCGTTCTTTATGATGTTGTCGATACTTTGTGGATTATCTATCCACAGAAACAAATATAACGATATACTATTATAAGTATCCATCCTCTGTTTCATCATATTTTTCAACATCAGAAGTTTATTGCTAAACGGGTTGGAGTAGTCAACCCGTTTTGCAATAAGAACGCATTTTGCAATAACCCGTTTTGCAATAAAATTGTCAAACATGTAAAAATCGTACTTTATTATGTTGGGGATTATCTATCTACAAGTACAAATATAACGATATACTATTATAAGAATATATTCTGTTTCATCATATTTTTTTCAACATAAGAAGTTTATTGCCAAACGGGTTGGAGTAGTCAACCCGTTTTGCAATAAGAACGCATTTTGCAATAACCCGTTTTGCAATAAAATTGTCAAACAGGCACAAATCGTTCTTTATGATGTTGTGGATACTTTGTGGATTATCTATCCACAAGTACAAAATATAACGATATACTATTATAAGTATATACTGTCTGTTTCATCATATTTTTCAACATACGAAGTTTATTGCCAAACGGGTTGGAGTAGTC
Source organism: Limnoperna fortunei (assembly GCA_944474755.1). Lineage (NCBI taxonomy): Eukaryota > Metazoa > Mollusca > Bivalvia > Mytilida > Modiolidae > Limnoperna > Limnoperna fortunei. Next base: position 28,169,209 of record OX104118.1, read on the forward strand.
AACCTGTTTTGCAATAAGAACGCATTTTGCAATAACCCGTTTTGCAATAAAATTGTCAAACATGTACAAATCGTTCTTTATGATGTTGTCGATACTTTGTGGATTATCTATCCACAGAAACAAATATAACGATATACTATTATAAGTATCCATCCTCTGTTTCATCATATTTTTCAACATCAGAAGTTTATTGCTAAACGGGTTGGAGCAGTCAACCCGTTTTGCAATAAGAACGCATTTTGCAATAACCCGTTTTGCAATAAAATTGTCAAACATGTAAAAATCGTACTTTATTATGTTGGGGATTATCTATCTTCAAGTACAAATATAACGATCGATATACTATTATAAAGAATATATTATGTTTCATCATATTTTTTTCAACATAAGAAGTTTATTGCCAAACGGGTTGGAGTAGTCAACCCGTTTTGCAATAAGAACGCATTTTGCAATAACCCGTTTTGCAATAAAATTGTCAAACAGGCACAAATCGTTCTTTATGATGTTGTGGATACTTTGTGGATTATCTATCCACAAGTACAAAATATAACGATATACTATTATAAGTATATACTGTCTGTTTCATCATATTTTTCAACATACGAAGTTTATTGCCAAACGGGTTGGAGTAGTCAACCTGTTTTGCAATAAGAACGCATTTTGCAATAACCCGTTTTGCAATAAAATTGTCAAACATGTACAAATCGTTCTTTATGATGTTGTCGATACTTTGTGGATTATCTATCCACAGAAACAAATATAACGATATACTATTATAAGTATCCATCCTCTGTTTCATCATATTTTTCAACATCAGAAGTTTATTGCTAAACGGGTTGGAGCAGTCAACCCGTTTTGCAATAAGAACGCATTTTGCAATAACCCGTTTTGCAATAAAATTGTCAAACATGTAAAAATCGTACTTTATTATGTTGGGGATTATCTATCTTCAAGTACAAATATAACGATCGATATACTATTATAAAGAATATATTATGTTTCATCATATTTTTTTCAACATAAGAAGTTTATTGCCAAACGGGTTGGAGTAGTCAACCCGTTTTGCAATAAGAACGCATTTTGCAATAACCCGTTTTGCAATAAAATTGTCAAACAGGCACAAATCGTTCTTTATGATGTTGTGGATACTTTGTGGATTATCTATCCACAAGTACAAAATATAACGATATACTATTATAAGTATATACTGTCTGTTTCATCATATTTTTCAACATACGAAGTTTATTGCCAAACGGGTTGGAGTAGTCAACCCGTTTTGCAATAAGAACGCATTTAGCAATAACCCGTTTTGCAATAAAATTGTCAAACGTGTACAAATCGTTCTTTATGATGTTGTCGATACTTTGTGGATTATCTATCCACAGAAACAAATATAACGATATACTATTATAAGTATCCATCCTCTGTTTCATCATATTTTTCAACATCAGAAGTTTATTGCTAAACGGGTTGGAGTAGTCAACCCGTTTTGCAATAAGAACGCATTTTGCAATAACCCGTTTTGCAATAAAATTGTCAAACATGTAAAAATCGTACTTTATTATGTTGGGGATTATCTATCTACAAGTACAAATATAACGATATACTATTATAAGAATATATTCTGTTTCATCATATTTTTTTCAACATAAGAAGTTTATTGCCAAACGGGTTGGAGTAGTCAACCCGTTTTGCAATAAGAACGCATTTTGCAATAACCCGTTTTGCAATAAAATTGTCAAACGTGTACAAATCGTTCTTTATGATGTTGTCGATACTTTGTGGATTATCTATCCACAGAAACAAATATAACGATATACTATTATAAGTATCCATCCTCTGTTTCATCATATTTTTCAACATCAGAAGTTTATTGCTAAACGGGTTGGAGTAGTCAACCCGTTTTGCAATAAGAACGCATTTTGCAATAACCCGTTTTGCAATAAAATTGTCAAACATGTAAAAATCGTACTTTATTATGTTGGGGATTATCTATCTACAAGTACAAATATAACGATATACTATTATAAGAATATATTCTGTTTCATCATATTTTTTTCAACATAAGAAGTTTATTGCCAAACGGGTTGGAGTAGTCAACCCGTTTTGCAATAAGAACGCATTTTGCAATAACCCGTTTTGCAATAAAATTGTCAAACGTGTACAAATCGTTCTTTATGATGTTGTCGATACTTTGTGGATTATCTATCCACAGAAACAAATATAACGATATACTATTATAAGTATCCATCCTCTGTTTCATCATATTTTTCAACATCAGAAGTTTATTGCTAAACGGGTTGGAGTAGTCAACCCGTTTTGCAATAAGAACGCATTTTGCAATAACCCGTTTTGCAATAAAATTGTCAAACATGTAAAAATCGTACTTTATTATGTTGGGGATTATCTATCTACAAGTACAAATATAACGATATACTATTATAAGAATATATTCTGTTTCATCATATTTTTTTCAACATAAGAAGTTTATTGCCAAACGGGTTGGAGTAGTCAACCCGTTTTGCAATAAGAACGCATTTTGCAATAACCCGTTTTGCAATAAAATTGTCAAACGTGTACAAATCATTCTTTATGATGTTGTCGATACTTTGTGGATTATCTATCCACAGAAACAAATATGACGATATACTATTATAAGTATCCATCCTCTGTTTCATCATATTTTTCAACATCAGAAGTTTATTGCCAAACGTGTTGGAGTAGTCAACCCGTTTTGCAATAAGAACGCATTTTGCAATAACCCGTTTCGCAATAAAATTGTCAAACATGTAAAAATCGTAATTTATTATGTTGAGGATTATCTATCTACAAGTACAAATATAACGATATACTATTATAAGAATATATTATGTTTCATCATATTTTTTTCAACATAAGAAGTTTATTGCCAAACGGGTTGGAGTAGTCAACCCGTTTTGCAATAAGAACGCATTTTGCAATAACCCGTTTTGCAATAAAATTGTCAAACATGCACAAATCCTTCTTTATGATGTTGTGGATACTTTGTGGATTATCTATCCACAAGTACAAAATATAACGATATACTATTATAAGTATATATTGTCTGTTTCATCATATTTTTCAACATACGAAGTTTATTGCCAAACGGGTTGGAGTAGTCAACCCGTTTTGCAATAAGAACGCATTTAGCAATAACCCGTTTTGCAATAAAATTGTCAAACGTGTACAAATCGTTCTTTATGATGTTGTCGATACTTTGTGGATTATCTATCCACAGAAACAAATATAACGATATACTATTATAAGAATATATTATGTTTCATCATATTTTTTTCAACATAAGAAGTTTATTGCCAAACGGGTTGGAGTAGTCAACCCGTTTTGCAATAAGAACGCATTTTGCAATAACCCGTTTTGCAATAAAATTGTCAAACATGTACAAATCGTTCTTTATGATGTTGTCGATACAAATATAACGATATACTATTATAAGTATATATTTTAACTTCTTTTAAATACTCAATAGATTAGCAAAGTTGGTTATTTCGAATAACCTAACTTGGTATTTCAGCACTTGACTGATTGTGACGTCATAATAAGATGTATTGATGACGATGGCTATACATGAATTCTTCCGCAAACAACAAGTGACGACACTAAAAAAATTGAATTGCATTATTATAATATTATTTGATTACTTGTAAAATATTGTTCTTGTTACTTCATTTTTACTTTAGAATTTAAAATATAAGGTTTGTTTTCAATTGTTGGTTAGATTATTGGGATATAAACGACTTTGAATCGATTTACGCTGTAACATAAACGCGGTTATTCAGCGTTCCTTATTGGCTTATCTAGGAACTATTTTGAATATAAATATATATCAGCGCCTATACCATCGAACTTCTGATATATAAATGGCGACATCAAAAGTTTATTGCAAAACGGGTTTAAGTAGTCTATATACCTTTATTCCCGGTGAACCAGAATCAATCGTACAGAGATTAAACATACAGTTTTAAATAGAATAATATATACAATAAACAAAGGTACAAACAGAAATGGCGGTACAGAGAGAAAACAAACAATACACAATGTCAATATTTGTTCAGTAAAGAACAAAGCATAAAAAGACTACTCTGGAGAATCTATCTTTTTCAATACAATTCTAATAAACTTACTTAGATTTGAACAAATTATCAACATTAATGATTTGTTGACAAATTTTAATTATACTCTACGTAATATAAATAACGTCAACCAGCGATCGTGGTAGGTTGGTTAATGTATGAACAGTGCTATTGCCATATTTCATGAGGGTGTTTGTCTAATGATTCAATTGATCGACAAATAATGTCACTCACTTTGGTCATATATTCTAGTGTTAATGATATGATTTTGTCACATTTAGTAATGAAGACAATTAGACAGAGCAGCCCCGGGTCGTTGGGGGTTGTCTGGTCATAATACAGAAAACCTGGTCGCGGGCCGTGGTAGGTGGTGTGTTAAGAGAGTGCCACGTTCCTTGAACGATAAAGACCCCTTTTATTGATTTGAAAAAGAATATGCTCATTGTACCGCTACAAAAGGCTAAATTCTTCGTCCCTACCCATACTCCATTTTTTTGCAGTGGCAATTTAAACTTGCTCTTGTCCTGGATATAGCTAAAATATTACTTGACATAAAGCAAACATCCAACCAATCGATGTAATTGTGTTAAATCTCATCTCAAAATAGTAACATGTCTTTGTTTATCTGAGACTGCAGGTGCAGAACCAGACATTGTGGCTCTGTGACCGTAACATCGCACGACCTCGCTGCAAGTGATGGAAACTGCATCGTATTTTTTTTATAAGCAGCGCGGCTTCCAACCCTTTCCATCCTACTATTAAACTCTATTACGAAAGCTTCTGAAATTATACTTAGGATTGGCAACCTTTTATTGTTAATTTACTTTATTGTATTGACGCTTTGCTGCTAATACATTTTGCGATTATGACCAGTATAGTATATTAGTATTACAGTTACATGTACGTGTGCCTATATCTATAAGAAACACACACAATGCGAAGTCATTGAAAGACCAGTCCTGTTCTGTACCGTAAATCTACAAAAGTTGAAAATAAGTACTATACGAGCATTAGAACGAATAATCGTACCCTCGCTTTTTTGTTTTTTGTTTTTTTTTTTTTGGGGGGGGGGTCGAGGGTACGAATTTTGTCACATCACTCGTAATGTAGCAGAGCGGGAGTGAATCTCTCCGCACTTTGATGTCCAAACGAAGTTGTACAATCATACATGGTCGATCTTGATATCTTTCGACAGTGTCACCATTTTTTTTATCGGTTTCGTGTTTAAAATCGATCATTTTTGATACGTGATGATAGTTATTGCCGTTTTTAATAACCCGCTGTGCGTTATGTATGATATTGACATTCGTGTCTTTTTGATTACGTTTAGTACATGAAAAACACGAAACTGAATGGCATCTTGGGTAATACAATGTAAATTACTGGATTCTTACTACGGAATGGTTGTTATAGTATGGAAATTAGCACGTTTATAATAAAATTAGGTCACATTATCTGTATGTATACAGACGAAAAACGAAATTTCTTCAATAAAGATCGTTTCCCGTTAGTTTCGCAATGTCTGAAGCTTTACTAACGCAAAGAAGATTAATATTCTGTTTGAATTTTTGTATAAGTTAGAATTTTTTTAATTGCTAAATTACGAGCAATAGAACTGAATTCTGCCGTTAATCCCACAAATCACAAAACTAACTTCGGATTATAACGGCAGTAAAATTCGGTGTTTACGAGCATATAATAAATGAAGCCATTTTTTCCGTTTACTTATCTTCCCTTTTTAGATTGTGATGTACTACTTTACTCCCCTATCAAATTTGATCCAGTATTTCCGTATTTAGTGTAATCCTTAAGATTTTAATAATTAAACCTTCTGGAAATAGAGACAAAACTACAAAATAGACTGTAGACAAACGTGGTGACTTCAACTTTCCAAATGCTAACTTCCCTTTAAGCGATTGAAATATTCCAGCAGTCCGGTATGGTGATTACATTTCACAACTTATACGTTATACTAGATTTTGCTTTGTGCTTAACCCGAGTGCTCTGTTGACTATTGAACCTCTCAAACAGACGCTTGTAAATAGGTTGATGGTATTCCTTCAGTTTTATGCCCGTTGCCTTGAATTAATTGATACACCATGTAGTTGCATGTCTGTACTTGGACCATGCTTAACCTGACGGGCGATTACTTAGTCCTTTTCGTTAATGTGTTCTTGGTTTTGGTTTCCTTTATTGCAAAACTGGTTATTGCCAAATGCGATTTTATTTCAAAACGGGTAGACTGCGCCAACCCATTTTGCAATAAACTTTTTATGTCGCCATGTATCAGTAATCCGATGGTATATATTTGTGCTGATATATATTTATATTCACAATAGTTCATAGATAAACCAAAACATTATTAGGAACATTCTATAATTTCATTAGTTAAATTTCCGTCCCAGAAAACGTTTATTGCAAAACGCGTTTTTATTGCAAATCGGGTTGACTATTAAAGCCCGTTTTGCAATTAACTGTTCATGTCGCCACGAATCAGTACTTCGATGGTCGATAGGTGCTGATATATATTTATATTCACAATAGTTTATAGCTATATAAATCAAAACATTATTCGACCATTTATATGTAACGAACTGAATATAAAGTACAGGCACGAATTGGGAGACGTACACCGGTTCTGAACTAGAAAAGGCAAACGCTACCGACCGATCATAGTTCGATTCCTTTACAACAAGGACTTAGAAACTGGTCTTTCTAATACATACCGCCTTAAAGGAACACCATTCTCTGTTAAACGACAGTATCCTGATGCCATAGAACAGGCAAGGCGAAGTTTATATCTGGTGATGAAAAAGAAACGAAATCAGGGTTGTCGCGTAAGATTAGTCAGTGATGTTTTATATGTCGACGGACTCGTGTACTACGATGGAAAATGACACTACGTCAACGCCCTCTAAAAACAGCTGGAAGATCTAGCTGTAACACACACAAACAGCCACACACACACACGCACGCACACTCACCACCCCCCCCCCCCCCACACACCAGAAATCGATCCTATGGTTAACGCCGACGAACATCAACGCCGAGAAGCCGATAGGACTCTCGTGGACATTCTACCAATAGTTGTGACAAATGTATAGGTAATATTTGTAAATGTACCAATGTCTTAAATATGTTTAATTTTTTGTCATTGAATAGTTGTAGTATATTGAAAAAAAATGCACTGACTGATTTTTTTATAGTTTGTTAGTAGATATAATTTTATTTGCCTGACTGGGACTAGAACTGATGATTTTGATACTATTGATATACCAGGCAATACTTTCAAAATACTAAATAGGCAAAAATATAAACGAGTAAAATCAGGAGGCAGCGCTTTCGGTTTTAAATCAGATTTATTTAAATTTATCAAATAATTACAGATATATACTCCTAAATGGAGATTTTAAAAGTAGAACAAGGAAAGCTCCGGAATTGATTTAAATCGTTAACGATGGTCATAATCCTGTCAATAATGTACAGAATCGTTGCTATACACTACCTGCTTTAGATATGAACCTTAATAGAAACTGTTAAGATTGCACAATAAATTACTATGGTAACGACCTTTTGGAAATGTGCAAAAAATACTAATTTGTTTATTTTGAATGATATAGTCAGTGGTGACAAAATGGGCATGTTTTCTTGTAAGCAATCAAATGTTGTTGACTATTTAATTTGTACACATGACATGCTATCTTTTATTCATACTTAAAATGTATTTGACTTTTCTTCGCTATATTCTGATGTACATTACCCTATGAGCTCTGTGTAAAAGTACTATGGAAACCTGCTGACCCCCCCCCCCCTTCTGGAGGTGAACAAAACTATTTCAATGAAATGATAAAGACTAATGGGATGCTGATATAGTAGAATCCGTAATAGAAAATATTGATATTCATAAGGTTGTGCAAGTGATAGGTGAGTTAGATGAAGTCAACACCGACGATTTATCTCAAGATAAAATTGACGCGCTGATCGAGAAAACAAATGATCTTCTAGTTATTCCGGCAGAACAAGTTTTTGGGACTTATGAGCGAAGTATTAACATTGGTAAACAATAGAAACACATCAGATTTTTTTTTACAGAAGTCCTCGGGTTTAAATATAGCACTATAAAGTTTTAGAATTGACGAAATTGCGTCATACTTAAACTGACAACAACAAAAAATTGTATCTTGTATTGACCACTATACTGGAATAAATGATAAAACACAATATCGTTAAATAAAATACGCTGTTAACTAGCCAGTTCTTCTACCGAAGTTTACGGATTTTTACCGGGTACTGCATGCGGCTTCTACCCCAATAAAAACTAGACGCCACAATAGATGGATAGATAACTTTATTAAACCAAATCAGCCCCCAAGGTGGGGCACAATAAGTCAACACTCATGGTTTATAACAAGACATGCACAGTCCAATAATGTTGACAATATTAGAGTAAGACAGGATGGAACAAGGTATTGGAGCAATATTAAAGACAAAATAGACAAAGGACAATGAACACCAAGAGATGATGCTACAAGGAATTTCCTACCTGTGCCCGGTGTTAGTTATCTAATAAAAAAATATATGTTGAAGGGACACCATGAGAAGATGCTTAAACTTTTCCTACATGGGTACAGCGGTAAATGTCTTGATATATACCGATAGTGGATAGTTTTTTTCCTTTTATGTTGAGAATACTAAATCATAATAATATACACCTCGCCATTAAGTTAAGCAACACCCTATTATTTTCGAGGGATTCATTTAAGATTTTATATATTTTAATATTTTTTAAAGAAATGACAATTTATTGAACATTAATGACAAATGAAACATACATGTTAAGAGTCGCTTTACTTATTGTTAAATGAAAACATCATCGCAGATCTACGTTCAAGGAAAGAAAAGTCACTTTGAAATGTGTTAAACGCAAAAATACTCAGTACGTCGTGTAACCACCACGCTTCCGGTAAAGTCCATTAAATCTCCACCTCTTGTTGTTGACTAAACGACGAAGTGTAGCATGTGGTAAATTCTGCCATTCATTTTGAATGGCAACACGTAGTTCTTGGACATTTTGACCAGCAGATGCTCTATTATTGATTTTACGACCGATGATATCCCACAAGTGTTCAATTGGATTCATATCGGGTGACATGGATGGCCATGGAAGATGCTCAATAGCGCCCCTTTCGATAACATCACGTACAACTGCAGCTCGGTGAGGTCTTGCGTTGTCATCCATACAGATGGGTCTGTTACCAAGTGCATGATTGTCAAAATGTGGCTCAATAATAACGTTAATGACGTCATTTTGATATTTCTGCTCTGTCATTGTCCAATCAGCCACATACAGATTCAGTTTACAGCCGTATGAAAAGCCTCCCCACACTGTACCACCACCACCGCCAAACGATGTAGTGCCTAGGATGTTGTTCTGGTTGTGAGCAGTGCCTCCTTGTCTCCAAACGCGCATGCGCCTATCAATATAACGAAGAACTAATCTGCTTTCGTCGGTCCAGTGTACTCGTCTCCAGTTTCGAATATTCCAATGGCGGTGAAATCGTGCCCACTCTAAACGTGATTGACGATGTCTCTGTGTCAACAGTGGACGTTTCAAGGGACGAAGAGCTCTCAACCTTGCATTGTTTATGCGCCTGTTAACTGTTTGAACGGCGACACTGGTTGCAATATTACAAAAGTCACGAAGATATCTTGCAGTGGCAAACGGTTGGCGTTTGGCTACACTAACGAGTGCTCTATCCTCCCTTTCAGATGTTTTTGGTGGTCGACCTGACCTAGGGCGTTCCTGGATAGTTCCATCATGTCGATGACGTTCAGTAGCCGGGATACAATACTAAAGTGAATGCAACATTTGTGAGCTATCTGACGCAAGCTCTTTCCACTATTACGCATTCCAATGATCTTCCACTTCTCAGCTCACTTCATTTCCGTTCAGGCATTGTGAAAATGTAAAGATGAACCATGAGATGAACACTAAATCGTTAAAGAAAACAAGGCTTTTTGGAGTGCTCGACTACCGTATGACAAACTGGTTTTGCTATTTAAAGATTTACCTGAGGAGTTAATTAAAGTAACTTTCACGTGCTCGAATGATGGCTTTAGTACATAAATAACACAAAGTTAATATTCATTCAGATTTTTTAAATTATAAACAAAAAGTTGTAGTTGTTGCTTAACTTATGGCGAGGTGTATATAAGCGTGAAACTAGCAAAGCGTTGCTAGTACATCGACGCAATATGAAAAAGAAATTACGATCGTTAAAAAAACAGTAACGAATACGGGAATATTACAAATACGAGACAAGACAGGCAAAAGCCAGGCGCGACTATTGACAATTTTTTAATTTCTTTAAAGATTTAAAGATATCGATAACGCGGAATACCAGAATGTCGCAGATACAAGTAATACCATTAATATTAATAGTAGTTGTGAGATTTCTGAATCAAAAATTTAAAATGTATAAAAGATTTAAAAAATAACAAAGCATGTCGTGACGAATACATCACATATGTTATTGACAATATATTTAAAACTATTTAATATAATATTTGATTCTGGTAAAGTTCCTATTATTTAGCTTGTAGGAAACATTCTTCCCTTTTATAAGAATAAAGGCAGTATCTCAGATCCGAAAAATTACAGACCCAAAACCATTTTGAGTTGCATGGGCAACTTTTTTACATCCACTTTGAACGCAAGACTGGGTGCATTTATGGACGAATTTGTACTGGTAAATGAAAACCAATCAGGTTTCCGAAAACGGTACTCTATTATTGATAGCATTATGACACAACATCAATTATTTGACCTTCTAAAACATAAGAAAAAGGAACTACTTTGCGGTTTCATCGATTTCGCAAAAGCCTTTGACACGGTGTGGCGACCGGGATTACAGAGTAAGTTACTTGAAACTCAAATCAATGGCAAAATGTATGCAGTAATAGTTGATTTGTATAGTAATATAAAATCTCTAATATTATAATTGCGAAACATACTCGGATTATTTTCATGTAACGTTCTGGAACGACATTGAGAAAACTTATCCCCCCCCTGTTGTTCTCCTTATACATGAATGTTTCTTTTGATTGATTGATTGATTGATTATTTATTGTTTAACGTCCAGCAAGCAATATTTCAGCTATATTCAGGACGTGAAAATTATAATTTTTAAGTTGTTAGTATTTTAAATTAGTAGTACGTCATGCCTCCCTTTTATACTAAAACTTGATCTCGTACAATAATATGAGAATATATATACAGATAAAAATGGTAGTTAAAACAATAAAAAGTATCAATCTTCACAATTAATAGTGAAATTAAATTTTGCTATAAAAATTAATTTCTTTCAAGAACTTTAAAATTGTGTCGCCTGCGACAGTTTTAAATAAGTTAAAAAACGTATCTACAGAATAGAAACGTTCCCGAATGTGGGCCACGTCCACACAGTCCATCAAGACATGCTTGATGGTGTATGAACTGTTGCATGGCACACATTCGGGTCGTGGCTCATTATTTAAAATATAACTATGTGTCGTCCTGGTATGACCAAGACGACATCTTGTTAAAACAACTTGGTCTCTGCGACCTCTAAAACTTTTAAAATTACTTGTGTGCAGTAGTGGCTGGATCTCATGAAGTTTATTATGAACTTGGAGATCCCAACCACTCTGCCACAAACTAGAAATATATTTAAAAATTATTGGTTTAAAATCAGTACAAGGAATATCACAGTTTATAATATTATTCTTAAAATGTTTCGAAGATTTTATGTCAGTAAATAATATAACTAGTATCCAAAGTATCACTAGTGACATAAAGATCATGCTCAACTTATATATAAAATTATTTCTAATTCTCTATGCCGATGATACAGTTTTAATGTCACAATCACAAGACGATCTGCAAAACCAACTTAACCTTTTATACGAAAATTGTGAAAGATGGAAACTCAAGATCAATGTCGATAAAAGTAAAATTGTAGTATTATTATTGAGAGGTCCAAATCCGACAAATTTGCGTTTTCCATATAATAATACAGAACCAAATTCTTATATCTTGGGATATTATTTTTGAAAACTGGAAACTTTGCTAAAGCTAAGAAAGATAATGTAGATAACGCAAAAATAGTTATGTTCGATATTTTTCGCAAAGGTAGAACACATAATTTATCCATAGAATGCCAATTAGATTGCTTTGTCAAAGTCATTCAGCCGACCCTAATATGTGGGTGTGAAGTCTGGGGGATAGGTAATAACACAGTCATTAAAGAGTACACTTAAAGTTTACTAAAATGCTGATGCACGCCAAAAAGACTACACCCGATCATATGGTGTATGTGGAACTAAAAAAATCTCCATAAGATATCAATGTTAAATTAAGAATCATAAAGAATTGAAGTAGACTATTTCTGCAAAAGAATCTAAACTGCCACGTAGTTTGCATGATCTGTGCCTTAAACATGTTATTAACCAAATAAATTGGCTGAAGCATATAAAGTCTATTTTAATCAGATCTGAACTACTATATATTTGGGATTTTCATCGATTTTATAGTATTTCATGGCTTTATGATTCTGTCAAGAAAAGCTTTGTTTATCAATTTTGTCAAAACTGGGTTTCAATTTTTCACGTCTTACCAAAGTCAATTGATAATATGGCATTTAAAGATAAAAAAGAATTTGAAAACTACTTTAACCTTTTGTAGAGGATAAAAATAAAATAACCTTATGTCGCTTCAGAACAGTCGACCACAATCTACCTATAGAATCTTGAAGGTGGTGACATACACCGCGTAAGGATAGAAAATGCACTTTATGTGAAGCAAATGAAACTGGTGATGAATTTCATTACCTTTATATCTGTAATTCATTAACGGAAGAACGCCAACAATTTCTCTATTTGAAGTAAGGAAATACGCCAAATATTAGTCAATTGAACTATTTGATGAATAGCAAACATACTCCTTCAAACAAACTATGTAAGTTTATTAGAACTTTATTGAAAAATATGGATTCTCCAGGGTAGTCTTTTAATGCATTTTTCATTATCGAACAAATGTTGACATTGTGTATTGTTTGTTTCTCTCTGTAACGCCATTTCTGTTTGTACCTTTGTTTATTGTATATATTATTGTATTAACTTATGTTTAATCTCTGTACGATTGATTCTGGTTCACTGGGAATAAAGATATATAGACTAGCCAAACCCGTTTTGCAATAAACTTTTAATGTCGCCATGTATATATCAGAAATTCGATGGCATAGGTGCTGATATATATTAATATTCACAATACTTCTTAGATAAGCCAATAAGGAACGATCTGTGGTTTCATTAATTTAATGTTTCGTTTATAAATTTTTTTATTGCATAAGGGGTTATTGCAAAATGCGCTCTTACTGCAAAACGGGTTGACTACTCCAACCCGTTTGGCATTAAACTTCTGATGTTGAAAAAAATATGATGAAACATAATATATACTTGTAATAATATATCGTTATATTTGTACTTGTGAATAGATAATCCACAAAGTATCCACAACATCATAAAGAACGATTTGTACATGTTTGACAATTTTATTGCAAAACGGGTTATTGCAAAATGCGTTCTTATTGCAAAACGGGTTGACTACTCCAACCCGTTTGGCAATAAACTTCTGATGTTGAAAAATATGGTGAAACAGAGGATGGATACTTATAATAGTATATCGTTATATTTTGTACTTGTGGATAGATAATCCACAAAGTATCCACAACATCATAAAGAAGGATTTGTGCATGTTTAACAATTTTATTGCAAAACGGGTTATTGCAAAATGCGTTCTTATTGCAAAACGGGTTGACTACTCCAACCCGTTTGGCAATAAACTTCTTATGTTGAAAAAAATATGATGAAACATAATATATTCTTATAATAGTATATCGTTATATTTGTACTTGTAGATAGATAATCCCCAACATAATAAAGTACGATTTTTACATGTTTGACAATTTTATTGCAAAACGGGTTATTGCAAAATGCGTTCTTATTGCAAAACGGGTTGACTACTCCAACCCGTTTGGCAATACATTTCTGATGTTGAAAAATATGATGAAACAGGGGATGGATACTTATAATAGTATATCGTTATATTTGTTTCTGTGGATAGATAATCCACAGAGTATCGACAACATCATAAAGAACGATTTGTACACGTTTGACAATTTTATTGCAAAACGGGTTATTGCAAAATGCCTTCTTATTGCAAAACGGGTTGACTACTCCAACCCGTTTGGCAATAAACTTCTGATGTTGAAAAATATGATGAAACAGAGGATGGATACTTATAATAGTATATCGTTATATTTGTTTCTGTGGACAGATAATCCACAAAGTATCGACAACATCATAGAGAACGATTTGTACACGATTGACAATTTTATTGCAAAACGGGTTATTGCTAAATGCGTTCTTATTGCAAAACGGGTTGACTACTCCAACCCGTTTGGCAATAAACTTCGTATGTTGAAAAATATGATGAAACAGACAATATATACTTATAATAGTATATCGTTATATTTTGTACTTGTGGATAGATAATCCACAAAGTATCCACAACATCATAAAGAAGGATTTGTGCATGTTTGACAATTTTATTGCAAAACGGGTTATTGCAAAATGCGTTCTTATTGCAAAACGGGTTGACTACTCCAACCCGTTTGGCAATAAACTTCTTATGTTGAAAAAAATATGATGAAACATAATATATTCTTATAATAGTATATCGTTATATTTGTACTTGTAGATAGATAATCCCCAACATAATAAAGTACGATTTTTACATGTTTGACAATTTTATTGCAAAACGGGTTATTGCAAAATGCGTTCTTATTGCAAAACGGGTTGACTACTCCAACCCGTTTGGCAATAAACTTCTGATGTTGAAAAATATGATGAAACAGAGGATGGATACTTATAATAGTATATCGTTATATTTGTTTCTGTGGATAGATAATCCACAAAGTATCGACAACATCATAAAGAACGATTTGTACACGTTTGACAATTTTATTGCAAAACGGGTTATTGCAAAATGCCTTTTTTATTGCAAAACGGGTTGACTACTCCAACCCGTTTGGCAATAAACTTCTGATGTTGAAAAATATGATGAAACAGAGGATGGATACTTATAATAGTATATCGTTATATTTGTTTCTGTGGATAGATAATCCACAAAGTATCGACAACATCATAAAGAACGATTTGTACACGTTTGACAATTTTATTGCAAAACGGGTTATTGCAAAATGCCTTTTTTATTGCAAAACGGGTTGACTACTCCAACCCGTTTGGCAATAAACTTCTGATGTTGAAAAATATGATGAAACAGAGGATGGATACTTATAATAGTATATCGTTATATTTGTTTCTGTGGATAGATAATCCACAAAGTATCGACAACATCATAAAGAACGATTTGTACACGTTTGACAATTTTATTGCAAAACGGGTTATTGCAAAATGCGTTCTTATTGCAAAACGGGTTGACTACTCCAACCCGTTTGGCAATAAACTTCTTATGTTGAAAAAAATATGATGAAACATAATATATTCTTTATAATAGTATATCGATCGTTATATTTGTACTTGAAGATAGATAATCCCCAACATAATAAAGTACGATTTTTACATGTTTGACAATTTTATTGCAAAACGGGTTATTGCAAAATGCGTTCTTATTGCAAAACGGGTTGACTGCTCCAACCCGTTTTGCAATAAACTTCTGATTAAGAAAAATATGATAAAAAAGAGGATTTATACTTATAATAGTATATCGTTATATTTATACTTGTGTATAGAAAACCCACAACATCATAACAAACAATTTATACATGTTTGAAAATTTTATTGCAAAACGGGTTGTTATTGCAAAACGGGTTGTTACATCGGTATTATCATAACATCCGTTTGATATAGTGTGTCATTGATATGCACTAATGAAAATAAAATGAAGCTTATCTTTTAAATATTTTGATACCCCCGCTTGAAAATTGGGGGGTATCCGTCCGTTACACTATCTCTTACACTCCTCCTACACGACTGAATGGAATTTGATGAAACTTACACAGAATCCTTGTCACATAGTGCCATTGTGCAGGAGATATTTAACATTTTGATCAGAATGATATTTGGGGTTTCCCATAGAAAAACATGGACTTCGTCATTGACTTAAGGGGATACCCATCTCTTTTGTGCAACTCCTCCTATACCACTGAATGGAATTTGATGAAACTTACATAGAATCCTTATCACATAGTGCCATTGTGCAGGAGATATTTAGCATTTAGTCTGGGATCCTGACTAAATATTCTCAATACCGTAAGCGGACTTCCGGTTCGAATATACAGTCAGGTCACCAGCAATGAATCCGGTCAAAATTTTGACCGGTTTGCAACATTCGGAATGCCTCAAAAGTTACGTCATTATTAACAGTAACTGACGTAACTCCGATACTAACCATTATGACGTAACGTCCGGCGTCCGGGTAAACAAATCAAATAAAAATACAGTTTATCAAAAGAATGCTTTTATGGATTTATGTATCGAATGTGGAAATAACTTACAGAGATTTGTCAGTTTAATTCGAAAGCCAGAAAACAAGAAGCAAGTAGCTACTTTATTTAAATTGTACTCTGACATAAATTTCCAACGGAACGAAACGCGTGAAAAGTTAGCTAAAACATGGCGTTTTAAACAACCAATCAAACCGGGTAATAAACTGGTGGTGACCTGGGGTTATATTTGAAAGTGAAGCTTGCGTAAATGATAAATATTGCACCAGGGGACCAGGTTAATTTAGCATTTTGATCGGAATAATATTTGGGCTTTCCCATAGAAAAACATAGACTTTGTCATTGACCTAAGGGGATACCCATCTCTTATGTGCAACTCCTCCTACACCACTGAATGGAATTTGATGAAACTTACACAGAATCCTTGTCACATAGTGCCATTGTGCAGGAGATATTTAACATTTTGATTGGAATGATATTTGGGGTTTCCCATAGAATAACATGGACATTGTCATTGACATAAGGGGATACCCATCTCTTATGTGCAACTCCTCCTACACCACTGAATGGAATTTGATGAAACTTAAACAAAATCTTTGTCACATAGCGTCATTGTGCACCTGATATTTTACATTTTGATCGGAATGATATTTGGGTTTTCCCACAGAAAAAAATGGACATTGCTATTCTTTGAGGTGGGGCAGGGATGGGGGTTCCCATGTTTTATCTGCAACTCTTCCAACACTAGATTAAATTTCAAGTTCATAAGTAAGAACATGTGCACTTTTTAAGAAATCATGAAGCGGTGGGATATCAATGGTGAGCATTGATCAGTTTTTTTACTCTAGTTTTTATTATTTTAATGTGTGTTAAAAGGAGCAACCAAACTCACAATTCCTATAATAATTTGTTACTTTTTAACATCGAAAATGAACATTATACATGTGTATCACCCCTCCTTGACCAGAAGTCAATGTTTCTTTGTATTCTTTACAAATAAATGATACTTACATTTAATAAAAACACAATTGGAACATGAAACCTACTTACATAATCATTCGTCGGCTTTGTAATTTCTTGGTCTGAGGCTTCTGCGAGAATAAAAAGTATTTCACAGTACATTCAAACTTTTTCCTGTCAGTTGTTTATTTGAATGTCCCGCATGGACGAATGAAAAATGAAAATTGATGACGTTTAATTTCTTTACAGATGACTAAACCATGCAGTGTTAAACTAAAGAGATTCTGCATGAAGCAGTTGAAAGGTGTCAAATTTATCAGTAAAAATTTAAATGAAAAATTTAGGTAAAATGTATTCATTTGATCTTGAATAAAAGCTGTATTCATCTTGTGTTAGTATGTATTCTCCATACTTGTAGATCAATTAGGCAAATACTTTGTGACTCAACTGGCTCAACCATTGAGCTATTTCCATCAAAACTTCTATCATCTGTTAATCTTTTTTATCATCTTCTCCTATTTCATCTTTGCTGAACAATAATGTGTACAGACCAACAATTTCAAGGCAAAATTCTAAGTAGCTGTCCCCTGACTTATCTAAAGTACATGGCAGGGGGAAGTTTATGAATAGTTATGTGTAAGATTTGAATGTCTGAATTTGACTAGAGTTGAACTGAGGGCTTTACAGAAAATACATGTTCGGTCAGAATGCAGATCCTGAATATAGCTGACATACTACTCACTGGACGTTAAGAAAACATCTAATAATTCAGCTCAGCCTATTTTAATCAGTTGGTATTTCTGTGATTTGATTTAGGAACTGGTAATTTGAAAATTGATGCTGGTCCATGAAGAAAATTAGTGCCAATAACCTTAATTCAAAAATAACATTTTTTGTCAAGTCTGCAAAGTCAATTTTATGAGTTATTATGATACTTTAATTTCCATCATTTATTTAATTTTAGGAATTGGCACTTTTAAAGTTCTTGATTCAGGTACATCAGCTACACCCAGTACAGAGATAGGTAAGACTTTTGTAGTAATTACACCCCCGCTTCAAAGAAGACGGTGTATACTGTTTTACCTCTGTTATTTGTCTTTCCATCTGTCCATAACAAAAAATGCTGTCAGTTTTTTAAGCAACTGTTGAATGCAGAAGCCTGTTATTTTGCATATTGCTTTATCCTATTTATCCAATACAATAAATATAAACAATTGAATTGATCCAATGAAACTGGAAATTTTTAAAATATATAAACCAATATCGATTCAGGTCCCCCATGGAAATCACAAGACCTGGTTTCACAACACCCAGATTTTTTTAACACTCTTCGTCAGCCTTGGTCCTTGGGATTGTCAAGACAAGAGAATAATTTAATGCAACTCTTTCTTCTTTTGTGTTTTGTTTGTGCTGCTTTAACAAGTTAGAAAATAAATTTAGGACTGAAATGCCAGTCTGAATATATGGCCATTTTATAGGTCAGTAATTGGATATACGCTCCAGATAATGGTAAATTGAACCACTTATTTGATCATGGATCTATATAATTTTTTCATCAATCAGTCATTGAATGCATCAAATATGTATAATGTATTTTCACATAATCTATCGAATAAATTTTCAATATTTAATAATGTTATGGATATTAATTCTTTTATAGTGAATTCATCAGTACCATGTTCACATGTGGTTTCATCACAAGAGGCATTACATCAGTCTTGTACAGATCAACATACACACACAGAGGCATTCCATCAATCTTGTACAGACCAACCTCAACACACAGAGCCAGCATCCAACCTGTCATCAGTTTTGCAGAACAGAACAGAATTTTGCAAAGATGGTAAATAAAAAACTGATGTATTATTAGTACAAAGTCCTTAATATAATATAACATGCTATGGCCCATATTTTTACAGTTTGTCTCTATCTTGTTAATATTTTTATTCTTATATTCTTATGTAGTCTTTGTATACAAATGATACACTGGAAGACTTAGAAATTTTACTCTAAAAAACATAAGAGATAAAAGTTTTAAAAGATTTGTAGTCCTTTCATTCTGATCAAAGATAAAATGTAAACATAACCTTGTACTGTTTTTTAACTGAGATATTTATAATACATAATAACTTTTTAGGGAGATTGCTTATATTTGTTTAATATTATGCTTTTACAACTGTGTTGTAATGGAGTCTATTTGTTCTTAAAACATAAACCCAAAATTGCTGTACCCATTTTAAAGGTAAACAAATAACATTGAAACAATTGTACAATTGCTGAGTTTTATGGTATTTTCAGGTTTAATATTAAAATAAATTTGAATAAAATAAAAATGTGTAGCCTCTTAATATTGGTCATTGACTGTATTTATGGACCGATAAAAGTATATTGGACCTCTTACTATATTATACATTTAAAATTGTTTTTGGTTGATAAAATTGACCATATCTGAATCTGTGATTGTATATTATTTCATGAATAGAATTTTACTTTTTTTATTGGTATAAAAACTAGTTTTACCCTTAAAATAAAAAATCAAAGTACAATTCTAATTGTTGTGCTTAAAACACTTAGAGTCAGGTGTAAAACGAGTATATATTCCTAATCAACGTTATAGTTAAAATTAAATAAAGACAGAAGAACACTTTCTTGTGATTTTGTGTGGTTAATGGGGTTTGATGCTACTTTCAGCAATTTTGTTAAGCTATATCATGGCATCCAGTTTATATTAGGTAGGAAGCCAGCGGTGAAAACTTCGGCAGGAAAATGGCCAATCAATGAACTGCAGTGAAGATCTATGTCAATATTTGTTACTGTTACTGAGATATAGGTATTTAAAATAAATTTCATTGATCCAGACTTGATAACTCTTACAAAGGACAATTAAAAATATATGATGCTTCAAGACCTTTTAAGGATCTAGACTTTGGTCAAGGTTTAAGTTCTTATCTATCATAGTTAAAATTGGTGCATACAACATGTCAAATTAGATGGTGACATTGACCTTGTGACCTTTTCAAGGCCAATGATGACCAATAGTCTCTATCACATCCTGTTCATAAGCTACAATTATACACACTATCAGCTTGCTATAACAATGGGGAAAAACTCATATAGGAGTCTTCAAAATTCATTGCACAATATGTAACAAAGTATGCAATCCATAACAGAACAACTTTCATTGCAACATTTTTAATGGTTTTAAAGTTTATCTGATCAAGTTTTCGCTGTTTGGGGAGATAACGCCTAAAGAAAAGGTTTCAGTTTGTCAGGGAAAAATACGAAAGCATAGATATTGTTTACATCTTGTTTCAATCTCAGTAAAAATAAAATTTGGAAAAAGTCATTAATGTGCAATATCACCTTTACGAAGTTGTCCAACAATTTATTCAGATTAGTAGGTAGATCTTGACATTCTGAGCATTTCGCCCAAGTCAAGTTTTTTTCTATCTACAATGGTTTCAAGATGGTTGACAATTACCAACAATTTCCCACTATATTCTACTTTTAGACATGGGGACCACGTTTATTGGTCCTAGGCAACAAAAATCACAAATTTAAAAAAGACATTTTACGGATAATTCGGGCCAACTTTGTTTTTCAATTAAGATTACGATTTTCAGATATGATTTTGGAAAACTATAATGATGATGTCATTAACACAGATGCTGACAACAACCATTGCCAAGTAAGGAGGTAAACTAAAAATGTAAAGGGAGTTCCAGGAACATGCTTTAAATAGGATTAGGATGCATTTGGGTTCCTTGTCTGGACACCTTGACCAAAACCAAAGCTCTGAATGTCTGGAGGCCTGGACCAAAACCAAAGTTCTAAACTATAGATGATTAGCAATCATATGCTTTTACAGTACAAATGAAGCAAATAAATCTATTACTACGATTATAACTTCTTAAAACTTTCAAAATCTAACCAGCAAATAGAGAAAACAATATCTGATGTACTGCTTTGTTCTTACACTGCATTTAGCCTTTAATTATAGGACCAGATTACCTTTATAAATGGCGTAAATAGCATAAATATTAGTAAATTTAACAAAAGTTCATATTTTCCAGTCTAGTCATCAATGATGGAAACAGCATAAAAGGGCCACCCTACAACTGCATTTAGTAAAATATAATCTAACAATTAATAAATTGCTAACATGTTTTTATAATACATTCTTTGTATAACAAGCACAAAAATAAATAATAAAAATAAAATATTGAACATTTCAACAATCATCTTGGGCAGCCAAGGGTTATAATCGGGTCTGCCCTCTCTTCTTTTCTGCCACCAAAGATGTTCAACAATAAACAGCTATGCTAAGTGCAGCAACATGTAAACATGGAAATAATGAGCAGTAATAATAAAAAGCAAGCATAGATACAGTATTGTGCTGGCACAACATATGCTGGAAACAGTAATGATCAGTAGCTGGACACAAGATAGAGGTGTTTCTACCATTTGCCCTTTATACCAAAAGCTATCTCTGAAATAGCACAATTCTTGTAGAGAACTTTAGTGCAAATACTCTTAACAGTTTGGGTTCTAACTGACTTATAATTTTCTGAATTACACCGAGTGTGGCATCGTATGAGCAAAACATGTCCACATGGCAAAGTTGAACAAATACTTGTATTTTGAACAAATAGCTAGCACACAACATTTAGCTTTGTACAGTTATACAAATCAATTAGCAGAAAATGATATGCTTAATGCAATATTTCATAATAAACAGAATCGCATAAAAAGACAGACCAGAAATAACCTTTTGGACCAATATTAACTAAAACACTCATTTTGGCACTTTTTCTCAGAAGACAATGGAGACAAAATCTCCAAGATCAGTGCCAACCATTGTGCAGATAAGTTGTCCAAAACATAGTTTGAGCAAATTATTGTTTTTGTCCGGTTTCTTATTATAAAGTCGCCCAAAACAAAATTTTGGGGACTTGTTGTGTTTGCACCATTTCTTATTATTCTGCTTCCAATTATGGCTCACAAACGAAGTTTGTGGAGACATTGTTGTTGCTCTCTTTTTTTACTCTTCCACTGCTGCAAAAATTTTGTCAGCATGTTTTCTTGGAGACGTTAAGTTGAATCTAGCTGGATCGATAAGAAACTTCACCCAAAAATAGGTCATAACTTGAAGTGGTGCAAGACAATTTTAAAATTTTGAAAACATAAAAAACCCTTAAAAATTCTAAAGTTTATAAATTTAAATGAAAATTGGTATATACGAGAAAGACGAAAAATGCTCCGACTAACACGAAAATTGGTTTCCATGTAGATTAAGATGTTGTGAATTGATGTTTGTCATAAAAAATTCAATTAGATTATGATGGCCATCTTGAAAATGAAAAAAAAATCAAAATTAATTCTTAAAAAATCCTTAAGTTTATGGATTTTAATGAAAATTGGTAAATGAGTAGAACATGATATGATGCACATAAAAGGAGCATGTTATACCGCACCATATGATGCACATGTTGACTTTCTATGGTGGCCATTTTGAATCGGTGTCTGCCAAAATTTAAACTAGAGGCTCCCAGGAGCCTGTATCGCTCACCTGAACCTGAAACCAAACAACCCTTTTCTATCCACCTTTTCTTTGCTATAAGGAATTGCCCAACACTTCTGCAAGTCATTAATGTTGACCTTTTAAGGGAAATAATTCTTATAAGGAGGAGCTTTTGATGCTTAGAGGGAGAAGGGAGGTTCACTTCAAATTTGCTGTACCTGTTATACCTTTTTAACTATCAGTCGAAAACTCTCGTGACTCCCGCCCCCCCCCCCCCATTTTCTATTTTAAGCTAACGTAGCTATATAGGTAGTCAGGTGTCATGATTTGCACAATTTTGGTAGAGGACGTCCTAAAGATGATGTGTGCAATGTTTCAAAGCAGTCCTTTAATGGGTTAAAGAGGAGAAGATTTTTTAAAATCAATTAAAATTGATTAAAAAAATGTTCAAGGAGAATAATTCCTAAACGGTTCATCAGACAATCTTGACCCTAAGTCATTTTTGTAGCCCTCATAGAGCAGAACAATTAAGCAATACTAACTTTTTCTCTAGTTCAAATAATTTTCAAGATTTTAAGGCAAAAATGTCAAAAATAATCAATTTTGACAATTAAAGGGCAATAACTCCTATAAGGAGTCCTCATACAACTTCAACCCAATGGAGTGTTTCGTAGAGCTTTTGATGCCGATGAAGGCATGTCTCTTCGGTTTTCCTGTATCTGTTATACTTTTTGAACTATAAGCCAAAAACTGTATTTTACCCCCCCCCCTCCATTATATTTTTAGCCATGGCGGCCATGTTGGTTAATCTGCAGCCATGGTTGGTGCAAACTTGGTTAAGGACATTTGACGGATGATGTGTACAAAGTTTCAAAGCAGTACTTTCAGTGGTTTCAGAGGAGAAGATTTTAAAAAATCAATTAAAACCGATTAAAATAAACAGTTCAAGGGGAATAACTCTTAAACGGTTAATCAGACAATCTTGACCCTAAAGGCAATTTTGTAGCCCTCATAGAGCAGAACAATTAAGCAATGCTAACTTTTTCTCTAGTTTTAATAATTTTCAAGATTTTGAGGCAAAAATGGCTAAAATCAACAATTTCGACAATTAAAGGGCAATAACTCCTATAAGGAGTCATCATACAACTTCAACCCAATGGAGTGTTTCGTAGAGCTTTTGATGCAGATGAAGGCATGTCTCTTCGGTTTTCCTGTATCTGTTACACTTTTTTAAATATAAGCCAAAAACTGTATTTTACCGCCCCCCCCCCCCCCAAATCCAATTTTTAGCCATGGTGGCCAGGTTGGTTAATCTGCAGCCATGATTGGTGCAAACTTAGTTGAGGACATTTGACAGATGATGTGTACACAGTTTCAAAGCAGTACTTTAAGTTGTTTCCGAGGAGAAGATTTTAAAAAATCAATTAAAACCGATAAAAAAAAAACAGTTCAAGGGGAATAACTCATAAACGGTTAATCAGACAATCTTGACCCTAAGTCATTTTTGTAGCCCTCATAGAGCAGAACAATTAAGCAATGCAAACTTTTTCTCTAGTTCTAATAATTTTCAAGATTTTGAGGCAAAAACGGAAAAAATCATCAATTTTGACAATTAAAGGGCAATAACTCCTACAAGGAGTCATCATACAACTTTGACCCAATGGAGTGTTTTGTAGAGCTTTAGATGCTGAAGAAGGAAGGTCTCTTCGGTTTTCCTGTATCTGTTATACTTTTTGAACTATAAGCAAAAAACTGTATTTTGACCCCTCTGTTCTATTTTTAGCCATGGCGGCCATGTTGGTTGGTCTGAGGCCATGATTTGGGCAAACTTGGTAGAAGGCATTTTACTGATGATGTATGCAAAGTTTCAAAGCAATCCCTTCAGTGGTTTTTGAGGAGAAGATTTTTGAAGAAAAGTTAACGACGAGGCCGACGGACGACGACGGATGCCAAGTGATGGCAATAGCTCACATGACCCTTCGGGTCAGGTGAGCTAAAAAGCTCCGATGGTAGATTAAGGGGCTGTAACTGGATGACTGAACTTGATGGTCCACAGGGTCGTTTGGGAGCCATTCATGACCCATAAGATCATAATCATGTTTAATTTGAGCGATTTCGATGGAATTGGTACACTGATACAGTTGAACATCCTGAGCATATTTACGGGAAAAAATTTGACCCGAACGCCACCATTTTGAAAAGGCAGCCATTTTTCCACACCCCCCCCCCCCCCCCCCCAAAATGTCAACTTTGTCCGATTTCAACATATTTTTTTCCAAAGCATTTTTTAATGTACTGATTTAAATGAAATACTATTTATGGGGGCATCCCAATTCAGCATTACTAGTTCATATTAACCCGTTTTCTTACAAATTTTTAACATTTGGTCATTTGGAAATAACAATATTGTCCTTAAACACAACCCACACCAACTACAATGGATATCACATCACAAAGTTTTGCTGTTGTACAAAAGATACAACAGTTAAATACTAATTAGCTTTTGCACAAACACTGTATACTCATCTGAGAAAAATTTCATAGAATGATTATAGAGTCAAGGATAGCATATATGCAAGTAAACTTTGTCTTATCAAAATTATAAATATCTACTGACTTTTTACAAGATGTTCTTCAAAATTCATAATTTTCTACATGAACTTTCAGTAACAAGGTATTTATATTTTCCACATTTATGGAAATCTCATTCTGTAGCAAGATCACGTGTTTTTCAATGCACTAGTTCTTTACAGCACTTTTCAAGTTTTATGCCAAAAAACTAGAGGTTCCCAGGAGCCTGTAATCGCTCACCTGGAACACAAATGACTTCAACTATATATAAATTTTTGCAATTTACAGTTTCAGCCTAGTTGTTATAGCTTTTAAGTTACTGGGCAAAAACTAAACATTTCTTCAAAAAGTTTTGATTAAGTACAATAACTCCTATAAGGTGCCATCAGACAATTGAAAAATTAAATGATTTGTAGAATTTGTCCTTTAGGTTAATTTAGTAATTTACAGTTATAACACAACTGATTATTTTGACTGAATCTGTCATTAAAGGGCAATAACTCCTATAAAGAGTCATCTAACAATTTTGGACTAAGTAATGATTTGTAGGCCTTGCCTTGCTGATCATTTTTGCAATTTACAGTTTCACTCTAGCTGTTACGGCATTTAAGTTACAGGGCAAAAAATACAAATTTCACCAAAAATTGTTATTAAAGGGCAATAACTCATATCAGTTTTCATCTGACAATTTTCAAACAATATAATGATTTGTAGGCCTTGTACTTCTGATTATTTTTGCTATTTACAGTTTTACTCTAGGCATTACAGTTTTTAATTTCTAAGGCAAAAATTTGTAATTTTGTCTAAAATCATCATTAAAGAGCAATAACTTCTATAAGGAGTCATCTGACGACTTGTATTGCTGATCATTTTTGCAATTTACAGTTTCACTCTAGCTGTTATAGCCTTTAGGTTAAAGGACAAAAAATGAAAATTTCATAAAAAATCGTCATTAGAGGGAAATAACTCCTATAAGGAGTCATCTGACAATTTCAGACCAATAAGTGAATTGTAGGACTTGTATTGCTGATCATTTTTGCAATTTACAGTTTCACTCTAGCTGTTATAGCTTTTAGGTTACAGGACAAAAATGGAAAATTTCATAATAAATCGTCATTAGATGGGTATAACTCCTATAAGGAGTCATCTGACAATTTGAGACCAATTACGTGAATTGTAGGTCTTGTATTTGCTGATCATTTTTGCAATTTACAGTTTCACTCTAGCTGTTGTAGTTTTTTAGGTTACAGGACAAAAACTGCAAATTTCATAAAAAAAATTGTCATTTGAGGGCAATAACTCTTATAAGAAGTGGTCTGACAGTTTTGGACCAACAAAGTAATTTGTAGGCATTGTCTTTCTGGTCATTTAAGCAAGTTACAATATCATCTAGCTCTTATAGTTGTCAAGTTATATTGTAAAAACTGAAAATTTGGTCAAAAAATCATAATTTAAGGGCAATAACTCCTACAGCAAGCCATTACACAACTTCAAACTAATAGCAACTATTGTGGAGCTTAATGTGCTGAGTAATTTGAGGTAACGGTTTTCTCTATAGCTATTATAATTTTTGAGATATTGAACAAAAGCGTGTGTTGACACCTATGTTCTATTTTTAGTAACAGCGGCCATCTTTTGTCCGTTGATCAACACCCTGGGTACAAATTTGAAACTAGGTACCCTAAGGATGATTGTGGCCAAGTTTGAAAAAAATTGGCCCAGTGGTTTCAGAGGAGAAGATTTTTTAAAAAGTTTATGACGGACGACAGACGGATGGCAAGTGATGGCAAAAGCTCACATGGACCGTCAGTCCAGGTGAGCTAAAAAAGTGCCCGTTTAAGGTTTTATCATTTTCAACAATAAGATAAGGAAAGTAGGTAACGCAAATTATTTTTTTAAATTTTACATAGACTATATAGCAAAGCAATATGGACCTGAATGGTGCTCAACTAAAACTGGGTTAGTGTAAACACTCAAAATGGGCAGGTTGGGACACCTTAGACATACATATAATTTTCAACCTAACTGTAAAAGGTTACAAGCTACATATAGCTTAAGCTACTCATTTTTCTTTATCATAATAATGTCAGTCATGACATCATACAGTCTCAGCATAAAGTCTCCAACATTTGGCTCGCGAATAGGGTTCGATATTGGTTTTTCTGCAGAAAGAAACCCACTTTCAACATCAGACTCATATAAATGTAAAACATTTTTCTCAACGAGATGCTTTCTAAACCCAGACATACCTAAGTATTTGTTACAATAATCTTTATCATCAATTGCACGGCTACCAGGAAACTTATCAAAATTAAGTGCTAACCAAACAGCAAACACAGTGGGATTACATATTTTGCCACGCTCATTAAACAATGTAAAAGACTTAGCCTGTACAAGTAAAACATCCTCCTTAACATTATAAAAGTTTATGAAAATTCCTTCATCTGAAACAAGGAAAGAAGGAACAAAGCAATTTTCCAACTTCTTATTTTCCTTTACGGCAAGAAATGCATTTACCAGTGTTTGAGCAATAGACTGTTTTAAGGATGTGTCTGGCATAATTTCCATTTTATCGGGTACGTTATCTTTAATCGCAAGCACATCCTCCCTCAAAGAAGTTTTAACTTCTACTGTTGTATTCCATACATCCTCATAAAGATCATCATTTTGGAAATCAAGTTTAGCTTTCTTTGGAGCAGGTTCTCCTTTTCCTTCATCTTGTGTGTCTTTTTTACACGTTACAACTCTTCTGATATTTTTACTTTCAATAACCATATCTGCTCGTCCATGCCAAAGTTTTCTGCAGCCTGTAACAGATATTTTTATTTGAATAAAACGTGCTGCATGAAACAAGCACAAATATAAATGAACAGAACTGTATATCAAGAAATTATGGTCAGAGGGTTCGTTACTTAATAAAGCACTAAACTATTTTGAAGTAATATGCTTGAAACTGTAGTTTTTTTTAACTCTTTGAAATGTGTAAAAGTTCAATCAGAACAAAATTAAGAATGTGGAGGACATTCTATACATTATTCCTGACCTGTTTGCTTGATTATCTGAATGGGGTTTAGTGCCACTTTCAGCAATGTTCAACTATATCATGGCATTCAGTTTATTAGTGAAGGGAGTCAGAGTACCTGGTAAACCCCAAATCTTCAGCAATTAATGTTGGAGTTGAGCACACCCTGCAACAGTATGGGTCAAACCCGCAATCTAAGTGTTGACAGGTACATGATCAATAGCAGATGACTAACTACCTTAACCATTTGGCTACACAGGAAAAATGCAAAAAAATTCAGAATGACAAAAATGCAAATTATGTTTAAATTTATATCAGTCTTAGCAGAACTGATTAATATCCACTCAGCAAATTTTAAAACAAAAATACAAATAATATAAATTTCATCATTCCAAAATAAAAACACCTAAAGTAATAAATAAATTTCAGACGTTGACTTCATCCAGATTTCAGTCTCAGTCTCTCTCTCTCTCTCTGTTATAGCTTCCAGGCCACCTTCCTAAACCGAACCCACCTCTGTAGCTTAAGCATATTTTCTGGATGACAGAAAATGTTCGTCTTACATTGAGATACATACATTACCTTTAAAAGAAATATATCCACATCAATTTAATTAAAACAAAACAGAAAGAATTGGGGAACTATATGGTCAAACTCTGTTGCTGATCATTATCTGCAGTCACAACAAAATAGAGACAAATACGGCTAGACATTGCTCGATATTTGAGGTAGTGGATGATTAGTACCTGTAGCAGGTTAACAGATTGTGTATCCTACTAGTACATTCAATAACGGTGAATACCCATATTGTTCTGATTTTGTCAAAAGTGGGAACATTTTTTTTCTCTGTATAACCAGGATTGTCAGATCATGCAAGATGAAGTTTTTCAAACAATTATTTCTCCATTCACTCCTTTGGGAATATGTTTAAATGGTTTTCTGATATAGTATGGAATTCAATTTTTACTGAGGGAGGAAGTTGGAGTGCTAAGTGACCCCTCCAAACTGGCAGTTCTTGTCGTTTAGGGTTAGTGGAGCACACTTGCCCCAAATCACAGAAATGGAAGTATTTGATGCCATTGTGGAAACATTTACTTCCAATCAATCAAGACAACATGAATTAGATATATCTGTATCACAAAAAAGCTTTAATAAAATGACCCCATTGGTCCTTAAAATGCAGCAAAAAACTGAATAATATAAAACAACTCAAATAGGCGATGGAACTGAATTTAATCAGAATTTTTATTTTTTTAAAGTTTGGCTTAAAATACTTTTGGCTCTGAAGCTTTTTGTTGTGCTTATATTGCAAAAGTATGAAAATATCTTCTTGCCACTTACCAATTGTTGTATATTTTCCTTAAATAGCTAATCATTTCATTCTGTGACCATACATTTTTATAAGTGTTTTAAAGAAGTGTTTTAAAGAACCTGAATTGAGGTAAATTTTTCTTAAATTTGAAACAATTCTTATTTCTCAATTTTTTGCAAAAGTGGGAATTGTCATAGTTTTACAGTCTAAGAAAATGGTGCGTCTGTATAAAATTGACTGTATGAGCCATAATAATGCATATGGAATTTTTGTTTATTCCTCAATTTAATAAAATGTATTCCTAATTGGGTAACAACATTTCTATTTTTGAAAGGTACTTATTGAACTTTCCGCCTTGCATTTGCTTCAAAACTTGACAATAATATGATACCACAGATCTGAAATGAGGTCAGTGACCCCTCTTTTTATTTGCTTGAGTTGAAACTAACATCAATACCAATATACATGCAAATTCATCTTTAAGCTTACAAAGATATAAAGCAAAATGTCAAGTGTTGATCAGCAAAAGTCTATTAAGAAATATTTAATTATATTAGTTACAGGTCAGCAGTTTCTTTACATTTCAAGAAAGTTTAGACAGGAAACAAGTGCTGATAATTGACAAATCAATGTATTTAATGCTGGTACAACATCCAGTGCTGATAATTGAAAACTTCTGTTTCTCGAATCAATAAATTTACCGCTTGTACAACAGCACATGCAGGCAATGCAAATAATTTAAAGAAGTGCAATATTAAAAAGGAAACGACAAGAAGTATATCTGATAATTTATTCCTTCAGTCATAATTATATTTTTATGATCTCATGAGAATATGAAGTTGTATTCAAACGCTTTTTGGAGAAACGTAAAAATAAACTATTAATAGAACTGAAAGGTCATTTTTACTTTCTTGTTGCTGGGTATTTTTAAAACGCTTTCGTTCAAACAGCATAAATAAATTTGCAAAGATGGATTGAATACAGAGAAGTTTCACAAGTGATAAGGTTCTTCTTAGAGATTGTCTTTTTCTCATATTGGACTTGTGGGAGTTTGCATTTCTGCGTAGGCATTTTGATTCCAAAACTTTATATAAATATCCAAAGGATAATAATTGGATGTAATCAGACAGTATTACCTGTGTACCGTTAATTATGTACTCAAAAATGGTCACAAGTGTCAGCGTGCTAACTGATTAGGTATTTTGTTATTTAAGCTAAAGCAAGAAAAGACTTTTAAACAATGTAGCATATGACTACTATTTCACATTGACAACACTATAGGCGATGTTATTTTGTTGATGTTCATCTTTGAAAAAAGGATTAGATATTTAACATTTTCAGGAGAGAAGAAACAGGAACTTAACATGACTACCAATTGTTTAGACATGATTTTACGACAATCTTTTGACCGGGTATCCACTGTGATCTGCACTACTACATGAAAAACAGCAACTCCACTAAGGAGAGTGGAGTAACAGTGAAGGAAACTGTCTCTCCACTCTCCTCCAACTCCACCACAATGGGTGAAGAAATTCAAATTTGCGGTGCTTGTACAGTACCATAATATTTGAATCATATTATTTCAAAATTTATTCAGTATAATAAAACAGTTATTAAACAGCACATCTGGATATCGATTTTATTTTGCTTTCAACAATGTACCATTTCCCTAAACTGGCACGACTAGAAATAGTCAGACTCAATGTTTCAAGATAGCTATATCCTTTGGTGTGGCTTAACAACTCTGTAATATGATGTGTGTGTTAAATGACACAAAATCTCTGTATGCAACTGAAATTATATAAACAGCAGAAAAACTCTTTTATAGCTGTCCTGCATCTCACTGAAACTGTCAAAATGATTTGACCTACCAGTAACTGCATGTTCAAGGCCTCTACCACTGTATTCTTTGCCAAATACTGATTTGCTTACACCTCTGCACATTAAATTACACTGATGTGGGTATGGTCAACAATTATTATATTAAAACAGGCAAAGAAAAAAAAGAACCATGATACTAGTATGCTCATTAACACCATAAAATAACACTACAAATAAAAACAAGGAATGCATATTTACAAGTAACACAGCTGGACATTTACTATAATATTTATTTTGTTTCTTTGCTGACAAGACATGTCATTAAACCAGAGGCTCTCAAGAGCCTGTATCGCTCAACTGATTTGTATATGCAATAAAGATGTTAAAGTAAGTCCTGTAATTTCAATATTCTACTGACATAAATAACATTATCTTTGTTGAGACCGTCCGGTGAATCTTGCTGTTTGGTTTCAACTGGTTCAATAGTTTCGGACAGGAAACTATTTTAACATTTTCCTATAGGTTTCTATGTTTAATTAATTCCTACAATTGCAGCCATCCTGGATTTTCGATCAAAAAAGCAAGCATAAACTTTTTAGAGAACCATCCAATAAACATTCACATACAATATGGCTAGAATCAGCTTTGCAGTTTCAGAATGATGGCACTTGAAAATTATTCCTATAGAGTCCTCTGCTAAAATTAGTCTGTAATGGTAATGGTGGCCATTTTTACTGTCTTATTGGCATACAAAAATTTGTAGAGGACCATCTTACAAATATTCCTAATAACTTTCGTTTCCATTGGTTAACTGGTTTAAGAGGAGAAGCCTTTTAAAAAAATTTCCCTTTGGGTCCTGTGTTAAACTAAGTCCTGTGGTGTGGCCATTTTGAACCTTATAGAGGACCATCGGATGAATACTGGTGATAAGTTTTGTTTCAATTGGTTAAGCGGTTTCAGATAAAAAGACGTTTTAAACTTTTAAACACGTCATGTGTTAAATTTAGTCCTGCTGTGGCAACCATTTTGAATTTCCAATTGGAAAAAAAAATTTCATAGAGGACCATCCAATGAATACTGGTGACAAGTTTTGTTTCGATTGGTTAATCGGTTTCAGAGAAGAGGCCTTTTAAAACTTTTCCCATAGTGTCCTATGTTAAACCAATTCTTGGGGTGGCAACCATTTTGAATTTTCGACAGGCATAAAAAACATAACCTTTATAGAGGACCATCCAAACAATATTGCTGGTAAGTTTTGTTTCAATTGGTTAACCAGTTACAGAAAAGCAGTCTTTTAAAAAAAATTTCCCATAGGGTCCTATATTAAACTAAGTCATGCCATGGCAGTCATTTTGAATTTCCGATTGGCATGAAAAACATAAACTTTATAGAGGGCCATCCAATAAATACTTTTGATAAGTTTTATTTCTATTTGTTAACTGGTTTAAGAAAAGAAGCCTTTTAAAACTTTTTCCAATAGGGTCCTATGTTAAACTAAGTCCTGTGGTGGTAGCCATTTTGAATTTTTAATTGGCATAAAAAAACATACACTTTATAGAGGACCATCCAAACAATATTGCTGGTAAGTTTTGTTTCAACTGATTAACCAGTTTCAGAAAAGAAGCCTTTTAAAAAATTTTCCCATAGGGTCCTATGTTAAACTAAGTCCTGCGGTGGTGGCCATTTTGAATTTCCCATTGCATAAAAAACATAAAATTTATAGAGGACCATCCAATGAATACTTTTGATAAGTTTTGTTTCTATTGGTAAACCGGTTTCAGAGAAGAGGCCTTTCAAAATTTTTTGCCCATAGGGTCCTATGTTAAACTCAGTCCTGCGGTGGTGGCCATTCTGAATTTCTGATTTGCATCAAAAACACAAACTTTATAAAGGACCATCCAAACAATATTGCTAGCAACTTTTGATTTGATGGGTTAACCGGTTTTAGAGAAGAAGCCTTTTAAAACTTTTTTCCATAGGGTCCTATGTTACACTAAGTCCTGCGGTAGTGGCCATTTTGAATATCTGATTGGCATAAAGTAAATACTTTTTTTAGGTTCTTAGGTCCAAAACAATTTGTCTTGGACCAGAAAAATAATCCTGTCAAGCGGACCAGTTGTTCGGTGATGCAGAATTTTGGATTCCATCAAAATTGTATATAATTGTACACTACAAGTGTGGACACAGAAAAATGTCTTGCCTGCATTCCACATCAGTAACGAAAATAAAATTACTTCTTGAGCAACATGTAAATAGCATTATATATTTATTATATAAACTAGAGTAAAAACACCTGTGAGCAATGCTCACCATTGATACCCCCGCTTCACAATTACTTTGAAAATTCAGGTGTTCTTAATTATGAAATTGAAACTTTATCTAGTTAAACGTGAAGGCAAAATTGCAGATAATACATGTAACCCTCCCCAATCCCCCAAAGAATGGCATCCCCTATGTCAATGACAAAGTCCATGTTTTTCTATGGCAAACCTCCAATAATATTCTGATCAAAATGTTTAATATCCAATGCACAATGGCAATATGTGACCAAGATTCTGTATAATTTTCAACAAATTCCATTCAGTGGTGTAGGAGGAATTGCAAATAAAAGATGGGTATCCCATTATGTCCATTACAAACTCCATGTTTTTCTATGGGAAACCCCAAATATCATTCCGATCAAAATGTTAAATATCTCCTGCACAATGGCACTATGTGACATGGATTCTGTGTAAGTTTCAACAAATTCCATTCAGTGGTGTAGGAATGAGTTGCACATAAGAGATGGGTATCCCTTATGTCATGACAAAGTCCATGTTTTTCTATGGGAAACCCCAAATATCATTCCAATCGAAATGTTATATATCTAGTGCACAATGGCAATATGTGACAACATTCTGTGTAAGTTTCATCAAATTCCATTTAGTGGTGTAGGAGGAGTCCCACATAAGAAATGGGTATCCCCTTATGTCAATGACAGTCCGTGTTGTTCTATGGGAAACCCCAAATATCATTCCCATCAAAATAATAAATATCTCCTGCACAATGGCACTATGTGACAAGGATTCTGTGTAAGTTTCAACAAATTCCATTCAGTGGTGTAGGAGGAGATGCACATAAGACATGAGGACCCCCTTAGGTCAATGACAATGTCCATGTTTTTCTATGGGAAACGCCAAATATCGATCCAATCAAAATGTTTAATAACTCCTGCACAATGGCACTATGTGAAAAGGATTCTGTGTAAGTTTCATTAAATTCCATTCAGTGGTGTAGGAGGAGTTGCACATAAGAGATGAGGACCCCCTTAGGACAATGACAATGTCCATGTTTTTCTATGGGAAACCCCAAATATCGATCCGATCAAAATGTTTAATATCTCCTGCACAATGGCACTATGTGACAAGGATTCTTTGTAAGTTTCCTTAAATTCCATTCAGTGGTGTAGGAGGAGTTGCACATAAGAGATAGGGACCCCCTTAGGTCAATGACAAAGTCCATGTTTTTCTATGGGAAACCCCAAATATCATTCGGATCAAAATGTTAAATATCTCCTGCACAATGGCACTATGAGACAAAGATTCTGTGTAAATTTCATCAAATTCCTTTCAGTGGTGTAGGAGGAGTTGCAAATAATAGAAAGTGTAACGGACGGACAGACGGACGGACGGACACCATGAACACTATATACCCCCCGCTTTTCAAGCGGGGGGTATAAATATATAAGGCATGGTTATAGGGAAACTGACCTAATTCAAAGACTTTAACGTAGTCGCTTGACCAGCCACCTACCAGACTATCATGTACCTTTCATCAGCAACCTATATACCAAATATTGTCATCGTACCATGCATGGTTACAGAGGAACTGACGTAATCCAATAACTTTAACGTAGTCACTGGAACGTGAAATTGAGGTCAAGTTCAGGTGACAGACTGTCATGTACCTTTCATCAGCAACTTATATATCAAATATTGTCATCCTACCGTGCATGGATGAGGTCAAGGTCAGGTGACAGGTGATAGACTGGCAAGTACATTTCATAAGCTACCACTGGACCAAATTTGGCTGACCTATGGCTTAAGCTTACAAAGATATAAAGCAAAATGTCAAGTGTTAACGATGCAGCCGAGATAAAAAACAAAATAGCCTTACTTCCTGTATATTTTCTTATCAAAGGAATTCCCTGTTTCTATTTTTAATTGTCTGTTGTTTTGATACAGTTTTTACTTTTTTAAACACATGGGTTTCTTTGAATCTCAATCATTTTTGCGTTTGAATAACATATGAAATCAATGCCACTCATCATCAATAATTATGACATTGAAGATTGACCTTGTCCAATGGTACGTAAGAAGTATAACAAATGTGGACACAGAAAAATGTCTCGCCTGCATTTTGCATCAGTATTGAAAAAAATTACTTCAAGAGCAACATGTAAATAGCATTAAATTCTCATCATTTGAAATATACAATGCATGGAACTGACCTTATTAATTCAAAATCTTTTAATGTAGTTTCTGTTATGTACCTTTGAACAGCAACCTATATACCAAATATTGTCATTGAGGTCAAGGCCAGGTCACAGGTGACTGACTGGCAAGTACTCATAATAAGCCACCACTGGACCAAATTTGATGGACCTACAGCGTAAACTTACAAAGATAAAGCAAAATGTCAAGTGTTAACGCTGCTGCTGCCGGATTCCCATATATACTAGTATATATATATACCTCGCCTCCAGCGACTTTCGTCGATGGCGAGACAAAAACCGTGTCTATGAAGACAAAAAGCGTGAAAAAACCAGAGGCTCTCAAGAGCCTGTATCGCTCACCTGATTTATATAGGCAAAGAAGATAGCATTTCCCTGATGTTAAACTAAGTCCTGTAATTTTCAATTTCTACTGGCATAAATAACATAATCTTTGTTGAGACCATCCAATGAATCTTGAGGTTTGGTTACAACTGGTTCAATAGTTTCAGATAGGAAGCTATTTTAACATTTTCCTATAGGCGGTCATTTTGAATTTTTGATTGGCAAAAAACATGAACATTATAAAGGACCAGCCAATGAATACTGGTGACAATTTTTGTTTCGATTGGTTAACCAGTTTCAGAGACGAAGCCTTTTAAAACTATTTTCCATAGGTCCTATGTTAAACTAAGTCCTGCGGTGGCGGCCATATTGGTTTTCAAATCGGAATAAAAAACACAAACTTTATAGAAGACCATCCAAGCAATATTGCTATTAAGTTTTGTTTCCATTGGTAAACCGGTTTCAGAGAAGAAGCGTTTTAAAACTTTTTCCCATAGGGTCCTATGTTAAACTAAGTCCTGCGGTGGTGGCCATTTTGAATATCTGATTGGAATAAAAAACATACACTTTATAGAGAACCATCCAAACAATATTGGTAGTAAGTTTTGTTTCAATTGGTTGACTGGTTTCAGAGAAGAAGCCTTTTTGAACTTTTTTCCCATAGAGTCCTATGTTAAACTAAGTCCTGCGGTGGCGGCCATATTGGTTTTCCAATCGGAATAAAAAACACAAACTTTGTAAAGGTCCATCCAATGAATATTCTTACCAATTTTGGTTTTAATTGGCCCAGTGGTTTCAGACAAGAAGATTGAAATGTAAAAAGTTTACAGACGCCGACGCCGCCGACGACAGACGCAAAGTGATCACAATAGCTCACATGACCCTTTCGGTCAGGTGAGGTAAAAAAGCCTTTTTCTACTTGTTCCCATATAGGGCCCTATAAACTAAGCCCTTGGTGGCAGACATTTTGAATTTCCGATTGGCATAAAAAACATCAACTTTATAGAGGACCATCTGAACAATATTGCAAATAAGTTGAGGAAAAGCCTTTTTTAAACGTTTTCCCATGAGGTCGTATGTTAAATTACATCCTGCAGTGGTGGCCATTTTTAATCTCCAAATTTCATAAAAAATATAAACTTTATAGAGGAACATCGGACAATATAGCTGATAAGTTTGATTTCAATTGGTTCACTGGTTTCAGAGATAAGCCTTTTTTAAACATTTTCCCATTGGGTCACATGTTAAACCAAGTCCTGCAGTGGTGGCCATTTTGGTTTTCCGATCAGAATATTAAACATAAACTTTGTAAAGGTCCATCCAATGAACATTGTGACCAAGTTTGGTTTTAATTGGCCTAGTGGCTTAAGAGAAGACGATAGAAATGTAAAAGTTTACAGACTGCGACTGACGCTAAGTGATGACTATAGCTCACATGACTCTTCGGGTCAGGTGAACTAAAAAGTGTGGGTTTTTTTGTGGTAAAGATTTAATAACAAGTGGTCCAACGTCAGCAATGCCCAGCTGGGTGATACTTGTACAACGAGTCTGATTGTAAGAATTTATGTTTTAACGAAAATTACATCTTTAAATTTAATAAACGCAAAGATGATCTACTGATAAATATTTTTGAAAGGCGTTGAAGCAATTTATGGTACTAGTATCAGAGGTGTTCAGTATCTGGTCTATACTAAATCAAGGTACAAATCTAGATCTTAACAGTATCCTGATTATCTCCTCTTTGAAGAAGGAACAGCCATTGAATTGAACAAATTTGAATTTCTTTCAAGCATGTCTGAAGTGCACAAACTTTGATTGAAATTAACCCAAAAGTTCCTGAAAAGGCGGCTTTAAAATTTTGACATCATATTTTAACAATTCCTGAAGAATCACCACTTTGAAAAATGTGAACCATATTGAATCCCCTTCACCTAAGGTTTAGTTGTTAAAATTGTACACGTCATCACACACAAAAAAGACACCGAAAAAAACACTGTCTACAGATGGATGATATTGCTAAAACACATGTAACTTTGTGTGGTTGTGTTGCAGATCACTAAAGCTGATGATAATTATGAAAGACTAATATGTCCTTGCATACATTTTTGGGAAAGACCAGGTGATCTTCCACGAGTGATAGAAATTATATGTCTTTTCACAAGTGGAGCATAGAGAAATGAGCAAAAATACATAAAACCATATCTATAACGACAGCACAGGAAAGTACCTATTTTTTCAGTAAACCAACATCTTTTACATTAGACTCTCAATTGTTTTATATCCGACATCCAATCAAGAACAAAGTTATGTTACCATAACAACGTTCTTGTTTCAGGCATTTTGATTGGATGAAGCAATGAGTACAAATGAGTGTGCAAGAACTCATCTGTACTCGGTATCTGCCATTTTACAGAAGAAATACAATGTACCATCACACACTTTTTGGCACTGTACATTCTTCAGATTAAGTAAACTTACCATAATTTGTGTTTCCTATTTGAAATAAGGCATCACAAAAGGGACACTTTGGTTTTACTTTGTTTTTGTAACATGTTCGATCAAGTATTATCTCCCCTTCTGCCAGCAGTGGAGAAAAAAAATGACATGCTAATACAGCTTGAATTTCTGCCTCACTCAGTTTTTGTGTGTCTGCATTTCCACATTGAGATCTTCTTCTCATCTCCTTTAAACACGTTATATGACCTACAAAAAGAAAAGTACAAAATAAATGCATCTATACATGTATATGTAACACACCCAAATGTGTCAGATTAATGTTAGTCCTCGCACAATTGTGTCCGTCCAACTCCTTTATGCCGAAACGTGGCCAATTTGTATCACTGAAAGGTGTTCAGTCTCTTTTGTATGCCAACTTGTCAGATTTGCCTAAACATGACTGCCAACCGTGCTATTCATCATGGCTACTCAAACAGGGATTACTGGTTTGATTATTTGTATAATAGTTTCATTTTTTCTCGTCACATTTTCATTTATTTCACTATGCCATAATTTTTTATAGGTCAACTGATAAAAAAAAATACACTGTAAAACAAACATTTTATTCAATAAGCTGTACATTGATATTATACCGCTGACATCAAAAGTTAAATCCCTCTCTGCAGTGAATAAAAAATATATAATTTTTTTTACAGGTAATAGTACCAGACTGTATAAATTTTTACCAGACAGAAAAAATTTTTTTTAAAAACATTGCAGTATTAAAACAAAGATTGATATTTATATTTTTATTATTTAACAATACATGGAAACCCTCCAGTTCTCATCGTCTACTTAAAAAGTTAATGACATCCCTAGAGATACGTCTAATTACCGACAGATACCAATTAGAAACAGAGGCTCTTAAGAGCCTGTATTGCTAACCTGATTTTATAGGCAATGAAGATGGCATTTCCCTGATGTTAAACTAAGTCCTGTAATTTTCAATAAACTTTAAAGAGGACCATCCAAACAATATTGCTAGAAAGTTTTGTTTCCATTGGTTAACTTATTTTATATTTTTAATTTGCCCATAGGGTCCTATGTTAAACTAAGTCCTGAGGTGGTGGCCATTTTGAATTTCCAATTGGCAATAAAAAGCATACAAATTAAAGAAGACCATCCAAACAATATTGTCAGTAAGCTTTCTTTTCATTGGTTAATCAGTTACAACGAAGAAGCCTTTTAAAACTTTTTCCCATAGGGTCCACTGTTAATCTATGTAATGCTGTGGTGGTAATTTTGATTTTCAGATTGGCATAAAAAAACACAAACTTTATAAAGGACCATCTAAAATAATATTGATAGTAAGTTTTGTTTCCATTGGTTAATCGGTTTCAGAGAAGAAGTCTTTTTTAACTTTTTTCCCATAGTGTAAAATGTTAAACCAAGTCCTGAGGTGGCAGCCATTTTGAATTTCCAACTGGGATTAAAAACATGAACTTTATAGAGGACCATCCAAACAATATTGCTAGAAAGTTTTGTTTCGATTGGTTAACCGGTTTCAGAGAAGAAGCCTTTTTAACTTTTTCCCCATAGGGCCTATGTTAAACTAAGTCCTGCAGTGGCGTCCATTTTGATTTTCCAATTGGCATAAAAAACATAAACTTTATAAAGGACCATCCAAATAATATTGGTAGTAAGTTTTGATTCGATTGGTTAACCGGTTTCAGAGAAACCATTTTAAACTTTTTTCCCATAGGGTCCAATGTTAAACAAAGTCCTGCGGTGGTGGCCATTTTGAATTTCCTATTGGGATAAAAAACACAAACTTTATAGAGGACCATCCAAACAATATTGCTATTAAGTCTTGTTTCCATTGGTTAACCGGTTTCAGAGTAGAAGTCTTTTAAACTTTTTCCCATAGGGTCCTATGTTAAACTAAGTCCTGTGTTGGCAGCCATTTTGATTTTCCAATTGTCATAAAAAACACAAACTTTATAAAGGACCATTCAAACAATATTGCTAGTAAGCTTTTGTTTCCATTGGTTAACCGGTTTCAGAGAAGAAGCCTTTTAAAACTTTTTTCCATAGGGTCCTATGTTAAACTAAGTCCTGTGGTGGTGGCCATTTTGAATTTCCAGTTGGCATAGAAAACATAAACTTTATAAAGGACAATCCAAACAATATTGCCAGTAAGTTTTGTTTTGATTGGTTAAATGGTTTCGGAGAAGAAGCCCTTTTAAACTTTTTTCCCATAGGGTCCTATGTTAAACTAAGTCTTGCGGTGGCAGCCATCCAAACAAAAAACACAAACTTTGTAAAGGTCCATCCAATGAACATTATGGCCAAGTTTGGTTTCAATTGGCCAAGTGGTTTCAGAGGAGAAGATTAAAACATAAAAAGTTTACAGAGACAAAGATGACGACGCCGACGGACGCAAAGTGATAACAATAGCTCACATGACCCTTTGGATCAGGTGAGCTAAAAAAGTAGAGTACAATAGCCCTTAATGAAAAATTGTAACCAATTGATAAACAAACCCTTTATATAAGTTTTAAAATTAAAGTTTTTTCAAAATTTATAAATATATATTATTTTAATAATTGTCTTTGAGAAATATATAAGCTGCAATTGAAAGAATATACTTTGGTTTATAATATACAATAATATGTCACCAGTACAATGGACGCTTCTGGGCAGATGCTTATTCAGCGCGACCACAAAAGTGACTAAAGCCCTCAAAATCCTGAATAATTCCAAGCATTAGTCCCAGATAATGCAGACAAGTCCAGCTAAGCTCTTGCATACACCAATTTTGTTTGATAAACTATCTAGTTGATGCCTATTAATAAAAAGATATACAATATGGCTTATGTTTTATGCCTGGCGATTCTTTATTAGTAATGGTTGAGTTTGTCAGTTTTCTGGAGTATGATTGAACTGAATTATTAGGCCAAAAAGAAAAATATGTCTGTTTACGGTTACCCGACTGATCCTAAATTTTGATGTGACTCTAGTTCATTTTATTGGTATATAAAAGTGAAAGTGAAAGTAAAAATGAAAAAAATATTACGATCTTTATAGAAAGCGGTGTTCCAACTTCCATTTTTTATTTAAATATCTGGCTCCACTTGCTCTCTTATTTGGAGGGCAACCCAGGTAGAAGAAGTCTGCTTATCGTGTGGTCCCACGTTGCATTGTTCATCTTCAAAAGCGAAGATTTTATGGATTTTTTAAATTTGATTCTTTGTTTTATGAGCTTTCATTAATGACAGACCATAAGTCCTGTCATCTTGAACAATCGCCCTATGTCCCCTTTCAATTTTATTCTCATTTTGGTCAGAAATCATTGTTTTTGTCACAGCATCTATGCGCAGATTTTTTTTATAAAGGAGAATAATCAGTGTAAGCCCGTTCCCGTCTAACTTTTACTTTGTACATACAGCGTAGAGGAAAAATACGAGCGGATACAAGTTCAGAACAAAGTCAAATACGACTATTTCCGGGGCAGACATGAACTGTGACGGAGATTGCAAAAATATGCTGCTGCTAGTGTTGAAATGACTACTGCAAAGATTTAAACATAATAAAAATTAGCATTGAGGCAGTTACTTTCAAAAATTCTACACGAAAATGACTTAATTGACAAGGATTGCCAGTTTTCCTACCAAAGGTCGGGTTTTCTCCTGGTACTCCGGCTTCCTCCCCCCAATAAAAACTGGAAGACATCATATAGCTGAAAAATTGCTGAAGTGGCATTAAACAACATTTAAACAAACAAAAAAAAACTCAAAAATTTAATCTTTTCAAATATTTGTAATAGTGCATTTTACATAAATACATAATATTATACAATTTATATTTGAAAATGATTTCATTTTCTACTTCCGGTTCTACTTCATGTATAATTTAATCAACTTGTGTACTAATAACAAAGAAACATTTATTTAATTATACAGTTTTTTGTCAGTTGATTCTTTTTCAGTGTAATGTTGAATATTTATGGAAATGTGTGATATATTTATGTTATTAAAAGATTGACTGATTGATTGGATGTTTGCTTTATGTCCAGCGAGCAGTATTTCAGCTATATTCAGGACGAGAACAAGTTAACAATAAATCAATTCGGGAAATATGGACCAAAGGAACAAACTTTTGAATGCCACTTGAAAAGTATGGGGTATGGGTAAGGGAAGAAAATTTAGCCTTTTGTATCGGCTGCAACGAGCCTACTCTTATCGACATCTACAAAAGGGGTCTTTATCACGCAAGGAGCATGGCACTCTCCAAACACTATGTGGTCCGTATTATGACCTGACAACCCCATCTACAAGAGGGCATCCCTATCTGCCACCTGGGGACACGCTGGGCAGCTCTGTGGGTCGAGCACTGTAAACCCTCGCAGTATGGGCCCAGTGTTATTAAAAGAAGACTGATAAGTTATTTAAAATGTTTGCTCTGGTCTTTCATAATTTACTCCAATAATTTAAATTACTTAAAATAAACTCATATAAAATAACAAGTGTGGACACAGAAAGATGTCTCGCCTGAATTCCGCATCAGTAACGAAAAAAAATTACGTCATAAGCATTACGTAAATAGCATTAAATTGTTATC
The DNA here is from genome assembly GCA_944474755.1 of Limnoperna fortunei. Classification (NCBI taxonomy): domain Eukaryota; kingdom Metazoa; phylum Mollusca; class Bivalvia; order Mytilida; family Modiolidae; genus Limnoperna; species Limnoperna fortunei. Next base: position 28,212,966 of record OX104118.1, read on the forward strand.
ATTTAAAATATACAATGCATGGTTACAGAGAAACGGACCTAATCATAAAACTTCAACCTAGTCACTGGACCATAAAATTGAGGTCATGGTCAGTTGAAACCTACGAGACAGTCATGTAGTAATCATTAACAATCTATATACCAAATACTTTCATCCTACCATGCATGATTACAGAGGAAGTGCCCTAATACAAAAACTTTATCATAGTTGCTGGACCGTGAAATTGAGGTCAAGGTCAGGTGACATCTACCAGACAGTCTACTATTCATCAGCAACCTATATAACAAATATTGTCATCCTACCATGCATGGTTACAGAGGAACAGCCATAACCCAAAAACTTGAACGTAGTCGCTGGACCGTGAAATTGAGGTCAAGGTCAGGTGACACCTACCAGACAGTCATGTACTAGTCATCAGCAACCTATATACCAAATATTGTCATCCTACCATGCGTGGTTACAGAGGAACTGCCGTAACCCAAAAACTTTAACGTAGTCACTGGACCGTGAAATTGAGGTCAAGATCAGGTGACACCTACCAGACAGTCATGTACTAGTCATCAGCAACCTATACACCAAATATTGTCATCCTACCATGCGTAGTTACAGAGGAACTATCGTAACCCAAAAACTTTAACGTAGTCGCTGGACCGTGAAATTGAGGTCAAGGTCAAGTGACACCTACCAGACAGTCATGTACTAGTCATCAGCAACCTATACACCAAATATTGTCATCCTACCATGCGTAGTTACAGAGGAACTGTCGTAACCCAAAAACTTTAACGTAGTCGCTGGACCGTGAAATTGAGGTCAAGGTCAGGTGACACCTACCAGACTGTCATGTACTAGTCATCAGCAACCTATACACCAAATATTGTCATCCTACCATGCGTAGTTACAGAGGAACTGTCGTAACCCAAAAACTTTAACGTAGTCGCTGGACCGTGAAATTGAGGTCAAGGTCAGGTGACTGACTGGCAAGTACTCATCATAAGCTACCTCTGGACCAAATTTGATGGACCTAGGGCTTGGGCTTACAAAGATATGAAGCAAGATGTCAAGTGTTTACGCCGCCGCCGCCGCCGGATTCCCATACATATGTCTCGCCTCCAGCGACTTTCGTCGCAGGCGAGACAAAAAAGGACAATTATAATAAAGAATGATCGGCAGAAAGTGGTCAGAACTGTAAGTATTTCTAATATAGGTGTAGTAAAAGAAGCGTTACCTTGGTCTCCGATTTCGTAACGCTATTTTTAGTTTGTATAATTTGCTTTTTTGAGACAGTATATGTAAACAAACAGTATGTGTAAACGAACTCTCTCAAGAAGTTAAAACAGGTAAATTATGAATATTTACACTTGAATTACTTCCTCCTTATCATTTGAGATAAAAATATGAGGTTATCGTTATGCGTTACATTCTACCCTAAAAAAAAAAAAGGCTCATTTTAAAAAATTTATTTAAATAAAACTCTTTTCGTTTCCCATTCAAAGTCATTTCCTGTCTTAAGTGATGCACGTGATCAAAAACATGGTTGCCAGAAATGGAATGGTAGGACAAAACTTTGGTATTTGTTTCTTAATAACGTAATCAAACGCATTCAGTAGACCAAAAAAAACGGATAACCCGGGTGGTCTTTTATTTATCCTACGTGCAATGTGGTACATAGCGTTTTGATTGAAAATAAAATGCCTATGCCTTCTCAAAAGCAGTTTTAAATTTAAATGTAGTTATCAAGTATTTTGTTTCCGAATAACGACTGAACTTGCGAATATAAATATCAGTAAAAAATCAGTTTTTGTCATAATTAAAATGCTAATTTACATTACATTTGCTACAGTAGTTGTACTTGTTTAAACTTCACAGTCACAGACGTAATTATATACAGAATTTCATTACAAGACACAATAATGTGGTATCTCGAATATCTTGGAAGCAACTTACATAATAAATATTGTTTGTTTGATGGTGTTTAACGCCACTTTCAGCAATTTTTCAGCTATATCATGGCGTCCAGTTTTTATTGGGGGAGGAAGCCGGAGTACCCGGAGAAAACCCCCGACCTGCGGTAGGAAAACTGGCAATCCTTGTCAATTAAGATTGGAGTCGAGTACACCCTGCCTGCAGTGAGAATCGAACCCGCAATCTCAGTGTTGACAGACCACGTGATCAATAGTAGACGAACTACCTTGACCACTCGGCCACAGAGGCCCCTACATAATAAATAAAATGTTTTGATATTTTAAATGATAACATAGTTTAAGCATATTCCCTGAGATGTAGAATTCAAAATGTTGGTGTCCATGTCATAAAAAAAGATAATGTACCGATCAGAAATTCATGTATTTAAAAAAAGAATGTAAATTTTCACTATTCAGTTTACATAAAAAGGAATACTGTATCATCTAAATGGTCCTGGTTTAAACATTACATAATTTCTATATTTGAACTTTATATATAATTTTACTCATTTAACTGATTATTTAGTATGTAATTTTTGCAATTCTTATACTTAAAAAGAAAATTTCATTGACTTTATCATGCAGAAACAATTATCATCGTTTCTTGTCTCAAGAAAGAGAATGTAGGATTTTCTTAATAAATTGTATTAAATTTTACAAACATGCAATATTAAGAAAATTCATCACAGTAAATAATTTTAATACATGTACCACTTTTTAATCACAGACACAACTCTGTATATATGAATAATATTGTGAAAAGAAATCAACACATGAAAATTGCTAACAGATTTCATTCAGACTGGGTATGATAATAAAACTATTTATACTTGTGGTATAGGTAGGAGTTTTCCTATGATGTCGACTGCATATTTCCGAAAACAGTGAACAGACCTGTTAACAAAATACCGATGCTTGGACGTTGCAATGCATAATGCATTAATGACGTTTTTTATGTCTTAAAAAGAGACACACTTCCTCTGCTGAAATACATTTTTCATTATACTAAACATTATTAAATCTGATGAAGTAAAGTTTTTTATGCTCTGATTTTGCCTATAGGTGACAGGCCATATATAAGTTTTACAGAAAAGCTTCAGAACCAATCATCGGAATGATTTGAAATTTATTATGCAGGTTAAGAATGGCGAGATGTACTGTACAGGCCTCGCAAATTTTAATTTCTCCGTGCATCACTGTGGAGGAAATTGTGGTCTCCGCGGTAAACTCCACTGCGACTCACGATCGTGAATTGCCGACAGAGAGCCGGTATCGGGTGGAGAGCCAAGGACTCCACGGTGTATCCACTCAGTAAACAATTGGGAATATTTGTGCACATTCGATAACTATTAATATTATCGTATAAATAACTTGAATTTATTGTAAGTCTGATCTTTCACATTTTAAAATGACCTTTTTGAGAACCTATTTCATATGTATCATATGTTATCCTGTAAAAACATCTAAACAGAAAGTTCGTGCAGAATACTATTTCAGACAACAACGAAGTTGTGTTAAGAATATTTATTGTAAATAGGATGTTTGTTGTAATTAATGATTCTTTCATTGTTATATTTTATTTATATTTCAGGTTGTCAGTGAAGATTCATTACTTCATCTATTTATTATACTTCATAAATGTTGAATATTTATGGAAATATGTGATAAAAACGTATTTATTTTACAAAGAGATGACTTATAAGTGAATACAACTTTTTTTGTTCTGGTCTTCCAAAGACACTGTATCCCTACTAATTTAAAGTGCTTAAAAAAAAGGCACACAATACAAGTTTTTCCCATTGTCCCTCTACTCTCTATTCTATCACCAATTATCCCTTTTAGCCTCAGAAAGATAACTATAATTCCTATAATTCTACTTTCTGCCTTGGAACTGTATAATGTAAAGCAGGGTTTTCATAACATATACAAATGCTTAAGTGTCCATTAATTTTGCAAAACTGCTCATTGAATTGGAAAAGTGTCCATTGCTTTTTGTAAACATAGGGCACTAATCCCATCAATGAAAAAAGTATCCTGATCTCTGTGGAATAATTAAAAAATGCACTCCAAGGGGGTGTGACTTTTAGTATATATACTACAAGTGATTTATAGTCATTTTGTATTATGTCCATTTCGTACCTGCCATTTCGTACCATGAAAAAACCCATTTCGTAACATGTCCGTTTCGTATCATATGTACATTGTCTATGATTGATGTACTTGCAACTGATAATTCATAAGATAAAAATTTTGAACCATGTAGAATTTTGTAATGTTCAATTCATGTACCATCAGGAGAGTTTATTACCACAGCCATTTCGTACCATATGTAATTTTTGCTGTAAAATGGTCTGTATGGATATTTCGAGACTATTTTGGATTTGTGTATTGTCTATGATAAATTATTTTCTATTTGTAGGTTTGGATCCATTATTTATTTTTAATAGAATGATAAGGCCACACCAAATTAATTTCTTGTCCTACGGAACCAGACCGCACATATTTTATTGAAATCGAAAAAAATAATATATTTTTATATTTTACTCTTTAAAATCGTAATCTTGTAAAATCTTGTAATCTTTAAAATCGTAATTTATGTAACTGTCGTTTTATTGCATCTACAAACAAAAATATTGATGTAATTTGAAAAAAAGGAAAGTTCTAGTGGTGAGGATATCTTACCAGGGACTGTCCCTGATCTTAAGTAAAGAGAGAAATGGTTGTCCAAAACAAGTTGGTTGCTTTCAGTGATGATACATTAGCACAGCTTTTTCAAAGATATGTCGAAATCAAAGATTTCAACCTTAGTGCTGACATAATAAACGAGATTAGGATACGGGAACATTTGACTCAAAATTGAAATAATTTTTCGTGAGACAACAATCCAATTACATAAATTGATTGATTGGATGTCTGCTTTACGTCCCGCAAGCAGTATTTCAGCTATATTCAGGACGGGAACAAGTTAACAAACAATAAATCAACAGAAAATGGGGGTGGGGTGGGTCACAGGGAATACAATTTTGACTGCCACAGGAAAAGTATGGAGTTTTGGGTAGGGGCGGAAAATTTAGCCCTTTGGAGCGGCTACAATGAGCCTACTCTTTTTCGAAATCTACAAAGGGGTCTTTATCGTGCAAGGAGCGTGGCACTCTCCAAACACGTTACCCACTACGGTCCACGGTCAGGCTTTCCGTATTATGACCTGCCAACCCCCCCCCCAACGAGAGGGTCTCCCCTATCCACCACACGGGGACGCGCTGGGCTGCTCTGTGGGTCGAGCACTGGGAACCCTCCCAGTATGGTCCCAGCCAATTACATAAAGACTATTTGTATTTATAGTAATTCTCTATTCAGATTGGCTGTTGGAGCAGGATTGTCAGATCACAAAAAACTTACTTCTTCTGACACTTTGAAATTTTTTGGTTGCATGGTGAAATTGTAGCCTCAATATTACAATAATGTAACTCCTTCGATTTTTTTTATCTCTGCCGAGATCACAAATATTGTAGCAAATTAAACTTGTTGACATTATTTCTTTGTTTGTGATTTTGTCCACCATGAAAGAAAAAGAAAATGAAATGACTGGATGGATGTTCAGTGTTATTTGGGGAAAAGTTTAAATAAAGTAAAGTAATTTATATTTAATCAGCATTTAGCTATTTGACTTGGTTTTTGTCTTACTGACATTGTCAATATCTCTGTTTTCTAATGGCTTGCATGGGACTTGGACATTTTCTGTAAAGTCTTGGACATTAGACCACCATGTAATATATAATTCTGGATTTTCTTGACTGTTCTATCAAAAGGGAAAGTTCACTTACTAAAAGGGAACATAAAGGCAAATACAATGAATGGGATACAACTTATTTGATGACATTTTAGACTTAATTCCTCTAAAAAAATCTTCAAAGACATACAGTATAGTACAGTGCATTTTATATTAGGTATTAAATATTTCTTTTTTTGCAAATAAAGCTATTCATGTAGTATCTTGGATAAGACATACACTATTGAATTGTTTTAAAGTTGTTATTGTACATACTTTGAAGGATGAACCAGAAATTACAAAATATAATTCATTTATATGCATTGGATGACTTCAGGTAAGCATATTATGGCAGATTCAGATTTCGCTTGCTCGCCCCATTTTAAATTTTTTTTTTCGCTCGCCCCATTTTAAAATGACAAAAATTAGAAGAACAAGAAATTAAATTGGTGTGGCCTAGACATAAAGGTTATTTTTATTTTTTATTTGTTATCATAGCTACTATTAAAATGATGCACAACAACAATATATAGTATATATAATATATGCAATAACAAGATAGATAATGATACATAAAATTAAATATATGAATTTTAAACTTGTTTAACTACACATGAATTATCACAAAGTGTTATATATACAAGACAGATAATGTTCTTAAGTCTAATTGTCCGGCACATAAACATTGCGTTGAGTCGGAGCAAACGGCTGATGGAGATTTCATTCTGTAAATACTGGGCCCAAATGTCGAAGAGTATTTTCTGTGTTGTCTTGGTCTGCTTTCTCTGTATCTTCTTAAGTTTTCCTTCTGAAATAAACTGTGCGCTCAGAGGTATATGCGACACTTCGGAGAAGAGTAGTGGAGCCAATGTGTATAAGCCTTTGTTAACCCCGGCCAGTGTTTAGGCGGTGGTGCCAACCTTCTACATCATTATTAGTTCTGGTAGGTCGCATAAATACACTCCAGGACTGTATTGGCCAGACTGTGCTGTTCATCCAGGTATTCCTGATGTAGCTTGTCTGCTCATACAGCTTTGGAGACTTGTCTTGGTCGATCTGGTCCTGGAGGCGTCGAAGGCTGGAAGGATATGCTTGTGGGGCAGAAAGCACAGAGCCATAAGTTTGCGAACAAACTTATACACACCATCATGCTGTCTGTACTGCACCTGTAATGATGAAGACAGAAAACATTATATTAATTACTAAGACTTTCTTTAACAGCAATAAAATTTATAATAAAAAATACTTTCTGCATGTTTGAATTTGCACTAATGGGTGCTATAGCATAAGTCTGTAATAATTTATTCTAGATACATTTAGTGATTCTGAGTTTGTCCATTACTTTAAAATTAAAATATGTTAACTAATTACCTGCATTCCTAATGACTGCACCTGTCTCCAGACAGCCTGTCCCCAGTGGAACGCGCAGCCAATTACCTCAGCAGTAGGAAATATACTCTTGATGGCTAACCATATCCCCTGTTCAAAGTCTATGACAAACTCTTTCAGTGGTGGTCTTGGTATCAGCTTGACCACATTCTTTAGAACCTGAAATATATAACTGAAATACATAAATAAAAAACCATACATGATGTATACTAGTTTTAATTTATTACAATTTGTAAAATTTTCAACTATTAAATTTATTTATAATATATTGATTTTTCATACCTTCTTGTAGTTTTTCTTGTTCCTGGAGGACATCATGCAGAATACCAATGGTTGCTGTTTGGTGTCGTCGCCAGTGCATAGGAAGGCATGAATGGAGAACATCTGAGAAACTTTGGTCGAAGCCAGGGTATCTAGGGCACGGTCTGTTAGGAATACCAGATGTCTGCTGCTACCCACTTGGATGTTCTTGCGTAGAAAATTGTCGGGAATGAAGTCGTAGTTAATCTGAGAAAGATTATAATAAAGTTGTAAATTAAAATATTTAAAGAAATTTTATTGTATTGGAATTTATCTTTATTTAAAGATATTTTATTGTATTGGAATTTATCTTAAATGCAGATTGTAACTTAAAATAATATTTAAGGGCAATTAAGCAATAATACCTCGAAATCAAGAGTCTTTGGATTTTTCTGTCTGGTTTTCTTGCGGAGTCTGTTTGTTGTCCTTTGCAAATTGTGGAGATTGGGTCTAATACCAGCTGGTATGGTTGGGTCTGCATGGGCGCTGAGTGCGTCATTGACGATCTGTGTTGCAGACTTGAAGGATCAGCTGCTGCATCTAGCTTGGTCTGAAATGAACAAATATACAAATGTTGACGCGAATTTGCTTTTTCGGTGGCTAGTCAGTCATGAATATGAATTTTTTTTATTTATGTCTATTGAAAATAAGTATTAAAGTAATTGTGCTAAAATTCTATGTTTTCTTTACTCTATTTAAAATGGTTAACATAATTGGCAATAAAAAATGTAACGCTTACTTGGGATACAATCTTGAGATGCGTGACTCCTGGAGTAGAATCAAGGGTATGTTGAAAAGAACCAGGTCTGAAGTTGCTTTAGTTTGAATAACTGTTGCCGGACACCTTGTTCATTTGGTACGGACAGAACACCACCACCAATCTACAGTACCATTGGGTCTTTGGCGCTGCAAGAACAAAAGTATTCAATGCATATTTACTTAGAGGTAAACATGATATACGGCATGGGTAACACCGTGTACAGTTTATTTTATAGTTTATCTTTTGCATTACAAAACAGCTCGTCTACTACTGATCACGCGGTCTGAAAAATTGTCAACACTGAAAAATTGCTAAAAGTGGCGTTAAACATCATTAAAAAATACAAACAAAACATTAAAACACCTCGATCTGTTTTATTTTTGGTAATTATTTATAGTTTACTTACCTTCACTGTGTAAGTGTAACCTTTACTGTCTGCCAGCTTTCTTTTGTTTCTCTTGCTGCCATTTGAAGATTCATGGTAAGTCACTGACTCTATCGACTTCCATCTCTTCCATCTCTTGAGGTGGAATATCTTCTAAGGATCTAAAAATAAAAATAATATTTGATATTAATATTTCAACCAAAACAATTATTAAATAAATACATAAATAATTTAATTTTTATATTTATATTTAATATTAAAATGAACATACAGTAATCGAGGACAATTACTTATTGTATCTTGAAATAACTAAAATAAAAATATATATTTGATATTAATTTTAAACCAAAATAATTATTAATTAAATACTTACTGTATCTTGAAATAACTATAATTTTCACTAACTCTTCTACATGCAACTGTGGGATCTCAAATGATCTTCTAGTAATATTAAACGACGAAGTGTCAGCCACTGGTGGGTCAACTTGTAGCTCTTGCTCTTCTGCATCCAGCATCCAAGCGGGTACTCTCTTGGGTAGGCTGTGTTGCCATAACGAACAAGTATCGCACTGGAGTGCCTCTTGCTTAGGTCTTACGCTCTTCCGACAGCTTACACACTTATTGTGGTTGTGGCCAATTAATTTGGGACTATAAAGAGCTCCTTTTATAAGGACTTTCATTTTTATGATAATTATTGGTCAGTTTAATTTGAGCAGAATCATATGTCTGTGATTGGTCCTAAACAGCGATAATGATTGTTAAAACAGTCTTTTGGATGGATTCTTGATAAAATTGGCTTGGACCCATTCCAATCTGCTAGGACAAATGAAATAATTGTCAAAACAATCATTTGGATGGGTTCTTGATTGAGTGAATTTTGGCTTGGACATATCCCATCTATACAAGGACAATTGAAAATCATTGTTTTAACTACCAAACCGCATTTTCCTTTTATCATTCACATTCCAATTAACATCAAAGATCTATATCAAGCTAGTTCTGTATTTAAAAATTTTTTTTTTTTTAATTTTCCACTAAATCGCATTCTTTTAACTATCAAACCACATTTTCCTTTTAACATTCACATTCCAATTAACATCAAAGATCTATTACCAGCTTCTGTATCTTGTTACATTATAATTTTTTTTATTTTCCAATAAAACTCATAAATTAACACGCTTATCAATACTAGTATTTGAAATACTAGTATAAAAATAATCAAGTAACATAATTAAATCATATATATGGTACGAAACGGTCAATGTCGAAATAGCATATTTTACGAACTGGCAAAATCTTGGTACAAAATGGTAAATTTGGGTACGAAATGACTAGACACCCTAAAAGTCAGTGTGTTTTGGTGAAGGTTTTCTTAACGCATATAGATCCAAAAATGTGCAAATTAAGATCAATACTTATTTTCCACATTTAATCAGCGTCTTGATATGCGACCGGTTTTTTCATTTTTATTTTGATGTTATCTGTTCGAAAACCTTCGGATGTCGTTTGCGGATTTAGCGGGAAAAGTCGTGCAGGTTGTCCGAATACCCTATATTTTGTCAGTTGTAAACAAGAGGCATTGTATGAAATATGGACAATCGTGGAATAAGTTTTTTCTATTGTATTTCCGTAATAAAAAGGTCATTATCGAATATGGAATAATTAAAAAATGCAAGAAGTCTGTATCTTACCAGTCTGACGATCTAGATCATTTCTGTATCTTTCGAAACAACTTGTTATTAGTTTTAACTTTTCGTCTCCATCGTCACGTCTTAACTTCTTTAACATCTCTGTGAAAATTTCCATTAATGAAGCGGCGAGCAGATCATCATCATCAGTTGAACTTGACGATTTGGTGAGCAGTTCTAAACCCATAGAAATATCTTGTGAGAATGAGGCAAACTCGTCAGCATTGCAATTTGCTATGCGCAAGCAGTAAAATCTAGTTGCCCAAGGAGATTGTAGTCGTGAAACAGAAGTCAAAAGTTTGTTTACAGCGGGTTTCTGCGACAAAACACTCACATTGCTTGTACTCGCTTGTATTTCGGCCATGTTGTTGTTGTTGATCTTCCTCCACTATCTGGAGAACTGCAGATTCTAACGAATCTGCATAATTCCCGTCTCAAGCTGGAAACCAGTCGTATCTCAAGGAACAAGGGATGAAAACCCGGCATGATTACGGGGCGGTAGCAATCATAATAGGCTAAATCGGGAGACAGCCGCCGATTGGCCAACTGTCTTGTCTTGTTCAGGTAACTACCGTCGTTAGTCCTCTGAATAGATTTACCTGGTTTACCTGGTCTCGAGGTCTGCGTCTGGGCCTGTGGCCCCTCTGACCCATCTATTTCTGTTTTCTCTACCTACATCCGAGTCTTTGTAGATATCTGGCGTGAATTTGATACTGAGGTTTTTCCAGTGGGCGTTTAGATTACTTTTGAATGCATTGACAGTTTTGCATTCTACTATTTTCTGGGGCAATTTATTCCATGTGTCGACAATTCTCTGTGTGAAACAGTATTTCCTTATATTTGTTCTGGAGTATTTCTTGTATATTTTGTGTTTATGTCCTCTTGTCGGTTTTAAAAGCTCATTAGAGCTTGTGTTTTTATGTTGTATTGTGCCGACTTTAAATAAAGCTTTGAACTTGTGGTAGTTGGTCTGGTTGGAAAGATTTTGTTACTGTCTACTTTGTCGATGTTGTTAATTATCCTGAAGGTTTCGACCATGTCTGCCCTTAGTCTCCTATATTGTAGCGATGGAATCCCTAGTGTTTTTAGTCTCTCGCTATAACTGAGATGTTGGATGTTTTTGACCAACTTCGTTGCTCTCCTTTGAACGTTCTCTATTTGAATAGCTTCTTTTTGATAGATGACTGACCATACATTGCTACCATATTCTAGGCACGGACGTACTATACTTTTGTAGAGTGGAAGAAACATATCTTTGTCCATATATTTGAAACTTCTCTGACTTAATCATTCCTAGTCTCTGATTCGCCTTTTTTGTCTGTGTGTTTATGTGTTTCTGGAATATTAGTTTATCATATATCTTCATTACCCATTTTGTATTTGGTACCAGGGGGTGGACCTAAGTGTACATGTTTACATTTTGCTGAGTTGAATGTCAGTAACCAATCATTTGACCACTGTATTAATTTGTTTATATCACCTTGCAGGTTTTCTCCATCCTCTTTATTGTCTACCACTGCGTATAGTTTAGTGTCATCTGCAAATAGCTTGGCTATGTTGGTTATGGCATCTGGGAGGTCATTTATGTATATGACAAATAGAGTGGGGCCCATGACGCTTCCTTGTGGAATCCCACTCGATACGTCTGCCCAGTCTGATTCACTCCCGTTTAAAACGACCTTTTGTGTTCTTTTCGATAGGAAGTTTTCTATCCAACCCAGTAAATTTCCAGTAATACCATATCCCTATAGCTTCTTAATGAGGCGTCGATGGGGTACAGGATCAAATGCCTTTTGAAAATCAAGGTATATCGCATCTATAGAGTGGTGCGAGTCAAGCTTTTCGGTCCAATCGTCCAAAACTTCGATAAGTTGAGTTATGCATGATCTTCCTTTCCTAAAACCGTGTTGGTGGTCCGTGAAAAGTTTGTTGTTTCCCATATGATCCATCAGCTTGTCTCTGACAAATTTCTCCATGGTCTTGCATATTATCGATGTGAGGATGGGGCGATAGTTTGTTACATCTTTTTGGGGCCTTTTTTTATGAATTGGTGTTACATTTGCAGTTTTCCAACTTTTTGGTATTTTCTTGGTTTCTAGGGACTTCCTGAATATATGCATTAGTGGCTCCGATAGTGAATTTGCTGTTTCTTTTACATATTTTGGGTGTATTTGGTCTGGTCCTGGGGATTTGGACTCTTTCATCTTAGATAGATATTTCTGAATTTTTTGCTGATCAAAATCTACAGCTTCGATATAAATTTCCGCCCTTCTCTCGAATTGTGGGATTGGCTGGTTGGGGTTTTCTTGTGTGAAGACGCTTTTAAAGAAATCGTTAAGTAGTTCTGCCTTCTTTTTATCATCAGAATGCATGTCACCTTTTTCGTCTAGTATGCACGGTATACTTTCCTTGGTTTTTGTTTTCGATTGTATGTACTTCCAGAATATTTTATGGTCGTCTTTCATTTTTGTCGCTATTGAACGTTCATAGTTGTATTTTGAAACTTTAACTAGGTTATTCGCTCTTTGTGTAGCTCTTTCGTATAGTTCTTTGTTTATTTGGTTTTTGCAATACTTAAATTTTTTCCATCTCCTACGTTTTTCACAGATTGCTTCTAACACTTCACCAGTCATCCATGGGGTATCGAAGTTTTGTGGTCTAGAATTGCACTCGGGTATGTTTTCAATATATGTTTCTGATATTTTGTCGGCAAAACTATTCCATACATCATCAATATCCCCTGATGCCAGTTCAGCATTCCAGTCAATGTCTGATAGTTGTTTATTTATGGCCTTGTAATTTCCTTTAAAAAAGCTGCGTTTCAGTGGACCGTGTCCCTTTTCACGGTCGCTTCCTAATTTGAAATCAAATTCTAAAACCTCGTGGTCACTGTTGCCTATAGGCGCTTTGTGTGTTAACTCTTCAACCATTCCTTGTTCGTTTGTGAAGATTATGTCAAGCATACTCGGTTCGTTTTCTGCTCTATGTCTGGTTGGCTCACGTACATTTTGATATAAATAGGTATCGCTAACTTTTTCCAAGAATTTGGTTGACAGGTGTTCTGGACCAGCATTCAAACAGTTATTTTCCCAGTCAATTTCTTTGAAATTGAAGTCTCCTACATGTACGACATAGTTGTATTTTTGGTTTTCTCTGGTACTTGTATTAAGATAGTGTGTAGTTCGTCTATGCAAGTGGCGTTCTGGGCACTTGGGCTTCTATAAATACATGATATAAGTAATTTTTTATCTGATCTGCCTTTTATACCTATTTGTACGTATTCTACAAATTGTGTTACTTGGGTTTCAATTTGGTATGCTTTTAAATCCATTTTTGTATATATAAGACATCCACGATCAGTAAATACCGGATGATCCGGAGTTGTAAATATGTCATATCCTTCAATCTTCCATTCGCTTGGACTCATGGTGGAGTCATCCTTCCTTTTAGGCTTAGTTTCTGTTAGGCATATAATGTCATACTGCGCCTTTTTACTAAGTGACCTCAATTCATCTATTTTATTGTTAAGACGATCAACATTACTGTACATCATCATCAGGTGCTCCTTATTTACAGTGCGGTTTAAAATATTAAAAACGTTTTCCTATGATGATTGGGCCTCTGTGGTAGGACAGGTTGGCTTATTGTGTGCTTGTCCTACATCAAATCCTCCTATGACTGTGTTATCCCCTGGGGTAGAAAGGGAAAGGTGCTCAGCATAGTATATCGGTGCTAGGATACCGTGCGATTGTGAATTTAGTTGACTTGGTACTTTGGTGTTGATGTTAGGATGCTAGATGCACCCATGAAATCACTAATGTTCATTTTTGGAACTTTGGGTTTAATTAGCAGAGCTTCTTTGCAGTTCTTTATATTATTTTAAAAAGAAAGTTGAATGGCAAGCTATCTTGCCGTTGTATATCTGATATATGTGGTACACATCATTGCATGTGTAAAGTGCTTATAGTCTAAGTGAGAATACGAATAGTTGACGGAGTCAGGTGAACATTTATGTACAGTGTATATTTGGGATATAATACAGTTAGGCATCCACATATAAATCACTACTTCATCGTAAAAGCACTAAAAGCACTAAAGGCAAGAAGCAGCACTTTTAGGCACTAGTCATAAATGCACTAAAATTTTCAAATATTATTAATCTAAAATTTTACTTTCTGATATAAAAAGGGCATGCATAGCGGTTTCTAAAACTATAAAAGCTGCTAAAACACGATGCCTGAGTTAAAACGATAAGATGCAAGATCAAGCTTGGAGTCATAATAAAATTCATAGATATATATATATATACAAGAAGGGTATCATCACTATTGTCTTTTTTCTATTAAAAACACTAAAAGCATCGGATTATACACAGTTTATATATTTATAGAATTCTGTCCCTCCCCCTTTAACTGTCTTATTCTTTCCATATGTAGGGTATAGCACATGTTCCTGGATAGTTCCTCCAGCTCTATATAACCTTGTTTTTTCAGCTTACTGATATACGGCAGCTGTTGGTTTGTACAGTCCAGTATGAGTTGAGGTAGGTTGTTTTGTGTGACAAACTCTTGGTAAACATCATTCCTGAGGTATTCCTTTTGATATTCCGGAGATGCCTTATCCGAACGTTTTCCAGCTTTGGACACTTGAGAATAAAATGTTGTAGATCATCTGGCTCATCTCCTCATAGGCAGCATATAGTTTTGATAGTACTATCTCCATACTTTTTCTTGTTGTATTAAACAGGTATGTTTGAGTTACAAGCTGATCTTGATTTCTGCCGCTCTTATTTTGCTAGGTACATTTTCTGCGCCTTCCCAAATATTATGTTGTTGTGACATCGGGTTTTTCTGTAATTGGAGGTAGTGAAGGGTTGACTTCTTGGCTATATCTTCCTCACATTGTCGAGCCCAGTATAATTCTTGTGCCTTCCTTACTTCTTTCTTCCACCCCTTTTTTGATCTAGGGTTTTTCATTAGTTCATGTATTGTCTCCATTCCATATTTCTCTAAAACTAGTTCAGCCCTTTCTGTGAAAAGTTTGTTGCTATTTCTGTTGAAGCACTGTTGTCTAATTAAGATATTATACTCTGCTGATGATGGGCATCTGATTATATTCTTAAGGAGTGACAGTATATTAAGATCTATATGCATCTGTATTGGAATTGCACCAACGAATAGGTAAGCTTCAGTATTTGAGGTTTTGTTTGGAAGGCCCTGTATTTGCCTCAAGATTTTCCTCTGCATCTTTTCTAGTTGTTCTATTTCATATTGCCTACATTTCATTATCTCAATCCCATATATCATTCCTGCTAGTCCAAACCAAACTTGAAATACTCAACAAATAAGCAGAGCTAAGTTAGGGATGAAAACCCCGCATAATTTCTGTGCGGTAGCAATAATAATAGGCCGACCGCCGTTCGAGAAAAGCCGAGCGATCACGAATCGGTTACGATAAAAAAAAGAAAAAATATGCAAGATAATGGGAATTTAACTGTTTTAAAAGGAAAGTCGCATTGATTTGTGTATGTTTATCATAAAATGTGTATCATAAAACTTAAACGGAGAAACACGGAAAAACAAGTGAGAAAAGGAGAACAATCTTTAATTCTTTTCCTGCTTACTGACAAGATTCACATCAACTATCTTACCGCGTAGAATGATGCATCTAGAGATGCTTAGCATAGTGCATGGTTCAATTGCTGCCTCTGACCTATATTTTGCGGTTGCCTGATTTGGCTATCTAAACATTGTGTACTTATAATGAAGTGATGTTATTAATAACAATACATAATAACATTAAAAAACAGTACGTATCCACGAAAAATAAAGCTTAGAGACGGCTAGCTTTTTAGGAAAGCTAATACTTGTGGTATACATAGTCAAATGATGAACAGTATACGGAGTAAATGGCTATCTGTTACTTGATTGGGTGTTCACCAAATCTATAAATATCTTTGTCATATCATTGGTTTGAATTCGAGTCAAAACGCCCCATTGT
The DNA here is from genome assembly GCA_944474755.1 of Limnoperna fortunei. Lineage (NCBI taxonomy): Eukaryota > Metazoa > Mollusca > Bivalvia > Mytilida > Modiolidae > Limnoperna > Limnoperna fortunei. Next base: position 28,229,218 of record OX104118.1, read on the forward strand.
CAAAACGCCCCCATTTTCCAAAACGCCCCCACCAAAACGCTCCCCATTGGTTTACGTCAGGATCGCACTGATATGTGTACTAAAATTTGTCTTTTTTTTAAAATTATTAAAAAAAACCACGTGTGCAGTGACAACAGTTATTTCAATCTGTCAGCACCATTGGTTAATAGTTTAGCGTAAACACTTAAAGGGAACATTGCTCAACAATAACAAAAAAGCAGATACTTTAATAATACCCATAAAATGGGAAATGCAGCTAAGCACTGCAGCTAAGAGACGGTTAGGTTTTTAGAAAAGCTAAACTTGTTTAACGTGCAAGTGTCATCCGAGTTTATTATACACAATTAAAATGACGCGTTAATTCCCTTTTTATCGATGTTTAGCAAATAATCGGCTTTAGATTAAGATAGCGGCATGAGGAATTTCATTTATTGGGGGTCTTGTCACCTCAACGCTATCAGTTTAAATAGCCCACCAACCCAGTGAGTAAAATACCAACTTAATTAAACAACTGTAACCCGTACTTAAAAACCAAATTGACCTTGTTTAAGGATTTGTCAACATTTACTCATCAAAGACAGCATTGAATTATAGAGATAAGAATATAATTGCTTTTTTTGTTTGATCGCATCCAGAGTCATATTATATCGGACAGGAAAAAAAGGTGGTGTTGTGTGTTTTTTTTTTTTGTTGTTGTTTAAGAGAGAGATACATGATGCGTGCCCCCTCCCACCAAAATAAAGTTGTCATAACATATAAAAAAAGAGATATGGAGGGAATTTGGCTGCTATTTTTTGTGTGTATTCGATCGCCCAAGTTTTTTTTATCATAACATATCGGGCGTTTAAGAGTGATAGGACGAGATACATTCATGGCTCGCCCAAGTTCATAATGTATCTCCGGGGTTTCACAGAGAAAAAAAGAGGACGAGATGCATTCATGGCTCGCCCGAGTTCATAATGTATTTCCGGGGTTTCAGAGAGAAAGAGAGGACGAGATGCATTATGGCTCGCCCAAGTTCATGTGTCGCCCAAGTTTTATCGTGCTTTTTTTATATCTCAGATGTTATTGGTTTTTTATGGTTTAAGGAGAGGAATGATGGTCGTTGGTCACCCTTCATCCCCCCCCCCCCCACCACACACACTGTCAACCTTATAATCTCCGAGGTTCGCTTAATAAGTGTGAAAGAAGCACATTCGTTGGGTCGCCCATGAGAGGGATGTTATTTCAGTGTGTCAAGTTTTTGTCATGACATGATTTTTTTTATATATCTCCGGAGAGAGATAATCATTCGTGTATCTCGCCCGCGTCTAACATAACAAAACATTATGTATCGCCAGGGAGGGATACAATTCGTGTGTGTCGTCCACGAGAGAGACGAGACCTTTTTTTTTCTCGAGTCGCCCGAGTCCAAACCCATATTAGATATCGAGATGGTCATTCGAGCCGCTCACGTTCAAAAACGTATTATATATATTTCTCTCCGGGAGGGACACCATTCACCCAAGAGATGGTGGTCTCCATGTGTCGCCCGCGTCCAACATAACTCACACATTATAATCTCCGGAGTATAATTCGTTAAATGAACCCAAGAGATGGTGGTCTCCTTGTGTCGTTCACGCGAGATACGGAGGTTTTTTAAGCTTGAGTCGCCCAACAAATCTTATTGATGTATTATCGGCGATGGTTAAAAAAACACCACCATGATCGAAGGGTTTGACTGACACGGGCGACATCCAGGCACGCACCACCTTTTTTCCTGTTATTAATAAACAACCGCCCATACCTAAATCCGAAGATGATCGCGGGCGATAACAATCCTGGTGTGTGTGTGTGTCGGCGAGTACTCCATCATATCCAGACAAAAAACCCACAACACGCCCGTGAACCAACACAACACGCAGGTGGGAGATATTCCTCAACCGTCCCTGGTGTGCGTTTACAAAAACAACACGCAGGTGGGAGATATTCCTCAACCGTCCCTGTTTACAAAAACAACACGCCCGCGAACCAACACAACACGCAGGTGGGAGATATTCCTCAACCGTTCCTGGTGTGCGTTTACAAAAACAACACGCCCGCGAACCAACACAACACGCAGGTGGGAGATATTCCTCAACCGTCCCTGGTGTGCGTTTACAAAACAACACGCCCGCGAACCAACACAACACGCAGGTGGGAGATATTCCTCAACCGTCCCTGGTGTGCGTTTACAAAAACAACACACCCGCGAACTAACACAACACGCAGGTGGGAGATATTCCTCAACCGTCCCTGGTATGCGTTTACAAAAACAACACGCCCGCGAACCAACACAACACGCAGGTGGGATATATGCCCAACCTTTTGGCGACACACCATCGCAAAAAAAGAAGGCTCGCCGAACCATCCAACTCTCGCTTGACAAAAAAGATACGTCCTTCTCTTCCGACAGCTGCTCGTTAGACTGAAGAGAGAGAGCGGGTAGATTCTTTTTATATTTGTTTTTTTTTAAAAACCCGAGTGTGTGGGTGGAAAAAAAAACAAACAAGGTCACATGATCCCCCCCTTTTCCAACGCCCTTTATGGGAGAAAAAACGGACCAATTGAAAAACCTCGCACATACAAAAGAGACTTAACCGGATGGATGGAGATGTTGAATTTGGTTTGTGTGCGATAGTAGATATATATGATTGGGGTGGTGGGTGGAGAACAGCCGCTTACAATTGAGAGAACAACCGCGTGACTGGTTTTTTTTGGTTTACGTCGACGGGTAAGAAGACCTTCTTCGCGGACGACGAGAGTACTAGTATATGTGAATGTGGGCGAACTGGAGTTTTTTTGAAAAAAAAAGTTGAAAGAAACGCACACCTCTAACAAAAACCGGACACCAACCTGTACTTACATGCATCAAGCAATATTCGATCACATGTATTCATTTAATGAGAATTTAAATCTTAATGTTTATGCTATTCCAAAAAATGGGGGAGGGAGATAAACAGTATAGATAATTGAGGTCAAAATAAATAATTGCAATGGAACCATCAATGAATTTTACTCTTAATTCTATGGGCTGTGCTTGTATAGTAAATACTAGAGGCTCCCAGGAGCCTGTATCGCTCACCTGAACCTGAAACCAAAACAACCCTTTTTTATCCAGCTTTTCTTTGCTATAAGGAATTGCCCAACACTTCTGCAAAAATCATTAATTTTGACCTTTTAAGGGAATTAACTCCTATAAGAAGGAGCTTTTGATGCTTAGAGGGAGAAGGGAGGTTCACTTCAAATTTGCTGAACCTGTTATACTTTTTTAACTATCAGTCGAAAACTCTGTCGACTCCCCCCCCCCCTTTTTCATTTTTTCTATTTTAAGCCAACGTAGCTATGTAGGTAGTCAGGTGTCATGATCTGCACAATTTTGGTAGAGGACGTCCTAAAGATGATGTGTGCAATGTTTCAAAGCAGTCCTTTCATTGGTTAAAGAGGAGAAGATTTTTTAAAATCAAGTAAAATTGATTAAAAAAATGTTCAAGGAGAATAATTCCTAAACGGTTCATCAGACAATCTTGACCCTTAAGTCATTTTTGTAGCCCTCATAGAGCAGAACAATTAAGCAAAGCTAACTTTTTCTCTAGTTCTAATAATTTTCAAGATTTTGAGGCAAAAATGTCAAAAATAATCAATTTCGACAATTAAAGGGCAATAACTCCTATGAGGAGTCATCATAGAACTTCAACCCAATGGAGTGTTTCGTAGAGCTTTTGATGCAGATGAAGGCATGTCTCTTCGGTTTTCCTGTATCTGTTACACTTTTTTAAATATAAGCCAAAAACTGTATTTTACCCCCCCCCCCCCCTTTTCCGTCCTATTTTTAGCCATGGTGGCCATGTTGGTTAATCTTGGTTAATCTGCAGCCATGGTTGGTGCAAACTTGGTTGAGGACATTTGACGGATGATGTGTACAAAGTTTCAAAGCAGTACTTTCAGTTGTTTCAGAGGAGAAGATTTTAAAAAATCAATTAAAAACGATTAAAAAAACAGTTCAAGGGGAATAACTCTTAAACGGTTAATCAGACAATCTTGACCCTTAAGTCATTTTTGTAGCCCTCATAGAGCAGAACAATTAAGCAATGCTAACTTTTTCTCTAGTTCTAATAATTTTCAGATTTTGAGGCAAAAATGGCAAAAATCATCAATTTTGACAATTAAAGGGCAATAACTCCTACAAGGAGTCATCATACAACTTTGACCCAATGGGGTGTTTTGTAGAGCTTTAGATGCTGAATAAGGAAGGTCCCTTCGGTTTTCCTGTATCTGTTATACTTTTTGAACTATAAGCAAAAAACTGTATTTTGACCCCTGTTCTATTTTTAGCCGTGGCGGCCATGTTGGTTGGTCTGAGGCCATGATTTGTGCAAACTTGGTAGAGGACATTTTACTGATGATGTGTGCAAAGTTTCAAAGCAATCCCTTCAGTGGTTTTGGAGAAGAAGATTTTTGAAGAAAAGTTAACGACGACGACGACGACGACGGACGCCAAGTGATGGCAATAGCTCACCTGACCCTTCAGGTGAGCTAAAAATGTGTTATCGAACCACCGTTTCTCATACTAGTCATTTGGCGTTCTGACAATTACCAATGACCTAATTACCGTTATGTAGGATCTCATTTGTATGACAATAATTTCACGATAGAGAGAGATTGCGTGTGTCAGGCGGTAAAATCAAGAAAATACGGTGTAAATACATCACCGGCGTGAGTTTTTTGTTTACAGATAAAATGGTCAACAAAGCAAATATAATTCTATCTCGGGCGAAATGCACAAAAGTTATACTACGTATGGTTTTATCATTATTGTTTATCAGTTCTGAATGACATTCTTTGCCATAAAAATTATTTTCTAAAGTTTAATTACGACTACCAATTGTTTAATAACACCAGGCTGCTAAAATAATAATTGAGAAATGCAACTAGGGATGCTTTTCAGAGTATACTATAGTAGATTGCTCGAACGAAGAATTTTTTACTATTTTTGTCCAATCAAAATGCAGTCTTGTGTACAGTAATAATACGCTACCATGGGAAAGCGTCATTTAGTTCAAAGGTCACAATTCGAAAATTACGGAAGCCCATTAGTGCCAGGGTGGTGTTTTATTTTTTCTAACTCGTAATTACGACTTAGCTAACTCGTTATAACAACTTAACTCGTTATAACGACATAGCTAACTCGTTATCACGACTTAACTAACTCGTTATAACAACTTACAAGCTGTAACTCGTTATAACGACTTAGTAACTCGTTATAACGACTTAGCTAACTCGTTATAACGACTTAGCTACTTAGCTAACTCGTTATAACGACTTAGTAACTCGTTATAACGACTTAGTAACTCGTTATAACGCCTTAGCTAACTCGTTATAACGACTTAGCTAACTCATTATAACAACTTAGCTAACTCGTTATAACAACTTAGCTAACTCGTTATAACGACTAAGCTAACTCGTTTTAACGACATAGCTAACTCGTTATAACGACTTACCTAACTCGTTATAACGACTAAGCTAACTCGTTATAACGACATAGCTAACTCGTTATAACGACTTAGTAACTCGCTATAACGACTTAGCTAACTCGTTATAACGACATAGATAACTCGTTATAACGACTTAGTAACTCGTTATTACGACTTAGCTAATTCGTATGGAGGCTTATTTCTGCCATCGAGATGTTAAGATGTCGAGATAATTATGTGGACAAGTCGACATATTTATTATGGTAAGTTGACTTAATTTGTTCCAAAAGTCGTCCTAATCACCTTTTATGTCGACTTAACACCAACATTATTTCGACAAGTCGACATATATTATCTCAGAATCTGGTCGTTAGGTCGAGATGATGCTTTTACCTGACGTCGTGTTGGCGAATTGTCTATATAATTATGTCGACCTAAAATGTTATTTATCTCGGTATAACAAAGAGTCGACATAACTTATAAATATAGATATCAATCTTGTTCCTGGTAGATTAAGTGCATCGTTGTCTCTCAAAATGAATAATTCAGCATTCTTATCAATAAATTCAAAACTATCTTCTTGAATTTGTAGCCCATCCCTCATCACTATTTTAACAGCATCAAGCACAGGGATTCCAAATTTTTCTTTGGCTATAATATTTAAATAGATGGTATTGTAATCAAAGACATGATTGATGAGACTATAAATTAAAATATATAATTTCCAATATATTTATAAATTATATGTAAATTGTCACCATTCCAATCCGGATATCAAATTTCTTGCAGAATCCTTTTTTTCCATATTCATGATATTTGCACAAATTTATAATATACATGTACATGTACATAGAAAAAAATTAATGTACCACATTTATTCATTAAACCATGGACCTGCATGTCGTATCTTAGAATAGTAACTTTTTACATGATTGTCCAGAATATGTGCAAATATTAATAACAAATGTCAATCTCTGAGTAGTGGATTTGTCATCCTACATTTTTAATATTCGACGAAAAAATCATAAACAAGACCACTGCAAGGCGGCACATCCCCTCGAAGCCAGACATTTGAGGTAGTGCAAGTTTGGGGAAAAGTGCCAGTGGACACAGTATTAAATTTGGATACACATTTGGCATATGGAAACTGTAATTGTTGCTTATAATAAACTCATGTCGGATTCAGAAGTGCATAAAAGACGGTATTCAAACCAATAAAAGGCCAACTGAGACATTGACCTTTCATAAATGACCTTTACAATCAACTGGTTTCTAGAGCTTTACAAGTTCGTAGTGTGTACCAGGTTTGGTTTAACCTTATCAAGGGAGGTTGACTCAAGTTCATTAACAAGTTTAGCTTTTCTAAAAAGCTAACCGTCTCTTAGCTGCATTACAAATTTTATGGATTTATTAAAGTATGTTTTTTGTAATTTATATGTAAGATAGGTAAACAATGTACATGTACCTTGTAGGGATATTGTTTACGCTATTCTATTATCCAATGGTGCTTTAGAAAAATGCCTGTCGTCACTTCACACGTGCTTTTTAAAAAATAATTAAACAAAAGTTGACTCCCTAAACAACAAATGTTCAAAATTAGAGGTAAAAATATGTTTTGTTAAATTTGCATCAATATCAGAACAAAAATAAAGATACATAAGATATAATTTTGTCCTAAACCAAACAGCTTTAAAAAGTAGGGAGATTTTGGTACAATGTTTACATTTTAATTTTCACTGACCAATGCATTGAATGAAATAGAAGTCAATATGTGGAACGTAACATTACTTCACTAAAATACTGATTAACGAAAATAAAGATATAGAACATACCAAAACAGCTTTATAAAGTAGGGAGATTTCGCTACAATGTTTACCTTATAAATTGTTCACTGACCAAATGAAATAGAAGTCAATATGTGGACTAAGAATATATAGAAATTTCAGTACACATACTAGTGCGATCCTGACGTAAACCAATGAAATGAGAAAAATATTTATAGATTTAGTTAACCACCCAATCAAGTAACAGAGAGTCATTTACTCCGAAGACTGATCGTCATTTGACTATGTATACCGTCTCCCATGGGAGACGGTAAAAATTACAAAAGCATCCATAAATAAGATTTCCAAGTCCAATTGTGACCTTGAACTTTGATGTATGGCCTAGAAAATCAATATGTTCTAGAAGTCCTTAGTTTCAACTAGGTTTGGTTAAAATGCATCAAGAGATGTTGGCTATAATTTGTTCACAAATTGGGCAAAAATATCCAAAGATAAGATTTTAAGTCCAACCGTGACATTGATCTTTAACATATGACCTTGAAATCAATAGGGTTCTAGAACTTTAAAAGTCCTTAAATCTATCAAGTTTGGTTTAAATCCACTATTAGGGATGATGATTTATGTTTGTTGAAAAGTACAAAAAATACACGAACTAAGGTTTCAAGTTCAACTGTGACCTTTACCTTTGACTTATGACCTTGAAAATCAGTAGGGTTCTAGAGCTTCATAAGTCCTAAGTTTATACCAAGTTTGATCATATCTATTAAGGGACCTTGACTCTATTTTGTTCACAAGAGACGGACAGATGGACAAATAGTGGTGTCACTATATCCTCCCAGAAAAGCATGACACAACCATAAGATTGAAGAATAATTATCTGAGGCATTCAATTTCATTTAGAAATAAATTTTCAGTAGCAAGTGGAAAATTTCAGTAAATTTTTTAATTTCTTTAGTTTTCAATTTTTATTCAAGAAACCCTATTTTTATTAACTTTATTAACATTTGTAACCTACCGTTTTTCAGATAAACTTGGCTGAAATAAAACAAATAATACTTTCTTACATCATTTATCTAGAATGAAGCTTAAGGCGTCTCGGAATTTTTAATTTTGGTTAGAAAAAAAGAATATTTTAAATTTAAAAACAATTGTGATTAAACAAAAACAAATCAAACACACCTCCATTTTCTTAGGTTGTATCCAAATGTGGAATGGATGAATGAAACGGTAATACAAAACGGAAAAGAAAATCTATTTATTTAATAATTATATCAATTGTCAGATTTATATATCTTATTAAATTGCTTTTAAACTTCGTTGGAAGAATAGATCGTGATAATATTCTATTTTGGAATCACTTTATGGGCAAAAAAACTATATAGAAGAAGCATTTAGTATACACATTTCCATTCCATATTTCTGTTCCAAGAAGCCTTCCCTCTAGATAAAGGTTGTAAGAATTGATATGTATGTTTTATTTGGAGCAGGATTTTGATTTGTGTCAGCCAAATATACATGAAAAGCGGTAAAATTTTAAATGTTAATAAATTTAAGAAAAATTGGTTTTCTCGAAAATAGTTGAAATCATGGTTTTGTATTAACCTAATGTTTAATTATAAATGTTTTCCGAAAAAATACATGTATATGTATTTCAAGAGAAACAGATAACTGTGTATAGGCCATTATCTACATGTAGGACAACAACAAGAATATCTATTTTTATCTTATGTCGACTCTTTGTTATGTCGACATACCGAGATAAATAACATTTTAGGTCGACATAATTATATAGACAATTCGCCAACACGACGTCAGGTAAAAGCATCATCTCGACCTAACGACCAGATTCTGAGATAATATATGTCGACATGTCGAGATAAGTATGTCGACTTGTCGAAATAATTTTGGTGTTAAGTCGACATAAAAGGTGATTAGGATGACTTTGGAACAAATTAAGTCAACTTACCATAATAAATATGTCGACTTGTCCACATAATTATCTCGACAACTCAACATCTCGATGGCAGAAATAAGCCTCCATACGAATTAGCTAAGTCGTAATAACGAGTTACTAAGTCGTTATAACGAGTTAGCTAAGTCGCTATAACGAGTTAGCTATGTCGTTATAACGAGTTAGCTATGTCGTTATAACGAGTTAGCTAAGTCGTTATAACGAGTAAGCTAAGTCGTTATAAAGAGTTACTAAGTCGTTATAACGAGTTAGCTATGTCGTTATAACGAGTTAGCTAAGTCGTTATAACGAGTTAGCTATGTCGTTATAACGAGTTAGCTATGTCGTTATAACGAGTTAGCTTAGTCGTTATAACGAGTTAGCTTAGTTGTTATAACGAGTTAGATAAGTCGTTATAACGAGTTAGCTAAGTCGTTATAACGAGTTAGCTATGTCGTTAAGTCGTTATAACGAGTTAGCTAAGTCGTTATAACGAGTTAGCTTAGTTGTTATAACGAGTTAGATAAGTCGTTATAACGAGTTAGCTAAGTCGTTATAACGAGTTAGCTAAGTCGTTATAACGAGTTACTAAGTCGTTATAACGAGTTAGCTAAGTTGTTATAACGAGATAGCTAAGTTGTTATAACGAGTTAGGAAAAATCATGACGTAATATTTCGCCTTTGGAGACTCTTTAATTGGTGTTATGTGTTTTTCTATACACACCGCTTAATCCGTACGTTTTGATAACAAGTTAAGTTGTGACAAGTTTGTGATCTTTGTTCAATATTATATGATGTCGTTCGGGTAAATCCATCAACATGTTATAATTTGTTTAAAAAAACAAAAAGTATACCACTATTTACTTTGCTTTACTTAAATAATTAAATATTCTAAACCAACAATAACAAACAATAAACTGCTACAAATTATCTTTGTTTATAAAATATACATAGTTATCCGTTTATTTTGTAATCCTTTTGAGTTATCAAATTAAATGTAACTAGTTTAACTAAAAGTTCCAGATTGAAACAAAAACTGCACTAAAATGATCGGGAGGGAGTTGGTCTTCTTTTTGTAAACACTTTGTTCGTCAATTCAGTTCTGGTGTGTTTTAAATATGCCTCGAAGTTTACATGTGGCTTCCGGCTTTGCATTTGTTTCAACTCGCACACATCTTCTTGGTTGCATCGTTACCCTCCTGTTTTTCTTGAATCTCCGAAGAGGAAACGATACGGGTCTGTTGACTTTCTCACATGAGACGCCTTGAGATGTCGCGGCCGGCAGTGTAATAATACTTTGTTCCCCTCAATAATGTAGTCGGTTGTCCAATTGGAACCTGTGGGTTATATGGTCGAGCATATACGACCCGGAATTGTCTTTGGACGGAATTCGGCCATATACATATAATGGCGGGTTTTTGAACGTTCTGGGCCGGTGTGGTCTGTTGTTCCGTTGCTGGCCAAAGTATTCTTTCTGTGCTGTCAATACCATCAACGGTTCACTCTCTATTTGGGCGATTGTATTTTCTATCGTGATAAACATCAACATACGACTATTCGTGGTGTCGAAAAACGCTCCCGGTATCGACGACACACTTTTCTTGTATATGACCGTGCCCGGTCTCATGGGTCTAATGTTCTGGTTTAATGTATTGGCTCGGTTGCTGATCATAATGTTTATTCCTTCTATTGAGCCGTAGAGCTGTATCAGTTGTGTGGAATTTTCTGTTTTTAATTTGGGCTTCCAGTCAGTTGCCTTTTTGAAGACGTGGTTTATAGATTCACAGTTATTATTAGTCCATAAGTTGTCCTGGTTTAGCTGTCTCTTAGGAATAATTACATGCTGGCGTGTGCGATTAATAATTTGTCCTTGAAAATATATATTGAATTGTGGGAAGTCAATACTTATTTCGCGGGCTTTAATGTCAAAGTCTACTGAATCAACAGCGAGGGTAAGCCCATTGCACGCAATTTTTCCAAAAGTTGACAAAGTTTTAATATAAACATATGTAATACCTCATGAAGCCTTTGTAGTGTGTGGTGATAGTTAAAAACTGTTGAAGATCCCACGGTCGCCACGCCATTGTGAATCAATGACGAGAATTTCGATGAAATTTTACTATGAATTCGTACGTGCAAAGCGATGAAAATGAATAAAAATGACCTAAACGGTTCTTTAAAAATTTTTTTAAGTTCAGTTTAAAAAAATTCTTTCGTTGTTGGTAAAATCTGTACCATTTGATCTTTGATTAAGGTTTATTTTTAAGTTTAAAAGTGCTAAATTGGAAACGAAACATTCCTATTGAAGTAAACTTTTGGTTTATTTAACATTTATTTGTTTCCTTTAGAATTATTCATGATTGAGTCTGATTAAACAGTTAATGATAACTAACAAATAATGATAGCAATTAACATGTTTATTGTGTCACGAGTGGCTTCTCGCAGCGTTTGGGAATCGCATTGTTATGGCGCGTGCCAATAAAATGTTCGATATCTGGCTTATTTTGATAGATTTCTTTTAAAAATAAGATTTTTGCCCTAACATATCAATATCTTTCATATGAAATGTTAAAAAACGTAAAAACTCTATGATTTGATGAGCTAGGTGCATAATTGGGGCTAAGTGCACTTGGCCCGGGCTAGCAGTATTTAGACGGACCGCATATACCGGGTAGGTAAAAAACGTACAAGTGCATATATATATGCTACAGCTGAAATACATTTTAAGAAAATAAATTCTTTATTCGAAAAAAATGATTTAACTAAAAGGAATTCCTCCATTATTTAATATTTAAGAAATCATTAATAAAACATCTTCATATTAAAGCAACCGCTGACAACAGTTAAACAAATAAAATTAAAAAAAATATATTAAACGTCATTAACACCAACGTAATAATAAGGAACAATTAATAAAATTATAACAAGTTTTAAACAGCAACGGATGCAAAAAGAACAAGCCAAAAGGAAGCAAAACATTTTTAACAGTAAACAAAACTTACCATAAAACCTGATGGGGAAAAAAACAAAGTAATTAGAAACAACGTTCAAAACAAATACTTTAGTAACATCCCTCCTTTATTCTTTTCATATTCGTTACAGGTAAACAATATATGGCGGATGTGTATTGAATCTAGTCTCGATCATCCAGACGCTTAATTACATTTGTGCGTCTGGATTCATCTCTATATTGAACTCGTTATCATTACGCCCAAAACTGGGCGTAATTTTTGATTGGATGATATTTTTATCGTCTAAAAAATTACTTCCGTTCATATCAAAAGTGTATAAAAAATTGTACCAAAGTTTAAACTTGAATATTTTATAATATATTACTTTATCAATTAATTAAATAATATTATTGTTATGCAAAATCAAGAGAGAATCTTACTGTGACGTCATTTTATAAGTATAGACCTGCTTGCATGGTATTCCTGGTCTAAAAATAGGGCCCTAAAAATAGAATCATTGTTTTGTCTCCATCTATTGGTAGCGAAATTAAAACAAGGGTGATCCCAGACGCTTATATATATGCGTCTGGGTGATCGAGACTATATTGAATCTAGACTGGTTCTCGGTCTTTGCGATATTACACATGATCCATCCATATCGCGGGAACCTGTCTAATTGAATCTCCTTTCTTGTAAATTAAATTACCTACCGATATTCAAATGTAAATGTTAAATTGCATTTTTTATGAAACAATCACGGTAACTTACGAAATACATTATTTTTATTAATAAATTTTGCCATGAATACCTGTCGTCAAGAAAAGTTGACAGGAAATGCATTCACGTTCGTGCATTATAATATTTTTTATTTTTTGCACATGATCTGTATTTATTTGGACAAAAAATTAATTGTATACATCGATAAAGTTATCGCCACAGACGGGTCCATAGAAATACCCAAGAATACCTTATAAAACTTCAAAATAGACCTGAGAACAATGTTTTTGTATAAAAAATACATATTGCAGATGAGAAATATTATTTAAATATAGAAAAACTCGAAATTTTAGGCATGTAGAAGGACCGAAATAATTGTAGTACTTCATTGCTTTAACATCTATATATTTAGGCTATTAATATATACTCTCCTTTTTTTGTCTTTGATTCGGCATTGTTGTTTGTCCATTTGTTGGTCGAATTTAACCCTTCTTTGTCTAAATTTTTAAAGTTCAATGAAAGCTTAGGTTTAAGGGACTTGTTGAAATAATTATGAAAGTCAGTATTACTAGTTGCTTCCTTAGACAGTAAAACAGCACATCGTTCTTCAAACTCGTAAATGTCTTTTCAATTAAGGATCCCGTCGTGTCCAAATATAGTGTCAACAATTGTCATCCTTTCTAGGCTAGATACACCGATCTTATTTTTCAGGTAATCCGAAACATTGTCTTTCAGGTGTTTGTACATAGCGACCTTTTTGCATGTGGAAAGCTTTTGTTATTGCCTTTTCGTCGTCACTTTCTGAATATGCGGTAAAATCAAATCAACATTGGATACTTGCGATGTCAATTTAGCGTAAATATGTGATAAAAAGTAATGGTATTAGTCGTAACTAGCTTCCTTGTGAAGAAATATAGGTCCTATGAAGGCGTAATGACAGACGGACACCAAGTGATGGACGATACACATGTTAAACATTTGACTGGGCGTAATAATAGATGAACACCATGTGATGGACGATTCACATGTTATACATTTGACTGGGGTAATAATAGATGAACACCAAGTGATGGACGATACACATATTATACATTTGACTGGGAGTAATGACAGACGGACACCAAGTGATGGACGGACACCAAGTGATGGGCGATACACATGTTATACACTTGACTGGGCGTAATGACAGACGGACACGAAGTGATGGACGTTACACATGTTAAACATTTGACTGGGCGTAATGACGGACAGACACCAAGTGATACATTTTATATTAAAGTGTAACAAATTTAACGCACTTAGAAGAAAGTATATAAAATGTTATTAATGGAGGAAGCCATCTATGTGTATACTTTTACAATTATTGTCTGTGAGAAATATAAAGGAACTGATGAATTCAGGAAGATATCTATATCTTGCCAAAAAACTTCGGAATGGGCGATACACATGTTATACATTTGACTGGGCGCAATGACAGACAAACACCAAGTGATGGACGATACACATGTTAAACATTTGATTGGTCGCAATGATAGATGAACACCAAGTGATGAGCGATACCCATGTTATATATTTGACTTGGCGTAATGACAGACGGACACCAAGTGATGGACGATACACATGTTATACATTTGACTGGGCGTAATGATAGTTGAGCACCATGTGATGAGCGATACATACATTTGACTGGACGTAATGACAGACGAACACCAAGTGATGGGCGATACACGTTATACTTTTGACTGGGCGTAATGACAGACGAACACCAAGTGCAAGCGATACACATGTTATACATTTGATTCGGCGTAATGATAGACGGACACAAAGTGATGGGCGATACACATGTTATACATTTGACAGAACGTAATGACAGACGAACACCAAGTGATGGGCGATACACATGTTATACATTTGACTGGGCGTAATGATAGATGAACACCAAGTGATGGACGATACACATGTTATACATTTGACTGGGCGTAATGACAGACGGACACCAAGTGATGGACGGACACCAAGTTATGGGCGATACACATGTTATAAATTTGCCTGGGCGTAAAGATAGATGAACACCAAGTGATGGACGATACACATGTTAAACATTTGACTGGGCGTAATGATAGATGAACACCAAGTGATGGACGATACACATGTTGAACATTTGACTGGACGTAATGATAGATTAACACCAAGTGATGGACGATACACATGTTAAACATTTGACTGGGCGTAATGATAGATGAACACCAAGTGATGGGCGATACACATGTTATACATTTGACTGGGCATAATGACAGACAGACACCAAGTGATTCATTTTATATTAAAGTGTAATAGATATGGCGCACCGAGAAAAAAGTGTATGAAATGTTATTAATGGAGGAAGCCATCTATGTATATACTTTTACAATTATTGTCTGTGAGAAATATAAAGGAACTGATGAATTCAAGAAAATATCTATATCTTGCCAAAAAACTTCGGAATGGTTAAGTTATAATTATCATACCTGTTAATGTTTTATCATACTCCATAATATGGGGAGTTACTTATTAATGTTTACACTATATTGTTGTTATAAGGCGCTAATTACAAAATGTAAAACTCTGTATATTCTATAAGCTGTATTGCTTTTGAAATAAATGTGGGCGATTTTGCCTTGTGTCGATTTGACAGCTACCATTATAACGCATTAGTAAAAACCCTTTAAATCTGTAACAAGATGTACAGAGTGTGTTGCTAAAGTAAGCCGTATTCGTTTGATCAATGCGAGTCTACAAGAACATTAATTAAAGATCACAATGAAATTCCAATTAAAGGTCTTCAAATGACATCCACAGAATAAACAGACGTAACCGGCCAGTCAAACTAGACAAATAACAAACATTAAAAAATGTGATCAAGTTGTGAAGAATGTTTTTTCCTTGATTAGTTTATAAAAATAAATAACAACACAAACTGAAACACACCTGTATATTTTTGGTTCGTATGAAAACGATCTTCAATGATTTTTGTTTTTGTTTTTTTTTTAAATTATTTTTGCTTTTTTCATTACAAAACAAAATAATGGTTATGTCTGTATGTTTATTTTTTGTATGCATCTTCTTCAACTTCTCAAGAAAAACCTGTTAAATCTTAGTGGGCGTGACAAATAACATATGAGCTGGAGATAAGCTTCATGTAAAATTCGGCTTTCGCTTGTTTAATCATTTTTATATTTTTATTATATATTTTTTTTAGTTACACACATTATGTATGTGTTGTTTTTTTAGAATGGTTATCACTCCACATTCACTAGATCACGATTATATATTAAATTAGTTAGATCAAAGAAAAAATATTTTATAGTTCTGTAGTGTTCTGTGGTAAAAAGACGCACCGATGTTACGCACGTCCTGAACATAACTAAACTATTGATTGCTGGATGTTAAACACTAGTGAATTAACCTATAGGCACTTATATAACGACAAATACTATTGGATAACCTACCTAAATACATCAATGATGCACAGGATCGGGCCCGGATACAAAATTGTGTCAGCTTTTGTGTCAACCTAAAAATGTAAACATTCGACTTCCGTCATGTGTACATCGGAGACGAACCCGTTTTCATATGTTCGATCTCTTCTTATTATCTGTTAATGTTATATAATTGTTTTCGGGTAAATTGAGCAAAAAGGTAAAAACCATACTCTACAATATAGTTCATGTTGTAAGTGATAAAATGGCAAATTTAATATTAAAGAAAATATTTAAATTACAGTTTTTCGTATTTGTTGAATCCTTTAAACTTTAAAATACGTTTTTTGTCCTTATCTAATAAGAAGAAGTAAAGATGTACATAATTGCATATTAATGCGCGCTTTACCAGTATCTCGGTAGTATGAATAGATCCGCTTCAATTTTTATTTTTGTGTTATTTTACTATCTATATGGTAAGCCTAGTATTTTTATTAATGCATTCTATTCTTGACATAATAAAATGTATATACTTGAGTTTCTTTTATTAATTAGTTATTTAATTTGATAAGAAAAAGGCATTTAAAAATTTTGTCATGTTATATTACGTGAAGTATTTCATCGCTTCAATTGTATATCTTGGATTATTTCGTGATTTATATGTCAAGCTTCGTAATTTTTTATGCATTCTTATTTTAACTTGATAAAGTGTAAATTTTTCGGTTTCATTTATTAGTTACTTGGATAATTTGACAATAAAAGTGCATTTTTAGATTTTGTTTAACGCTTGTGACCACTCATCCAGAAAACTTATTTCTGGATTATTTCATAATTTATAAGGTAGAAAATGGAACTTTTACGCAGAAAATTAGTCATCTTGAACATTAAATTTAATTTCCCTGGGTTTTGTTTATTGGCGGTTTCGAAATCCCAAACTCTCGTGAACGATTCGTGTGTGGTAGTGGTGATTTTAGGGAGGGGGCAGAGACATTTCTGTGATGTAATTGTATATTAGATGTGCCTTGTTTATTTGCTAATTGATTATTTATTACCTGACACTGAAGTTTGATGAAAGGTAAAAATGAAAGACCAATCAGACTCGCATAATAAGCCGCTCAAATGGCTAAATAAGATTATGATTTTGATATATATTGTATATAGCCTGTTGTTTTGTTTGTTTATTTGTTACTTTCTCTGTATCAATTGTATTATTGGCTGTGTGAGAATAAACTATATATACAAAATTAGATTTTCAAACAGGTATGTTATTTACAAAAATTTATGTCTGAATCAGTGAAAAATGTGGTAGAAATAAGTAGGGAAAAGAAATTTCTCAATAATAAAAAAAGCAAAAAAGATAAAGATTTTTATTTAATTCAAAATTTAAAAATTTTGATGTTAAGATATTTTAACGAAGCAAGTTATATATATAATAATACAACAGCAAAAAAATCAGTTACGTTCGAATAAAGGTCATTAACAGTTTATATTGTTGAAAATAATTGTAGAAGTTAATAATCTCATCAATTGTTTTGCAAAATACTCTTCTTCTAATTGTTTTTTTTTTTTATTTTAAATTCTGAAAATTTTATAAAGTTCTTAGCAATGTTTATGCACATGAATGCTAGTTTGACGTTTGAAATACATTTAATTGCAAATCTTTTGAAACAATTTTAATTACAGTAAAATTAAATCAATAAAAATTGTAACTTGTCGGTATGTTTTCTTTGATTTTCCGAGGACGCGATAACTGCCGATCTTACATTCACATTTTCCCCCACAGATCCACTTGACTATGGTCAATGTATTTTTATTGGTAAACATATTTTTTGTTTCATTTAAATAAATACTTTATTTTCTGTAAGAATGCAACACCGACCACACAAAATTATAGGTGGCGCTTTTTATGGGCCTAAACAATCTACATACGGGTACCGTTTGTTTCGATACAAAGACCTTTATAAACTGTCAAATCCAGGCATTTGCCGTTCAACTGTTGTCCGGAAATCATCAGTACTTTTGTGTAGAAAATGATTGCATTCCTGATGATGTATATATTACATTTAATCATTTGTTACATTTATGTAGTTTTAAACAAGTTACGGAATATTATCGTGGATATTAGAGACATGTTTTAAGATGTATTTAAAGCGTCACATTGAGAGAGGGGCACCGAAGAAAGTATGTTAAGAGAAGTGAAGTTTCTTGTTGGAACTGTCAACCTCTCGCGGAAACGTCCTATGAGAAAACGAGTAAACGCGTCGAATAAACCGGAGTTCCTTCATTAAAATTCATTATTTATGGTCATAGTTGAAAAATAAAGCCAGCTAAAAGAAGGCGCTAAAGTAAAAAAACGAGTCTAGAAAACTTTGTCTGGATTGCTACCAAATACTTAGATTCCACAGTGGAGCGAACGGCAATCATGAAATCTCTACTAATGAACAGACCCCCCCCCCCTGGTCCCGCTACCAGGGCGCTGCCCTGGAGGCTAACCGGACCAAAACAAATTCGGACCATTATATATTCGGACTATAACAAATTCGCCCTACTGTTTCAAAATAGGCAATTCCTTGTAACGGTTGACAACTTGAGAAAACTCAGGCGTAGTCTATTTTGGAAAATAGCTTTGGTTAAAAAACCAACATATACGATAGACCTACAAGAACTAGAAAATGTAAAACTCTCTGCCATATTCTGTTATAAAATAATATTTAATATTTTGCTTCCATGAATATTTTTCCAGACCAAACAGCGAGGACGTGGATCTGTTTTATTAATGTATCAATTGAACCATATAAAGAGTTATGTCAACTTTATTATAGGTTTAACCGAGTCAATGTCAACTAATAAAATATATACAGAAATATCAAAGATAAAGTGGTTTTAGCAAATCATTTATAACATTCAAGAGGCAAGTACTATTACATTACAAACATTTCAATCATTTTATGATCAATAAAATTACAAAGCAAGCACTTTTATATTACAAACATTTCAAACATTGTATACAATCGTATCTTATTAATAGAGGTCCCATTTATTCCAATTTTGAAGTTGAAATCATCTCAATTGTGTGCACAAATCATAACCTGTCATTTTAATTGGATTAGCGGTAATTTAACAATTGTTAATTAAAGGTTTTTTATGAAATTTTAATTGCTTATGATTGTGTATGGGTTGTTATGATTGTGCATAATTAATAAATAAATAGAATATAAAGGGTTATTGTAACACTATGTTGTTTATATAATTAATTAAGAGGTGTACAAACGGTTTAGTCCTGGTTTGCCCACATTTAATTAGCTGTATAATCAATTAAGTTAATAAACAAAAAAGACAATGGATTCACTGACCAACAGATCTAAAGTCTGTTCTATTTTAATAGGTACACAATGTATAGAAAGTATATAGTTTTTAGATTATATTTCTCTGTGCAAGAAGAAAAATGATAACAGTGTTCTATATCTTTTGTCTTTTTTCACTTAATTATATTTTTGTTGAAATATGAAATAGGATTTTTGTGTTGAAAATAGGAAATGGTATTTTAAACAAATGATTATAACTTATTATATATTGTTACATTAAAATCCATTACCAGGACTATAAGATCGAAAACAGCACAAGTTAAGTTCATAGCAATTAATACAACGAAGGTTAATCTAGATGTAGTAGATAATATGCTGCCTCGGCATAGACACTGATGAGTCATTGTTTGATTGAATATTGAAATCATAACTATAAAAAATTAATTGTTGATATAGCTGATATTTTTTTCAAACATAAATTAAAATCACATATTACCAATAACAAATTAAAATGAAATTTAAGATTATTATTCTAATGTTATTTACCATGTTTTTCATTAAAACAAAGTTTTTTTTTAAATATAAATTGGTCATCTGTTACACTCTAAAATTAAATATGTTCGTTCTTAAATGATAAAAAACCTTCATTTTGATATGTAAAATAGCAATGAATTCTATTGTATATGCCACACTTGCATCATATTAATGGTAAAAAATACAGGTGAAAAATTAGACTATAATTTTCAAGAAATGAGGTTAATTGCTAAAATAAAAAAACACCTTATGTTTATATATACCCCTAATTAAAAGTGGGCAAACCAGGATGACACCGTACAAACAGAAACAAGCTATGGTCTCCTTTAGTTTTGCATTCAATATCAACAGATCTGACCTTATTACTTTGACCCAACGACTGGTGTGTGAACAGCAGCTACTACGGGAGCCAAGAACCATGTACAAAAAGTTACAAGGCAGACTGCACCAAGTATGGGAACAATACGAGGAGGGTGAGCAGACAGCGTCAGAGTTGCTGAAGCAGTGTGGTGCTGTATATGTAACTGTTAACGACTGAACCTGTATTAAACCTTTAAAATATTGTATTGTAACTTGAACTTGTTTTTTGTATGCTGTATGTTTTTATTATATTTATATTAATATTATTGTTGACATGCAAGATATATAAATAAAAATTATAACCTTTTTAGTGTTTCAATATATTGTAACACATTATTATTGCTAGTCCGAATCGGCAATGGTCCGAATTTGTCATGACCCGAATTTGTGTAGGCCTAATTGGTTATGGAGTTGGTAATAGTCCCGAATTTGTTTTGGTCATAGTTGTCATGTAACCCCCTGGACCTGCTGGGGGCCTTGAGCGGCCCCCAGACCCATCACCGAACGTTTACACCTCCCCCTAACACAAATTCCTGGATACGCCCCTGCATAATCCTCAAGTCAATCAAATGTGATATTGTAATAATACTATTCAAAATACTAGCTAATGTTAAAATAGTTACTCACCTTCACATATATTTCCATCTGTGTCATTACATTGTTATATGAAAGTAGAAAAGAAAACCAACCAAACAAGAACCAAAAGCCAAGGGAAAGTTACAAATCCGGATAAAGACAAACACAACACAAAAACCAAAAACACAAAACACAGAAAATCGGAATAACGATGGCAGGATCTATAATAACGTATAAGTTGTGAAATGTACACACCATACGCTGGAGCTGCTGGAATGTTGCTGTCGATAAACGGGAAGTTGACAATTGGAAAGTTGAAATCATCACGCTTGTCGTAGAGCCTAGTTTGTAGTTTTCATGAGTCTATTTCTAGAAGTAGATCTAAGTAAGAGGCTGACCATTGTGTATTGGTGGTGTCTTTAATTTCAAGCTCGCTAGAGTAAATTGAATATAAATAGTAACCAAATTTAGCATTGTTGAGGGACAAAACATCATCAATATAGCAGAATGTGAAATTAAAGGTCTGGGCCAGAGTCTTTTCTTTCTTCTTCAGTAGGCCTTCTAGGAACTCAGAATCATAACAGTACAAAAACAGGTCGACGAGGAGAGGAGCACAATTAGTACCCATTGGAATACCAACAGTCTGTTGAAAAACATGTCCTCCAAACAAGACGAATATGTTGTCAATAAGAAAATCTAGCATGTGACAGATTTGGTCTTCAGTATATTTAGTATTAGATTTGGAGTCATTGATGACGAAGTAAGTTCTGTCATGATTAATTACCAGGTATTTATATCGTCTCTTTCCGTTTTTCTTGAAAAAGCAGCGTTTAAGATCTTTAAGCCTGGTTTTAAGCTGCGTATGAGGGATGGCCATATAGAGTGTCGAAAAATCAAATGTTTTAATGCTGTTACAATGGGAAAGAGATCCAGACCTCAAGATGTCTATCAGGTATTTTGAATTTTTTAATATCCACATTTTATGTATTATGTTATGACGAAATGATGATGTTAATAAAATTAAAAAAAATGAAAAAATAAAGATAGTTTTTATTTTTTATTTACCACTTTGGTCAAAAGAGCAATATTATGCTGAAATTGCTTACAGGTTATTTACTAATACACTTCCCCGTATAGTACAAATTTATCATATTACACTTTCCCATATGGTACGAAATTCTCTTAATACACTTATGGTACGAAATTATTTTAATTATGGTACTATTTAGTTATGGTACGAAATGACTGGTTACTGCAGGCATGTAGAAGCCAAGAAGCATTATATATTTTTTATAATACATGTAGTCTACATGAAGTAAATTTTTATCATTCATTCAGTTTTGGGGGCCTCGGTGGCCTAGTGGTTAAGGTAGTTTGTCTACTATTGATCACGTGGTCTGTCAACACTGAGATTGTGGGTTCGATTCTCACTGCAGGCAGGGTGTACTCGACTCCAATCTAAATAGACAAGGATTGCCAGTTTTCCTACCGCAGGTCGGGGGTTATCTCTGGGTACTCCGGCTACCTCCCTCAATAAAAACTGGACACCATGATATAGCTGAAAAATTGCCGAAAGTGGCGTTAAAACACCATTCAAACAAACACAAACATTCTGTTTTTTGCATCCGTGTTATCATTAACTGTTGGTCTACACTGCATGGACACAATCAATACCAGTGTGTCTACTATTACTAGTATGTGTTTAGTTTTATATACACAATAGAAAATCCTGTTTGTAACATATATTTATTACAGATAGTTATTGTCCTAATATATGGTAAAAGGAGGGGTTCTGGATGAGGTTTGTAAAGGAAAAACCAACCTATGCGCCGGAAAGTCAACCTTAAAAAAATAAATTTTTAAAATTTCCTAGTAAGACAACATAGAGCACAAATCAACATAAAGTCTGAAATTGACTTAATATAATGAGCAACAATGATGAAAATTCCATAAAAGAAATGAACCACTGTTTTGTTCTAATATGGAACAGGGACATTATATACTAAGTATAGACTATCCCTGTATTTAACAATCTCAAGTTTAAATCTTAAAGAAGATCATAACTTTGTAACCTGAATTGCAGGCAATTGCAGACTCCCACCCATCTTAAGACTACTGTGCCTTGAAAACAAAATATTAATTTAACAAAATGAGGTAAAATGGTTAAATGTTCATATTGATTAATAAATTTAAAACAAACTTTACATTAATGATTGAGAGTTATAAACACCCATTAAATTTCAATCAAGGTCTGC
Source organism: Limnoperna fortunei (assembly GCA_944474755.1). NCBI lineage: Eukaryota > Metazoa > Mollusca > Bivalvia > Mytilida > Modiolidae > Limnoperna > Limnoperna fortunei. The sequence continues at coordinate 28,252,601 of OX104118.1, forward strand.
CATGTCCCTGGTCCATGTTTGTGAGTTTAGGAAATATCACAAATATGGAAAAGGGACCCAGGGCCGGTCTCCATATTTACCGACAAGAACCGACAAGAAGTTAAATTACAGACAAGAAGTATTTTTTTCACCGACACGAAAGAAAAAAATGATGAATTATCGTTATTATTATGAAAAGGAATTTACAAAATTATTTTTGTGATTTGTTTGTAATTTTGTTGCCGTTGTTGTGTGCGACATGTATTGTGTAGTATTTTCCTTCGACATGAACGTTTAATAATAAATTGTATTCCTAAGTATGTCAATAAATTAGTTAATTTAAAAAATATATATACATGTATGTGAATTTAATGTATTCAGCATTAAATTCCTTTATCGGAGGAAATCTAACTATAGTAGTTGGCTGTTTGCTCATCCATCATAAGGAATGCATAAACTCGAAAGTTATATTGGAACCTCTATTAAATTGGAAGACCCTCCAAAAAATTTATTTTGATCCATATTGGGGGAATGGTCTTGGTAATGTATTGGTGAAAGAATGCAATTCAGGATGTCATTATCCTCTGGTCGCAAATATTGTCAAGAACACCCTGGCGCCACTCTTGTAACCTTGCTGCTGGAAATTTTTTAAACAATTTCCACAAATTGTGTTCTTGTTATTGACCAAAAATGATAAATAAACAAATATTTAGACAAATCTACATGCTGCAATTATTTACTATGACGTATACATACTAGAAATTCTTAATTGTATATCTGTTTCTGCAATATTTAGTTTAAATTATATGATAAATATACTAGAGCCAGTTTTCCTACCGAAGGTCGGGATGTTTTCCGGCTTCCTCCCCAATAAAAACTGGACGCCATGAATTCTCCGAGATAAACTTATATATAAAATTCAACAATAATAGTCATAATTGATAAATAGGATGATAAATTGACTATGTAAGACATAATTCTATCCTGAGTAAAATATATCCGGTGGATAGTTTTTAATATTAAATTTTTTCCATGGGACTATATCTCACAATTAAATACTTTCCAGTCCTGTGAGATTTTCTCCACTGTTTATTTGTGTTAAGAACAATAGAAAGAGCTAGAGACATTCCAAAGTTCAAAGTGGACACTATTTGATGGTATTAAATAATACCCTTAATCATGTTAATAAACAAGTTTACACTGACTGGTGAACAGTATTCAGATGTAAAATATAAAACCATGTTACATGTAGCTTTTAATTATTCATCAAAATGGAAGAGGAAGAATACAATAATATAATTAATTACATGAAGGATCATAAATATCCTGAAGGTTTTCCAAGTTTATATTTAATAATGAAATATTATCCTGGATAATATTTGATAATAAAATATTACCCTGAATAATATTTAATGCTAAATATTATCTTGGAAAATATTATATAATGAAATATTATCCTGGATAATATTTGATAATAAAATATTATCCCAAAGTTAATTTAATGTTAACGTCTCTTATAAACTTATTTACAAAACAACTTCCTCTTTGAGTACTTTCCCCACAAAAAACCATGCCCCACTTTTTTCAATAGTCCCCCTCAAAGAAACCCCTTTCAGACACTTGGATATCTAATCACCCAAGTCAGATTGTGAAGGAAAGAATTTAATAGAGGTGGAAAACATTTAATATAAAAAAATGTCCCTGGAAAGAAATTAATAATAAAAGTTTTCCATGGGATATTATTTGATAGTGGATACTATTAAATGTTACTAACCAAATACTGCCAATCTAGATCTTTGATTTGGTGACATCAGCTGTTAAGGCAATCTTTTCTCTCCGAAAGCGTACAAGAACCCCGAGTAAACTGTTAGTCAGGTCTGGACTTTTCAATGAAACGTTCAAAGAGATTCCGTTGTATTTTGCAGAGGAATCAAAGACACCACGAATCTTATCGGGCTTTTTCGGCTGATAGACACCAAATAGTGGAAGGAACCAGCATTCCTCGTTTTCCTTTAACAGTGGCAGTGGAGCAACTTCCGCGTGGTTGTTGTCCAGTATGTTTCCCATAAATTCTATGAAGTGTGCCTTCTTCAAGGGGTTCTTCTTTAGACTAGTGTCCAACAATTTTGCTCTCTGAACAGCTTGATCCTATTGTTGGGTACGCGTGGTCTTGTAGCTCGGAAAGGCAGGGGTGCAACCCACCTTCCTGTGTCGTCTCACAAATTCGTCCTCCATCTGTTTCATGAACAGTTTATCATCGTGAGACATCCCTGGTTTATCATCGTCAGGTGTCCTGACAAACACATCTTGTCCTATGCTGTTGTCCTTCGGGAACTGTTCCCGTATCTCAAAGTTGTTTTCGCACGGTTTTAAAACCGTAGGGCGACCAGAAGTAATAAATATGTCCTGTTAACATTGATATCGGTGGGTGCATGTTGCTTGTCTAAGCATGTTTCACCCACTACGACGCAGCCAAGTTTGAGTCGTTGGGCGTATGGAGCTTTTAAGGGTCCAAGCATTTGATCGTGCACTTGATGAGCTTCCGGTAGATCCCGACCAATGAGAAGCATGATACTGCAACTATCATCCAAAGGCGAGAGGTGTTATGTTATTTCTCCTAAGTGAGAGTGTTTGTTTGCAATATCCGGTGTCGGAATCTCGTCCCTGTTGTCGGGTATGTTGTCGCATTCTATTAGGACTGGTAAAACTAATGGGTCGCTGACATGGATTGTAGTTACAATAGTCCTTCCCTGGTCTTCCAGAAGTCGTGGTCTTTCCAGAGCAGGTAGAAAGCGTATATGTCTCGGGAACCTGTTGCTCTGATCGTCGATTATGGCGTACATTTTCTTCGTGGAAGTATTTTTGCACATGATTTTCATCCATATTCTTTACATATTTCAGTGCAGAATGAGTTGACCGTGTTAACGGTAATCGTGCTCCCTGACTCCCGGCCTTTGTTTTGTTTTTGTATTCTTCCGTAAATGGCCGATTTCTGGTACAGATGACCCAGTACAGATGAACTCACGCGCACACATCTGTACTTGCTGCGTCATCCAATCAAAACGCCAGAAACAAGAACGTTGTTATGGAAGCATTCTTGTTTCCGGCGTTCTGATTGGACGTCAGAGACAATGGAGTCTAAAACAATTGAGAGTCTCTATGTTACTCGTGATAGAAATTTTTATGTCTTTTGGCTCGTTCCGCTGGGCTCCACTCGCGAAAAGACATACAATTTCTATCAACCGGTCTTTCCCAAAAACGTATGAAAGAACCTATTAATCTTATCTGACCCTATATACAATATCAGAGACATATAATTACAATTATCGTAAAGTCTCGTCTGTAAGTAAGGACCGCGAGAGATCGATTGCATTTCATTGGCTATTACGACGAGTTGCCAATCTCTGTAATTATATGTCTCTGACAATATCAATAGTTATCTAAAAAAACTAATATTATTAAAAAGAAGTCAAAATAATAAATAGTTAGTAAAGGAAATAAACAACAGTAACTTGTGTTTTTTTGAGTGGTTCAAACATAGATCACATATAATGTAAATGAATTGTTCCCGATCTGGTAAGTCTATTTGTTTATCCAACGTTTTCTATGTCCTAGATTTTTAAAATTTTATTTTTGTGTTCCTTTTTTCTTTCCAAAAAGTCTGTTACGGATTCTGCGTACCTAAATTGATATATATAATATATAATATTTATTATTCTACACGTGCAAGTTTTATCGCAAAATAAAATGAAGCTCGCAAAGGTCTTTAGTAAATCTTCAAGTATATAATTTGTTTTGAATTCTTATTTATCGAGAAAAAATAAAAGTGTGCATATGTCAATGTTTTCTTAGACGACACGTTCTTTCAAACGCATGTCACTTTGAAAAAATGTTATTCAATGCATTGTGTGCATTACATGTATTGTGTAAGCATCAAATAAGGAATTTTTTAGCCATGTCATGGCGAGGACACGATTTTCTAAAATGCATAGTATTATGCATGTATGTAACAGTAATGACACTTGGACACATAATCATGACAATGTATGTAACAGTAATGACACTTGGAAACATAATCATGACTCCGGGCTGACCAGTCTATATTATACTTCCTTAAAGCTGTGTGCGTAGCAGAGAAGCAGGATGAAGCACATTTAAATGTACTATCGCTTACGCAAGGGCAGCGAGTTATAAAATGAATTACGTTTCGCATGATGTAAAATCTGATTAAATATAAACTTACAATCTGGAAAAGTGACATGCAAAGACAGTCCTTCGAATCGACAATGTGAAAACCAGGAATTATTTCTTTCTTTCTTATGATCTTCTATGATGCATTCTTTGACTTCTACCATGGATTGCGCGGTCGACAACAGTCCAAAACTGTATTTTGACCTCTCTACAAATGGAGGTAACAGTCCTATTCTGTATTCTGTCCTTTCTACCGGGGGAGATATCGCTGTAGACAACTGCCCAACTCTGTATTTTGGCCTCTCCCAATGGAGATGACGCCGTAGATAGCAGCCAAACTCGGTATTTTTGCATTTTTATCAATGGAGATGATTGTTGTGTGATTTCAATTTCTTTAACAGCGGTAGATACTTTCCAAATATTATTTCTTTGGTCATGACATTGGTCACTTCTTTTGTCGTTCTGGTCTGCCCTTCCTTCTGTAAGATAATCATTCCTGGTTTTCACAAGTCCAAGTCGACTCAAACATGCTTCGAATTCTGCATCGGAACCATGAATATGTACATCAAGCAGACGATCGAATTCTTCCATATAACTAGTGTATACCAATTCGTTTTGTCTATTTGTCCATAATTTTTGTTTGCTGTTTTTCGTTTCTTGGTTGGCAAAAGTCCAAGTCGCCTTAAAGATGCTTCGAATTCAGCGTCAGAGCTATGAATGGGTACATTCAGGAGATCATTCAACTCTTCAATATATTTCGGGTGGCCTCGGTGGACGAGTGCATGGTTAAGTTAGTGGTCTGTCAACACTGAGGTTGCGAGTTCGAGTCTCACTGAGGGCAGGGTGTACTCGACTCCAATCTTAATTGACAATGATTGCCAGTTTTCCTACCGATGGTCGGGTGTTCTCTCAGGGTACTCCGGCTTCCTCCCCCAATAAAGACTGGACGCCATGAAATAGCTGAAAAATTGCTGAAAGTGGCGTTAAACATCATTTAAACAAATAAACAAATCAATATATTTCGCGTACGCACTACTATGGAAGAGATAGGTTTCGTTTCTTTCTTGAGTATCGGTGCCAATATCCAATTTTGAAATAGCCATGAAATAGCTGAAAAATTGCTGAAAGTAGCGTTAAACATCATTCAAACAAACAAATCAATATATTTTGTGTACGCACTACTATGTAAGAGATAGGCTTCGTTACTTTCTTGAGTATCGTGCCAATATCCAATTTTCTTACTTCTAGATTATCCACCATTTTCTTTATAATACGAATGTATTTCTTCTGACATCGACTGGGGATTGCGTACAAGCTGGAGATGAATTTTCCGTCAGAATATTGTTGAGTCAGTTATGATGAAAAGGTTCGCTTAACTACAAAAGCCTAAAGACCCCAATGTTACCGTAACCAATTGCGTCACAATGGTCACAATGAATGACAATGGGATCATTCTCGGCTACTGATTTTTGTGTAGCCCCGGAACGTGATTTTGGAGGTAAGTATAAATCTGGACCAAAAATAGACCAAGGGCATTAGGTTGTCGGTGTAGGACATTAAAAGCTCCCCCAGGTTAAGTCAAGACCAAACTGACCATTGACGAAAAACTGCCAGTGACGTTCCGATTGGTTAGCTGCATTACACATGTATTTTCATTGGCAGTAACCCAAGAAAACTTGTTCGTAAATTATTATTTTTTTATTAAAGAATACAATGTACTATTAAGCACCGATAATTTTAGTCGGAAATCTGCTAGAACTGCACTTCTTTTGTGGTTTTCATCCGTATAAAATGTATTTAAGGCTGCAGGATAAAAACAATATTAATTAGTATACTAGTATGCAAGATCTCGATAAAGAGCAAAATTATTGTTTTTGAGTGTTTACTCCTTTACTTTCTTTCACACGGTGTCGATTTATTATTATTGTTATATTGATAATTTAACCAAAAATGCAGGCTAAACCGGAACATGGATGTTCAAGTGTAATTTCCATGTGGATGCATCCAATTTGTTCTCCCGTCTCTTTGTTTACCAGTGAAGCGTCTATCTTGTAGTCTCCCTATAAAACAAATACATCAATGTCAGTCATGCGTAAACAAGTACAATATCAAAGAAATTAGTAATTCTGTGTTTGGATGCCAAAACAAATATGTCCCAAACGAAATCCCAATTGAGTATGAAAATAAAAGTTGATTTCATAATGTCAGCTCTAATATCATAATTTTCGTGTCGATCTGAGATCGTATCTCTAAGAAAACGAGCCCACAAGATTACGGGGGAGGAAAAAAGGAAGAAGTAAAAGGAAAGAAAAATAATAAGAAACCGGACAAAAAAATATGTCTCCTAAAAATTCGTTCGGAAAACATAAATACTGCACAAATTCAAATAAAGACAACAATTAACAAGTTGAGAAATTTTGTCTCCATAATTTGATAACATAAGCGGTGTCACAAAGGAATTAAACAATTTCAGCCAAGCAGAACCCATTAGCAGCAGTATTGGAAGCCACGTTGAATTTTGTATCGGCTCGTAAAAAATTAAACATAAAAGAACTATCTTATTTCAATTTTGCTTAGTTTTGTTTAAATGTGTGGAAAGGTGTCTATTTAAGAAGAAAACTGTTTGTATATATTTCACATAAGGTACTTTCTTAAACCATGTTCTATAGTGACAACCATTGTGGATTTAAGATAGTATCCAAGGATCATCTGTGGTACATTCTACAAAGTCGCAATTTTTTCTGCAAAGAGCTTTTACAGAAAACAAAATTATAAATATCAGCCAATCAGAACGAAATACATGTTGCAGCTCTGGCAGCCACGTTGAATTTCTAACTGGCTTGAAACAACTCAAAATAATAAGAGAACTATCCTGGATAAATTTCTGTGAAATTTGGTTAATATGAGAGATCTGTTTCTGAGAGAAGCCATATATGTTTTACCCTTATAGGGTATAGGATTGGCAAAGAACAAATTTGTAAAGAACCATTTAAGGCACATTTCCACAATATCAAAAATTAATCTGCTAAGAGTTTGTACTACGATTCTTTTGGAAGTTAAGCCAATCAGAACGTTATGATGGCAGCAATATTGAATATTTGATCAGCACAGACTTAGATCGCATTAACTGGCTTGGCAGCCATGTTTAATATTTCATCAGAACCAAAAACTCAAACTTTGTTAAGAACCGCACAATGAACATACCTGACAAGTTTGGTTCCAATTGAATAAGCGGTTTGGGGGGGGGGGAGAAGATTGAAATGTGAACAGTTTACGACGAGACGACGACGACCAAGACGGACCCCAAGTTATTATAACAGCTCACATTGGTCTTTGGGTAAGTTGAGCTGAAAAACAATACATAATAGTTGATGCTTATGTAGAGTACTTTTCATTGTATTGCGCATTTACGGGTACAATTCAGCATTAAGAGAAATTTATTACGGAAATGTCTAGCACATGAATGCAATTCAATTTTAAGCAATTATGTTACTGAACACTTACCGTCAACAGCCATGACAGTGTCGATGGCAATGCCCTAATAGTCCAGACGTCCGGATTAAGTGTGTAGGATCCTGATTGAAATGGGCATGTGCACGGTAAATTCTGTTTAGACATTTGTCGGGGACACTTTGTTGTTCCATCCCGAACAAACGCTGAGTTTAGCAAATCGCAGAAATTGTATGAACTAAGAAAAATTAAAAAAATTATGCACTCAAAAGCAATGTTATTATGTTAGCTAACGACTTTATATTGAATTCTTTTCGAAATGTTGATAAGAAATTACGAAAGTTTTAAATTGAAGTTGAAACGCAAGTGTCACTTAAACGCAGTTGTTGGAAATTCTACTGTGACCACGTGAAAGATGGGAACACATTTTTAAAATGCGTAAAAAACCTCGGAGCGAACTAAAGTACAAACACAAATAACTTAAATATGTAATGATTTTCATGACTAGTACATTCTTTTGTAGGAATATTAAAAGAGGAATTTTTCGTTTTCATGGCCAATCTTATTTTCATTGTTTCTTTTTCTTCGGTCTTGAATCCCGTGGAATGTTATCACCGTTTACATTCATTATGACACATTTGATTGTTATAGGAAATACTAACCAACTACCAACGTTAGCGATGCAAGGAACAGGGAACCAGAATAGTGCCTTTTTGTAGATAGAAACATCTAGTTGAAGGTTACCAGAAATGTTGCGTCCAAGAGTAAGGTGTCCAGACGCCGTAACGTCACCCGGAATTATTGGCGGATAAGGAGTCACATCATAACGGTCCACATGCAACAATTGTTTATCTTTGTCTGTAAATAAAAATGACAAAAATCAATCTAATTAAAATCAGCTCCGTATACGACGTATTAAGACATTATGTTTGTCATATTGTTACAAAAATAAAAATATCGATTTTAAAAAATGTTGAAAAATGTTTAAAAGTGTGCTGGAAGAGAATTACAGATAAACCAAGCCACCCTTAGGACCTTATGGAAGATTAATTGTAAAAATATTATCAGATTTATATTTTAAAAAGGGGCAGTTTTTAATGGGGTTTAATGTCGTTTTTTTCAGCAATATTCGTAATACACAGAAAAAATCTCCAATCGTCGGCAGCAAAACTGGTCATTCTCGTCAATTATGTTTGGAGTCGAGCACACCTGGTTGATTAATGTCCATAAAACAAGTAGTATAATTCATTCTGGAGGTCATGAAATTACAAGTAGCAATTTTCAGTGGTCCTCATACATGCATTACTCCTACAAAATTTCACTTTGTTTTGGCTTTGTATTTTAGTGGTTAGTTTTTATATAAACATTCTATTTTCATATCAGGTAGATAAACAATGAAATCTTCATATGGTGCCTTTTTTATAAGCTGAAATAGCATAACTTGGAGCGAACTTTGTTAAGCCTTACACTACAAAGTTATTTTCCATTTTGCTTTACAGTTTCAGCTATAGGTAACACATGTGAAAATAGCAGAAATATTGAGTACTCATGAAAGCCATGTTTGACATCCAATCAGAAAAACAATGGGAATCTTGTTATAAGGCATATTTTACTGCAGTCCTACACAGTAACAATCTATAAGGACTTGCAGTTTAAGAGCAGAAGACCTTGAAAATTTCCACCAATCAGAAACAAGGATTTTTAAGGCAGTTATATTATTTGTCATACCAAGACTAACTAAGGATTTTTGTTGCGGATCTTGCATACATTCTGTGTACTAAGTTACAATACAACTGGGCTCGTACTTTTTAAGTAAAGGATTTAAATAATATCAGCTAATCAGAAACAATGGATTGCTAATGGTCGCCATTTTTTTAAAGCAACCAAGACGAAATGCGGAATCTATTTGGATAACCTTAAGAACAGAATTACTGCAAAGTTTGACTTTTATTGACCAAGTGATGATCAGTGATGTCAAAGAAGACGACTAAATTTGGAAAGACGAAAGGTTTCAGGAAGAACAATCAGACGAACAAGCGACCGATGCAGCAAAGTGATAGCAACAGCTCCAATCGACTTTCAATCAGGTGAGCTAGGAAGACCCTAATCGCAGATCAAGATAAAATTTGTATATCGCAACATCAAAATTATTTTTTTCCCACGTGCAACCTTAAATAGAATCAAAACTCGACACATAATCGGCAACTCACTTAACCGATTTCTTTGCGTTAAATATACAAATTGTTTTTATGTAGTTAACCACACATCGCGATGTTTCTTTTGACAGTTCTGCAGTTTATCTTCTTGCGTTATATACTGCTTTTAGATTTTATGTTTTGTTCGTACACGTTTTAAGTTGTGTAGTAATGATATTTCTCTAATTTTGACGTAATATTTCAACCGCTTGACCGGTGTGGAAAAAATATTTCTCGTCACTAGTGAATTTGTTTTTCTCAGCAGTTGATTGGTTAAAAATAATAACGTCACAATAAGAACTCGTGACGTCATAAACAAAACACCATCCATTTACCGCGTATTCAAGTCATGAACGTAAAATTGGAGTTGGGAGAATTTGTACTTCGTTTCGCAAATTTACCACTTTAAAATTAGAGAAACAGAATCTTACATTAGTACTCTTGGATTATCGGATTTCTCCAATCTCGATAGTTAAATTATGGAAATTTAAGTCCTTGCCTTGGATTATCGGATTTCTCCAATCTCGATAGTTAAATTATGGAAATTTAAGTCCTTGCCAAGGCTCGGATTTAAAATTCCATAATTTAACTATCTCGATTGGAGAAATCCGATAATCCACTCGTACCAATGTAAGATCCTATATTTTCTTCATGGAACTTTAGTGACAAGATATTTCTGTACAAAACTGCAAGAGACTGAATAAGAAATGTTCAATCGCTAAATGCATTCACGTATCATTATTGTGTGCTTATTCTGTTCTAGTATTAAATATAAAAAAAAAAAACTAAAAAAGCTATCCATAGTTTTTTAAATTTTACAAGGAAACCTCATTTAAAGTATGTAACAAATATGTATTATCTTTGTTTCATTTTTTAGTTGTTATGTTTAGAAAAATCTCATCTACTTACTACAATCATCTATTCTGAACTGCAATTCTGCAAAACAACCAGAAAGTACCACAGCTAGCAAGCACGCGGTCTTCTCCATGATGGTCCTCTAAAAGACAACTATCTTGAGGCTCTGTAATTACGACTCTGGTCAGAGTAGGAACTGTCAAACTGAAAGTTCATTTTATTACTTATTATTTATTTTACTTCTATACGGTCGATTATACAATTACGGACTGATGAAAACCTAACCTTGTCGAAATGAAACAAGTAACATGTGCAGTTGCCTATTAATCCTACTGTGAACTTTTATTATTTACAAAATTCCTAAATATATTAATGACGATAATTAATTTTATGCTGTCTCGCATATACAACCATAGTCTCAGCTATACAACCACATGAATGTTTATCTGTCAATTCATACATGTATATTTATTATTTTCTGTGGTATTATCCGGTTTACAAAGAGTGTATTTCTTGAACGTTAGCAGATTATGACTGGAAACACACTTACATGTACAATAATGTTAACTGTCCATTATAACATTTTAATGGAGTTAGGTTCGTAAATTATATACATTGTAGTACTTATTAGGTCTTTCCACCTTTCTGTGGAAAGACCTATAGTTATTGTTCTGATTATTATTATTATTATTATTATTATTATTTTCTCTTTTCTTCCGCCAACTTATTTCGATGTCTGGTTTTTTCACTTCGCGACATGTCGCTTTGATATTTTATATCTGATATCGGTTACCCATTGCGCTTTCGCAGTTCACCCTGACTGACCGCACCCTTTTCCTTTAAGGAGTTATCTCCTTTTACTAAAAAGCTTGTTCCTGCTACTCCTCCTAAACCAAAAAAGATAGCAATACCAAACCTTTACCAAAATGTGTCCTATATCCTTGCGCAACTTTGGGACAGATTGATTGAAGGGTTCTGATGACATGTTATAGGAGTTATCTCCCTTTAAATAAAAGTAGTAAGTGATATTCAAACAAATCTCAGCAACTAAAAGAGATAGAGGCCTGGGGTCTTCACTTTAGACCATCATGACCTTTGACCTTGAAAATGGACACAAGGTCAAAGGTCAAGGTCACGTTCTAAATTTTGACATTTGCTTGTGTCCGCTACTCCTTTGAAACGGTAAAAGATAGATAAACACTTATTGAGAGTAAAATGTTCGTCTTATTAAGACGCAACTTTGTCACATTTGGAGGGAAGTAATTCGACTTCATTTTATAGGAGTTATCTCCCATTATATATGTAATTTATTGGTTTTTCACATGTTACTCATTAACAATTACTGATAAAAGGAAACTAAAGAGTGCAAAATGTTGGTCTTTTAAAGGAGCAACTTTGTTGCATTTGTAAGGAAAGGATTTGACTTAATTTTATAGGAGTTATCTCCCATTATATATGTAACTTATTGGTTTTTTACATGTAACTCATTAACTATTAAAGATAAAGGGAAACGAAAGAGTGCAAAATGTTGGTCTCTTAAAGTAGCAACTTTGTTACATTTGAAGGGAAAGGATTTGACTTCATTTTATAGGAGTTATCTCCCATTATATATGCAACTTATTGGTTTTTTACATGTTACTCATTAACTATTAATGATAAAGGGAAACGAAAGAGTGCAAAATGTTGATCTCTTAAAGGAGCAACTTTGTTACATTTACAGGTAAAGGATTTGACTTCATTTTATGGGAGTTATCTCCCATTATATATGTAACTTATTGGTTTTTTACATGTTACTCATTAACTATCAATGATAAAGGGAAACAAAAGAGTGCAAAATGTTGGTCTCTTAAAGGAGCAACTTTGTTACATTTATAGGGAAAGGATTTGACTTCATTTTATAGGAGTTATCTCCCATTATATAAGTAACTGATTGGTTTTTCGCATGATACTCATTAACTATTAATGATAGAGGGAAACGAAAGACTGCAAAATGTTGACCTCTTAAAGGAGCAACTTTGTTACATTTACAGGTAAAGGATTTGACTTCGTTTTATAGGAGTTATCTCCCATTATATATGTAACTGATTGGTGTTTTACATGTTACTCATTAACTATTAATGATAAAGGGAAACGAAAGAGTGCAAAATGTTGGTCTCTTAAAGGAGCAACTTTGTTACATTATAGGGCAAGGATTTGACTTCATTTTATAGGAGTTATCTCCTATTATATATGTAACTGATTGGTTTTTCGCATGGTACTCATTAACTATTAATGATAAAGGGAAACTAAAGACTGCAAAATGTTGATCTCTTAAAGGAGCAACTTTGTTACATTTACAGGTAAAGGATTTGACTTCATTTTATAGGAGTTATCTCCCATTATATATGTAACTTATTGGTTTTTTACTTGTAACTCATTAACTATTAATGATAGAGGCATGGGGTCTTCACCATAGACCCTCATGCCCTTTGATCTTGAAAACTTGTATGGGTCAAGGTCACGTACTAGTTTTTGACCTTTGCTATTTTTAAAGATATTGAAATTATTTTCGTCTTAAAATGTTCTATTAATAATTACGAGTAAATAAAATGGCGTTAAAAGTTGTATAAAACTTTTATCAGAGTTATCTCTCTTAGAATGCCAATCTGTAGCAAATAATATAAAATAATTTCTATTTTAAATATTTATTGCAAAGTTATAACATTTTGCAAAAAGATGATTATTTTAAATGTCATCATGTAATACAAAATTAAAATTTTATGGAAAGACCCTCAAATGTTCAACCGAACAGTTGATCTTTAATTTTATATACGTTATTATTATAGGTAAATTATACAGAACAATATTATACACCTAGAAATAAGTATTTACCCATTATTCTATTGTGTTAAATACCTGTTCGGTCGATGTCCTTGCTATTATTACAAGTGTGGACAGTATTACTTATGATCATCTGATGCGGACATTTCGCGCTTTCGCTTTTGATAGTTTTAAGAATTATAAGCAAAACATCAGCTGACGAAACTGCGAAAACGCAAAGGTCGAAAAAGAGGAAAGATTTTCGTTTCACGTTTTCCTGTCTCCTCTTTTGCATTTGAACAAACTAAATCTGTAATTTCTAATAATATCAAATATATAATCAATTTGTTCAGGTCTCCAAGATAACAACACAGGAAAGAGATATTTTATAGCCAGGGCCGCAGCGTACCCAGACGTAAAATTGACTCCATATGTTTCGGATAATATGATTGACTTGTATACCTAAAATGGCAATCTATGTTCAGGGCTACATGTAAAAATTGTAAAAAGCTAAAACTTTTCAAGAGTTTTACTTAGTCAGATGGCCAAACCTTCAGCTAAAATCATTAAACTTTGTGTGTGAAGGATTCGGGGGGGGGGGGGGGGGGGAGGGGGGCGAAACTTACGCCTACGCTTGACCTGTTACATTTTATGATTTGACTTTAAACCAAAAATCGGAAAATATGCATTTTCAAGCAATTTTCTGTCTAAATGCAAACTTGAGCAATAATCGTTTAATTGGAACAAAACTTTCACTGCAACTTTTTATGATAGAACTTTTTACTAAACATCTAATCAATAAAGTGAGCAATACAGAACTAAAAGCGGGAAAACGTTACACAGGTGTAATCATTTATTCGCCCTTCAAAATGACTCCTCGGGCATGATTGCTGAATGTTGAGTTATAAGTCATTTAACAAACAGTGTGAAACTTTAAAAAAATGTTATTATGTTTTAGTGTAGTTAACCTCCCCCCCCACCCCCCAAAAAAAAAAAAATTATATTAACGTGCATACTGATTCATTCTCCCAAGTCAGGGGAGCGAACGCGACTCGGAACCCTTTGAGGATGATACTGAATATGGAGACAGTAATGATCATAATTAATCTGTTCTTGTAAAATCTAAATCATCAAAAACTGCATCCTACCAAGTCAGGGGTTCGGATTCTATGTTCTGTGATGATGGAGCGAACGTGGAATCAGAACCCTTGATTCGGGAGGATGCAAAACCTTAAAAGTGATCATTTTTATATTTGTTTTTAAGAAGACCTCTACAGCTTATTTAAAACATTTAAACTAAGATATGTTCTTTATTTTTAACATAAACAAAAAAATAATTCTTTACTTTGAACATCACAATATAAGGACATGGATAAGATAACTGACCTGACCTGAAGTATAAATGAATGTACGGAAGTGACCAGTTAATAAATATATCATGTATATGTCAACTTATATGCTGTTTACACAGATATACAATTAATATCAACACATGACCACAAGAAAAAACGATTACAACAATAACTGAATAAGTGGTGATTTCCTGTTTACAATGCATGTACAACACAATTATTGCTAATAATAATACAAAAAATTAGAAAAAACTGACTTTTTGACTTTGGTACTTTTTTACTTATAATTACGATGTGTTGATTATGCAATTATTTTGTATTGCACAAAAAATTTCATTTGGTTCATCCTAAAATTGGCACTCGAGACAAATTCTTCCAGCGATAAACATTAAAAGTGCTTTATTAGAAGGATACAGTGCCTAGGTTTTGTAGATTCATTGATTGATTGATTTGTTTCTGTGTTAATGCTAATATCATAAAACTGTTGTGTAAGGGAATGCAAGAAAAATAGCAAGAAACCCGACCGAACTACAATAGCCGGAAGTCAAAGGACAATTACAAATCCGCAATATAGACAAATATATACAACGCAAAATAACCAGAGGCTCTTAAGAGCCTGTATCGCTCACCTGATTTTATAGGCAATGAAGATGGCATTTCCCTGATGTTAAAGTAAGTCCTGTAATTTTCAATAAACTTTAAATAGGACCATCCAAACAATATTACTAGAAAGCTTTGTTTCATTGGTTAACCAGTTGTATAGAGAAGATTTTTTTTATTTACCCATAGGGTCCTATGTTAAACTAAGTCCTGCGGTAGCGGCCATTTTGAATTTCCAATTGCCATAAAAAACATAAACTTTATAGAGGACCATCCAAACAATATTGCTAGTAAGTTTTTGTTTCCATTGATTAACCGGTTTCAGAGAAGAAGCCTTTAAAAACTTTTTCCCATAGGGTCCTATGTTAAACTAAGTCCTGCGGTAGTGGCCATTTTGAATTTCTAATTGCCATAAAAACATAAACTTTATAGAGGACCATCCAAACAATATTGCTAGTAAGTTTTGTTTTGATTGGTTAAACGGTTTCAGAGAAGAAGCCCTTTTAAACTTTTTTCTCATAGGGTCGAATGTTAAACCAAGTCCTGCGGTGGCGGCCATTTTGAATTTCCGATTGGGATAAAAAAACATTAACTTTATAGAGGACCATCCAAACAATATTGCTAGTAGGTTTTGTTTCCATTGGTTGACCGGTTTCAGAAAAGAAGCCTTTCAAACTTTTTCCCATAGGGTCCTATGTTAAATTAAGTCCTGCGGTGGCAGCCATTTTGAATTTCCAATTGCCATAAAAAACACAAACTTTATAGAGGACCATCCAAACAATATTGCTAGTAAGTTTTTGTTTCCATTGATTAACCGGTCTCAGAGAAGAAGCCTTTTAAAACTTTTCCCCAATGGGTTCTATGTTAAACTAAGTCCTGGGGTGGCAGCCATTTTGAATTTCCAATTCCCATCAAAAACACACACTTTATAGAGGACCATCCAAACAATATTGCTAGTAAGTTTGGTTTTGATTGGTTAAACGGTTTCAGAGAAGAAGCCCTTTTTAACTTTTTTCCCATAGGGTCGTATGTTAAACTAAGTCTTGAGGTGGCGGCCATATTGGTTTACCAATCAAAATAAAAAACACAAACTTTGTAAAGGTCCATCCAATGAACATTATGGCCAAGTTTGGTTTCAATTGGCCAAGTGGTTTCAGAGAAGAAGATTAAATGTAAAAAGTTTACAGACGCTGACGACGACGACGACGACGACGACGCCGACGGACGCAAAGTGATAACAATAGCTCACATGACCCTTGGGTCAGGTGAGCTAAAAACCAAAAACACAAAAAACAGAACCAGAAAAGCAACGAGTAAGCAATGCCCCCTCCATATAGACACCCGTCAAGTTACTCATTGTCATGTCTATGAAAATGGCAAATTCAGGACTCACCGAAAATGTCTGCTCGTATTTGAGGGATGGATTTTTCATAACGATCAATTAAGTAATGGTGACGACCATAGAACTTCTGACGTGATAACATCAACCTAGGTAAATAAACCTTTGTTTGAGTAGCAAAGTCGTCAGCAGTGAAAAAATCTAAGAATCTGAATCCAAATAACAGCATCTAGCGTTACGTGTGTAAAATGTTGCTATCGATGAACGGGAAATTGACAATTGGAAAGTTGAAGTCATCACGTTTGTAGTTTTCCTATAGAGTCTATTACAGTAAAATGCCGACCGAATGTGAAATACTAAGAGTCTGCTGAAAAACATGTTCTCCAAACATGACAAATATGTTGTGGAAAATCACTTGACAGATTCGGTTTTCAGTGTATTTATTTTTTTTTAGATAGATGACGAAGTAAGTTCATTCATGGCTAATTACCATGTCTTCATATCATATCATTCCGTTTTTACAGAAAAAGCAGCGTTTCATAAAATCTTTGAACCTGGTTTTAAGCTGCATATGGTGGTGCTCGTGTAGTGTCAAAAATAAGTGGCATTAATGCTGTTACATTGAGGAAAAGATCTGGAACTTAAGATAATTTATCAATTTTTTTAGTGTCCACATTTCATTTATGACACTTCTGAATTAGCAAGTGTGTATTTTTGAAGCCCCGTTTTTTATTGCTGTTAAAATAGTGGTCAGGTGTTTTAATAGATTAAGCCGATCCTGCTTACATGATAAAACGGTGTTTGTAAGGTTTTTTGTCAAGATTTGGTAATTCAGGAATGGTATAAAATAGTTATATGTAATAAACATTCAAGGCTTCTTTTGGTCGATATATGTTCCACTTGAATCTCGATTCTTATAAAAACGCATTAAAATAGCCACAATAAAAATAAATAAGAAGATAAAGAGTATATGTGAAAATTAATGGCGTCATTTATTGTGAACGTTGGTGTCTGTAGCTCAAAGCCCTCACCTCCAAATTAACCTTTAAAAATATTTTGGTTAATTTAAAAAGGAAAAATTCATAGTTAGTTAAGAACGTTTCTGGATACAAATTACTGTAATGAATCAATTATGCCGTAGTAAAATCCAACAGAAAATTAAACACAGTTATACCAAAACAAGCAATATTGATTGGATGTTCGCTTTACGTCCAGCGAGAAGTATTTAAGCTATTTTCAGGACGAGAACAAATTAGGTTTAAAAAAATCAAGGGAATAGGGGTGGGATGGGATGAAGGTATTACAATTTTGACTGCCACTGGAAAAGTATGGCGTTTTAGGTTTGGGTGGAGAATTAAGCCTTATATAGCGGCTACAAAAGGGGTATTTATCGAGCAAGGAGCGTGGCACTCTCCAAACATTAACCACTACGGTCAACGGCCAGACTATCCGTATTATGAAGTGACAACTCCAACGAAAGAGTCTCCCCAGATAATGTCAACGATATACATTTAATATCAAATCAGTTGAGGGGTAGTGGACGGTTTAAATGCAGTGCTTAAACGGCAAAGTTGATCTATGTTCTCCTTAGAACACATAATCTTACCCTCGCCTTTTTGGAGTTACTACGATAAATCACAAATTTAACTAAAATCGGATTATTAAGGCAGAACAATCTGGCCTATTCGCCCTTAGAAGAAATAATCGTACCCTCGCCTTTTTGAGCGAATTAATCATAAAACTAAAATCGGATTATTACGGCAACAAAATTTGGCCTATGCGTCCCCTGGTGGCGAACACGGGATGCAATGTCTTGGTGATGTTTGTTTTGAGAATGCCATGCTTCTGTAGATGACGAAAACAATGGCTCGTAGTCATATATTAAATTCTGCGTCCCGATGAAGATCTATGAAATTATTCAGTTACCAATCAACCAAATTACGAACACTAAGTAACTATATTTTTGAATACTTTGTGCTAGGGTTGCTTTCTATCCTGTCACATTGAAGATAATCTACAAATTCTTGTTGAAGAAAAAATAACCATTCAAATTTGAAAGTTGCATACCAATTCTTTGTTCAGGTTCATTAATGGGGACGTGTTTTTACTATAGGAACGATCCGGAAATTCGCGGTCAATCTCCGCACAGAGAGTTATCGTTCGTTCCTCTTCGATTAATAGGTTCCGGAAAGACCGGGTGATATTCTACGAGTGATAGAAATTTTAAACGACATATACACAATTTGTATCGATCACGCGGGCTTTTCCAAAATATTTTCTGAATTTTTTTCCCACGTTGGCCAAGTTGGAGCTGAGCAGTCTATGTGTAAAGGAAACTGACTAACATTAAATTTTGATGTGCACAGTATTAATTAACAGTAGCTACATTATTGTATCTATAGTATATTAACAGCTGTTCTCGACACTGGCCATTCAAGGTGTGAATTATTTGGGTAACGGTCCATATGATGTTAGTGAAAGAAAGCCATTTTTATTTAATTGTCGTTGTGAAATATAGTGTTTGGTGTATTAAATGAAAGAAAATTCGAAGATACCAAAATGTAAAAAAAATGAAAGAAAACCTAAGTACGAAATTACTGGTTGCTAGGAATTGCAAATAAAACTTGCAAACACAACAAACAAAAAAAAACACCTAAACATACCAAAAACAAATAAGCAACAAATTCATCCGAACAAAGTAGTGATACCGGGTGCTCCGAAAAGGTAAGTATATCCTTCGTCAGTGGCACCTGATCAAAACAAGCGAAACGTTCAAGTATTCGTAAGTCGTCTTTCGTAAGATCGAAATACATAGATAATAAAATAAACTTTCCACTTGCTCCACTATTTTTGTGTGTAGACAAAATACAAATATGACTTTTACCGCTCATAATATCGCCCCTCATAAATTGTCAACATACCAAACAAAACATTAATATCTTCAAGTGCTTCAGAATGGACAGCTAGTCGGAAAGCCATACGTCAAAAATGTATCCGTTAGTCATACATTTTCTGCACAATAAAGGTTTGCAAGAAATTTTTGGCTTGACTGGGTTATTGAGCTAATAAAATCTCTAGTACCCTTGTTCCAGTTCCAACAATTAGTGTTTAGTGTTCTCTCCTGGTTTATGAGATTGTTTGATAATTGGATTTCGTGCCTATACTGTTTAACTTTTTGTGTTGACATTTTGCTGATTTTTGGCTTAGAATTTGATCTCCTCGTCCGAAATAGGTTTCAAGAGTCGCGTTGAATTAACATCAAATTAAACAGGATCTACTTTTATAATTTTAATCGCTTTACTTCATTATAAAAAACCAATTCCCATTTCCGTAAGATCATAATGTTCAATCTATGGTTTCTGCTATTGGAGACGTAATATAGTCCAAATATTAAGAAAGATTGCTCCCAAGCGCGGGTCTAGGAATTAAGTGTTTGGTCGCGATCAGTCTTGGGATTCGCAGAACTCTAGAGAGGAAAAGAGGCGATGCTGCTATGAGACCCAGAAAATTTTAGGATATTTTAACCAATTTTGATAATGTATCAACCAACTTGTTTTATTCAAATTCGGTATATCGTTTTTACAATCTTTGGTCGTAGTTTGGCGCCCCACCCTCTTTTTGACCCGCCACTGGCTCCCACAGACGAACATGATGTATCCGTTCCATGTCTTGTTCATTCTGACATCAATATACTTCTTAAATTTTCCAACCTTATAACTCGTAAACTATACATATCTTGTTATATTGGACTCGATACACTGTAAATTGATTACCCTGTAAATTAGATACAGTAAATTCGATCAATACATGTAGCGACCTCGTCAAAAGACTATAATATGTACTCCATGACTTGTATAAACAATATTTACTTTAAGTTACAAGCTTCTAATTTAATTTGCTTTGTGAGCTGAAGTCTGATTGGCCAATTCAAATATAGAAACCCCTATTATACCATATAACTTGCGTTGGTCACGCGCATTATCTTACCCAGTTGGAATTCAAATAGTAGCTGTTTTAACGTAAAAATTGTCAAGATTATAGTTAAAATTAAACATTGTTAAATTAAAAGGAATATTTCAAATTTCTGAACAGGTTATACGATATAACATGGTTTGGATCTGTTTACGCCTAATAAACATCGAAGCGGTTTATGAATGGTGTAAAGATCTCTTAACAGACCCATGCCAGCTTATGGAGTATAACTTGTTCAGAAATTTGAAATATTTGTAACTATAAATCTTAAACAATTTTTATGGTAAAAACGTCGTTGAATTTTAATGGCGTAAGAATAGGTCATAGGTCACGCAATTAATATCATATAATATCGGTTGCTCGATTTGAATTTACCATTTATATTATATAATAGGGGTTGCTTGATCCGATTTCAGCATACAAAGCAATTTAAATTAGTCCGTACAATAGTCATTTAACATGCACATTTACAAGCTTATACTACAGAACAAATTTAAATGCAACATTTTAAACAAATGTAATCAATACAATATTTTAGTTTGAACAGAGAAATATTTATTACGATCAAGGATACATATTGTATACATGTAAATAATTATAAAAACAATACAAGTGAAAAAGGGGGTGGTAGTCATTGAAATCATTGCTCGACTAAAGGTTTGATCAAATTGTTGAACTCCGAATGGAAGTGTATGCAAAGCAAGTATATATATGTATAAAATCAAACTAATTACTAATAAAAATGTTGGGTTTAATCAGATGAGAACATTTATCTTCTGATATAAGAGTCATATAAATTACAAGTTTTTCTAAAATTTTGTTTAGCAGTAAATTGACTAGATTGAGTGACTAAAACGTTTTCCGTCAACTTATAAACGTCATTTTAAACTATAACCATATAAAAAGTAATGTACGCAAGTACTACTGTCTTTTGTGTCTTTCACAATTAATTTTTTATCCACATCAAATCCTCACTAATCCATGACTGAAGTATCCTTGTCGTGGCTGTAATAAAAATAAATGTTCATGAACATAACAATGCTTCTGTAGTATAATAATATATCTGATAGATGTATAATTGCAGACTATTTATTTAGTAATAAATTAAACAGCTATGTTAAGATCCTATTATTAATATTACAGTCTATGTCAATTTCAATTTTTTTCATAAAACGTGACAAGAAAAAATATTAATTCCAATTGCTATAGCAGGATTTGTGAAACGTGGCAAAAATAATTTAGATTTTTTGATACTTAACTTTAATTATTTTATTGATACCATGTAACAGTTTGACTTCCAGAAACCTGGGGATTATAAAGAATTTTAACTTTAGTATGCCATATATTTTAAAACAAGTAAACAAGAAATAAGTGAATCTTATAAACTGAAATTAATCTAGAAATTAGTATACAAATGAGAAACATATGTTGTGTATCAGAGAGTACCATACCTTATTTTGGAAGTCTGTCACTGTTTGTTACTGGTCCTTATATATGTGATATGTCTACTTTATACAATTTGGCCTTATCTGTGCTTCCTACTGCTGCAGTACATCTTATATACAGATGGCCTGTGCTGGTGAAGCATAAGGAGATTGAATTTAGTATTCCGATGTTCGCAGTGTTATAGTATGTAATGAGATGCCCCACACTGTTAAGGATATGGAGGATGTTACTGTTCAGGTTCTTTACAATGATGTTGTCTAATGGAGTTGCCACAGCACACACCGGTTTGAATGATGCGTCATTAGTATTGATCTTTGGATGGCCTGTGTATGTATTTAGGATAACACCATCATGTCCTAGAACCACTACTCTACCTCTCCTGTCTTCTGATAACCTGTCTACCACAAATATTGTACCACCGGTGACACAAGTAATGCTTCTAACATAAGTAAATATTCGTTGTTTGTTTCCATCGTGTTCATAAGACTTCTCGTGTTTACCTTCTGTATTGACCTTAATAACCACTCGTCTTCCTGTAGCTGTGAAATTTTTTCCAGGGCTCTTTGCTCCTACCATGACTTCATGGTCTTCAGTGACGTGGACAGCTGTAAGAACTAATGGATCTACACTGTATATCGAGTCTGTGACCTTTCCAACGCCGCCACTGATTTGTTTTAACCTTGATGCTGCCCCAGTAATCAGAAGAAGGTCATTTGATGGATTTAACGCCATGCCATAGTCTTTCAAGTTAAAGTTTGACATCACCTTCAAACTACTTCCTTCTGGTTTTACTCTTTGTATTACATTCTTGTCACGTATCCAGAAGGAATTGTCAGAGCACGTTGAAATATCGAAAATGTTGGTTATATCAGATATAAATTGTTGATTAATGTTAAGTACCAAATCTCTGGTTATATCCTGTAATGATCCAAAGTTGTATTCAGTTATTTTCCCTTGTATGAACTTGGGCATTATAGCGAAGTCCAGCTTCACTGGTTCCACAGCTTCTTTTGTAAATATTACTATTTGGTTACTCTTTTTGAATACTTGATCGGCATCGTTAGAGTTAATTATGGCATCTACTTTTGCATGTTGTTCTTTCCTTTTTTTCTTTATTGCCGTAACTTTATGTTCCTCTTCGACTAAGGAGCTTTGTAATGCGTCCCATTCTGATCCAATTCTTTGAGTTTTTCAGTATACTTATCCACTTCCCTTTTCAAAGCATCATTATGACCTTGTATTAGATTCCTCGTTTCTTTGTATTTAGAACTTTCAGTCTCTCTTAATAATTTAATTTTTAATTCTTCTTTAGTCAGCGCTTCCATATGAATTTTTATTTGCTGTTGTATTTCCTTCCCACTTTCGATCTGAATTTCGAAGCCTTCAGCTATTTGCACTAATCCATGACCATTGTGTACCTCTGCTATACACTGAGGACAGACGAGCTGGTTACAAGACTGACAAAACATAAAACAAGTTTGTCCATCGTGACCTTCACAATTAAGATTACTAAAATCCAATTCATCTGAATGTTGCCACACCTCCTTTATGTCTACGATCTTGTGTTTGTCAGCAGATTTAAATTTACCATGAACCTTGTCTTTACATTTAGTGCACATTAGTAACTTACAAGTTATGCATTTCCAATTAATTCTGGTGTCGGTTTCGCATAAATCACAGCATTTAGGGAATTGTCCTTCCATGGGAGATTTTGAGAGTGCTATTGTTCACTGTTAGTTACGTTCAATATGTCTGCCCTTTATACTTCCTTCTTTCAGTACAAGTTCAAAGGTAAAATATTTATAGACAAAATTTTAGGTCAGGTTGTAACCTGTAATGAATATGATATTAATTCTATTTCAGGTGATATCAATGGAATATGAATAAAATATTACACGTGAATATTACAATATATTTGACAACCAATCGCAAACAAGTTTATATTTACTAAGTAGTTCATCGCAGTTTCGGACTACATGTACCAAATATAGGACTCGATAACAAGATTATTTTTCCCGTTTATTGTCTGCCTCAATCTTTTAGGGTTTTTGAGATATAGTGCTTACAAGACCAATGGTGACCTTTGGCAATTGTAAATGTAAAATGCCACTTAGGATCAATGGTGGTGGTCCCTACTGGCTAGTCTCTAGGACATACGGTTTTCAAGAAAAAACATTCTACGAGTTGACACTTTTTGGATCAAAAATGCCTAAACAAGAAGTAAACAAGTGTGGACTGTGAGCACCCTCACAAAGGGATACCCCTAGGTTTCAAGTCCAATTATCTTCCCTTAATGATATCTGAGTTAATAAAAATCCTTCATGCTAAGTTTCAATAAATTTCATCAAGTGGTTTAGGAGTTGCGCTTACAAGGGATGTGGACAGACGGACAGACGGACAGGGTGATTCCTATATAACCCCCCCCCCCCCAAGATTGCGGGGGTATAATTATTAAATTTAATATCAAGAATAGCATTTCTGGAATGTTCATTCGTCTCGCTGACAATCCTTGTATCATTACACAGGAGCGTCTTTTTACCGAGGACAACAGAACATTCAAATTATAATACAACGTGCATACTTATCATTGGGTTATATATATTATGCATTGCAGTCATTTTACCCTTGTTAGCGAGACTTTAAAAGTACTGAACATGTTTAGTTTATCATTAAGAATTGTGTTTCCAATCAATAATACTGACAAAGTAATATTGTTTGTGTTTGTTTGAATGATGTACAACACCACTTTCAGCTAGATCATGACATTCAGTGTTAAATGGTGGAGGAAGTTGAAGTACATGGAGAAAGATTGTAGTTGAGCTGCCCGCAGTGGACTTGAACCCACAACCTCAGTAATTACAGACCACATAATCAATAGTAGATGACTAACTACCTTTACCACACGTCCATTAACGCCCCCAAGTAATTCTGAAAAAAAATGAATATCTTGACTACTTATAATTAAAGTAAAACAAAAATGAGTGTAAATGAAAAATTTGCAAATCAATTCTCTGCATTGCAGCTGATAACCAGAGGCTCTTAAGAGCCTGTATCGCTCACCTGATTTTATAGGCAAGGAAGATGGCATTTCCCTGATGTTAAAGTAAGTCCTGTAATTTTCAATAAACTTTAAATAGGACCATCCAAACAATATTACTAGAAAGCTTTGTTTCATTGGTTAACCAGTTGTATAGAGAAGATTTTTTTTATTTGCCCATAGTGTCTTATGTTAAACTAAGTCCTGCGGCGGAGGTGGCCATTTTGAATTTCCAATTGCCATAAAAAACAAACTTTATAAAGGACCATCCGAACAATATTGCTAGTAAGTTTTTGTTTCCATTGATTAACCGGTTTCAGAGAAGAAGCCTTTAAAAACTTTTTCCCATAGGGTCGTATGTTAAACTAAGTCCTGCGGTAGGGGCCATTTTGAATTTCCAAATGCCATAAAAAACATAAACTTTATAGAGGACCATCCAAACAATATTGCTAGCAAGTTTTTGTTTCCATTGATTAACCGGTTTCAGAGAAGAAGCCTTTAAAAACTTTCCCATAGGGTCCTATGTTAAACTAAGTCCTGCGGTAGCAGCCATTTTGAATTACCAATTGCCATAAAAACATAAACTTTATAGAGGACCATCCAAACAATATTGCTAGTAAGTTTTGTTTTGATTGGTTAAACGGTTTCAGAGAAGAAGCCCTTTTAAACTTTTTTCTCATAGGGTTGAATGTTAAACCAAGTCCTGCGGTGGCGGCCATTTTGAATTTCCGATTGGGATAAAAAAACATTAACTTTATTGAGGACCATCCAAACAATATTGCTAGTAAGTTTTGTTTCCATTGGTTGGCCGGTTTCAGAAAAGAAGCCTTTCAAACTTTTTCCCATAGGGTCCTATGTTAAATTAAGTCCTGCGGTGGCAGCCATTTTGAATTTCCAATTGTCATAAAAAACACAAACTTTATAGAGGACCATCCAAACAATATTGCTAGTAAGTTTTTGTTTCCATTGATTAACCGGTTTCAGAGAAGAAGCCTTTTAAAACTTTTTCCCATAGGGTTCTATGTTAAACTAAGTCCTGCGGTGGCGGCCATTTTGAATTTCCAATTCCCATCTAAAACACAAACTTTATAGAGGACCATCCAAACAATATTGCTAGTAAGTTTTGTTTTGATTGGTTAAACGGTTTCAGAGAAGAAGCCCTTTTTAACTTTTTTCCCATATGGTCCTATGTTAAACTAAGTATTGAGGTGGCGGCCATATTGGTTTACCAATCAAAATAAAAAACACAAACTTTGTAAAGGTCCATCCAATGAACATTATGGCCAAGTTTGGTTTCAATTGGCCAAGTGGTTTCAGAGAAGAAGATTAAAATGTAAAAAGTTTACAGACGCCGACGACGACGCAGACGGACGCAAAGTGATAACAATAGCTCACATGACCCTTTGGGTCAGGTGAGCTAAAAAGCATTGAAAATTTGTAGATCTCTTCTCTCAGAATAGGAGCAAGAAGAACATCTTTAGTAATGGTAGTGATATCATGACTGACTAATATTGAAAAGAGGGGGGGGGGGGGTAAGTGTTTATTCATGGTTCTATGTATTCTGGTTTTGTTCCACACATAATCTAAGAATCAATTGTTTAACATTAGTCTGCAACTAAGCATCATCACTAGGGAAGTGTTATCATCCATTTCTCTCGTCACGAGATCCCTGGCCAGTGAAGATGGTAACTACCATGAAATGTCCTTAAGTTTGCTGTCAAATAGCTAAAATGGAAAGTGACAAGCACTGTAACACCTTGATGAAATATAGTTTTATTTTTTTAATATCTTGTAAAACCTTAAAACATTTATTTTACATAATAATACAATCTTTTTATAAATGAATATAACAGTTAGATATACAGTTCCATTTACCATAACAGATTCACTTGAAGTATTTGTTTCACAAGAACCAATCTTTAGGGGTTTCGTAGTTCACAGATTTGTTTTCTAAAAAATTGCCTTGATGAAGCTAGCACTTAAAGTTGAAAATTCAAAGACTAAAGGAAATCCAGAGACATTTACGGTATTATGAATATTCATAACTTGACAGCAACCAATAAATAATGATTCAACAATAACTGATTATAACAATACAGTATAATGATAATCCACGTAAACAATTCAAACATTTAATACATTAACAACAATTATAACAAATAACACTTTTCAGTTTTAATACTGACTGTTGATTTCATTTTGTTCCTCATTAACTATTTGTGGGTTCATTTATGCTGAAGGTTTTGTTCTTACAAATATTCGACCTGTCAAACGGATGAATCAGGAAGCAGACTACTAATGATCAACTATTTTGGAGGTAAAAAGAGTATCTGCATTAAACACATTCCGTATGAACACAATTTTAAATTAGTTGGTGAACGGACAGTGGAAACATTGCTCCAATTGGTTAAAAATATACAATTCCATATATCTTCCAATGAAAAAATGACGAAAATGAAAAGTTCAATTAAATGAACCCACGATTGATGGCATTCGGAAAATAATGGAATCGTGCAAGGGTTTCCCATGCTTCATATAAAATACACTTTTTTTCCATGCTGCCTGTTCATTTATACAACAATGGCCATTATCTATTCATTTTATGGTCAGCAGAAGGTTCTATAGGGGAAGTTTTTCTATTTTTTTTTAATTACAAAATAAAATAATGGAGTACAATATGAAACTTTTAAAGATGTTTTCCCCAAGACGGAAGCTAAGTCTTCAAATTTGTGAACAACAGGTAAATCCGCCTATCAGATGCACCTGCAGATCAAATTTTGCAAATAAGATACAATTTTGATTGACATGCTCCCTGTTAATTTACAAAGCAATGGCAATGATAAATTTATTTCTCTTTCAGCAGAAGATTCAGTATCGTCTGTTAGGGGTGTGTTTCTATTTTTATTTTCTACAAAATTAAAGAATGTAGTACAATATGACACTTTTCATATGTTTTTACTATGACAGAAGCTTAAAGGTCACATTTGAGAACGAAGCAAATTTCCATCAATCAGATACACATACAAATCAAAAGATGGACCTACTGCACCAGCACCATTTAGTATCAAATGAATTAAATTAAAAATGTATTTTTCTTAAAATCATATAAAAGATGCAAACAACTCTCTATCATGTCTAAAATTAAACGGCCCTGAGATGTAGATAATTATGTTTAGATATAATGTACAATAAATAAAAATGTGTACATGGGACGACTGTGATGGTTACAATAAACCAAATATTTGCCATGCATATTCCATATGAGGCTACTTGCATTGAAGATTTTATGTGTGAAAATTCTCTTAATTTTACCGCCAAAAACAGTTGCTTGTGTGAATTTAAATGTTAAACTTCCTTATTAATGAATAAAGTGTGAACTGTGAGATAATGCTAGTGATACCCCCATTTTCACAAATATGAGTCAAAAGTATTCAGTAAACATGAAGTAGATGGCCATCGAGCATAAAATCACTATACACCATATGGTACTAAGGATTGAGCAATATCCCAAATTATCAGGCTTCTGCATCCTATAGTTGCTTAGAAAACAGAACAGATGGACAAGGGTAAAACAGTATACCCCCTCTTCGTCAAAGCTTGGGTATAAAAATATATGTCGAGCAGCAAACATGACCAAAAATTTTGGGTGAAAAAAATCCGCACTAAATGAAACTAACAAAATGTCTAACCCCCCCTTTTTTTTTAATAAAAAGCTCCAATTTTTTCAGGCTCTTATATATTACCCCGAATACAAAACCTTTTTTAAGCAAAATGTTTATATTTTGTATTTGGCTATTTTTAGAACCCAAACATCCAATCAGATGCATGGGATTCTGCATACTATCTTGGGGTAAAAAATTTCGTTGTAATGTAAACAAATACTTGGTTTTTTGTAACCTGATACATGTATGGAAATGAAGTTTACAATTTGAAATGAAAATTTTACAAATGAAAATGACATTCATAATGATAAGTACAAATTAAAATAATAGCTTATATAACTTTAAGGCCATAATAAAAAAATAATCATAGTTTCTCATCAAAACCTGCCCAAATTTTTAATGTCTAAAATAACATTTTGGAAAAAAAATAAAGAAACATAAATTCTGGAAATATCCCATGTCCTGTCCAATTTTAGTTTTGTGATATGATTTTCAGGTAAATTCATATTTCAACCAAATTTTATATTAAAGTTAAAAATAAAACATGGTCTTCACAGTTATTTCCATCTAAAAATGTGCCCCCTTCCCTCAAAAGTTGTAGAAAAGTAAGATGAAAATCAGGCGTTTTTGATTGGGCCTTATAAAGTATAGAATATCTGTTTAATAGATTTTTACATAGGAATTAGTAGTGGAGAAACTTAGGTCTATTCCAGAATAAAATGTCTCCTGGGGACAGAACGCACTTGAAATTAAGGGGTACCACCAATAGATTTAAATTAAAATTTAACCCCCACCTACAATTTTCCTATATCAAATTATTATTATGTTATTTTTTTGACACCACACCAACAAATTCCAATATGCAATTTTACCCCCAACCTACACATTATTTTATCTACGGCATCCTGCCCCCGGGGTATATTTTTTCTGGAATAGCCCGTATCATTGAAATAAATGTTTTATTAGTTTCTTTAATGTCAATAAAACTTATTGTTTTGTACTGTTTTTTTTCATTATACAACATTTGAATACAAAATCATTTTTACAAAGTACATGTATCTTTCTGACGCCAAAGTTTGTTTTACCTTTCCATCCAATTCATATATGATTTTGTATGCAAATTAATGTTATTTTAACTTTATAAAATAAAATTTATAAAATTAAAACTTGACGTAACAATTGTATAAATTTTACATGTGTCAGAAATAACAAATATCTATAAAGTTAACTAAATGCACAAAACATGGATCCACTAACATTAGATAGATAAATTTTCTTAAACTAAAAAGTTTCTAATGACCTTTTGTATTGGACGTCTACATACAGGGCAAGGTTTTCCACGACGTTTTAAGCGTCTTGCACACCGGAAGCAGCAAACCTGGTGACCAGTGCAGCCGTGGACAATGCTAGCGGATTTTGGACGTTGTAAACAAATTATGCACGGTTCTAAAACAGCTGCCGAAATTGCTGCAACACTGCTTTTTGGACTATTCTCAGTTGTTATATTAGTTAATCTATCATTTTCTACTTTCGTGTATGGTAAACTGTTATTTTCTATTTCACTATTAGCACTGACCAAGGAAAGAGAGGTAGCAGGACCAGATACATTATCTGTCTTCTCATTACTTATTGTACCAATGTCATGTTCGTAAGAAGAGATGAAATTTGAGGAATTGTCACCTAATGGAACACTAGTTTCAGTCTTTATAGATTCTGTGGACTGATAATTCAATAAAGTTCTGTATGTTTCTAATCTTGGGGATTTTTCAACTAATGATGTAATACAATGTTCACTAGATAAATTCGCTGATTCAGATTCAACTGAACTTTTGCGATTTTTTCGTTTTCTTAGAGATGGATATTTTTCGCTACTTTCTGAAGAGGACAACTCCTCCTTGTTCTTGGAGTCTGATCTTTCTAATTGTCTTTTTGTCTGAGTACGTTTTTCAGGAAGCCATCCTGGACGCATTTTCCAACATCTCAGGCAATACCCATGAATTGGTGAATTTTGTGTATTGCACTCGACGCACGTCCATTTGTCCTATTGAAAAAAGATTGAAAAAATATCGTTGTTTTAAGTTTTCTATCAGGAAAATAAGATTCAGCACTAATAAGTTGATAACATGTAAATAATTCAAGGAAAAAAACTTTGTTTCCTAGAAAATGTGATACAGCTTGTCTGTATATTTTAATGGCAAAATGTTTTTGAAGTATATTTAAAGTCAAGTCCTGGTCTGGGTTTCTTATATCTAACAAATCTCGAACTTAGTTTGAGTTTTTCTCAACTAAAGTAAAAGGTTTTTCTATTCCTAACATATTGGTATAAAGTTTGGGAATTTTGATGATCAAAGCTCTAAAAAAAGTTTATTAATTGTATTTTAAATAGGTTTTGGGTATGAGTGCCATTGAGTCTTCACTAGGTGAAACATACCTCTGGAGTGGTAAATTTGATAACCATGGAATCTATGATGACATTTCATTTCAATAGCAACATAAAAAATGTAAGTTTCATTGGCTAAAACAGGTTTCAAACTCAAATTCAGCTAAATATTTTGTCTTCAGAAACCTTGGATTGGCATCCATGTTTTATATCATAAAATTTTAAAAATATAAACCTCATGTTGGAAACACCTTTTCAGACAGCAAAACAGTAACAATATTTGTTAACTTACACCATCGGATAGTTCCGAGTCACTCGAGTCCGCCCAAAATTCCATATCACTGTCACCACATATAATGTAAAGGTTCTAGAATAAAGGTGGAAATTAAAAAAATAATCAATATATTGGATGTTTTCAAAAAGTGTATACAAGGAGGAATATTCAATTGTTGTTACTATTTGAATTTTTACGGCATAAGAATAGGTAATATGACCAACGCAGGTAATTTCTTATAAACTGTGTTGCTCCATTTATTGTATTGGCCAATCAGATTTCTGCTTATAAAGCAGATATAAGTTGATAGATGTTGTATACATACGCTTGTACAATATGATTGTGCTAATTGTCCATGAACAGAACAAGCTTTTGGTTGTTTGTTTGAATAGTGTTTAATGCCACTTTCAGCAATTTTCCAGCTATATCATGATGTCCACTTTTTATTGTGGGAGAAAGCCAGAGTATCCAGAGAAAACCCATTACCTTCGGTATGAAAACTTGCAATCCTTGTCAATTAAGATTGGAGTCGAGTACACCCTGCTCGCAGTGAGACTCGAACGCTCAACAGAACAAGCAATTTAATCAATCCTTATGACTTTTTAAACGATCAACAAGAGATAGAAAAAAAAAGAATTAATTATTCATTCGTTTGATGCCAATTGCTTCGCACATGCCACCATGACAACTGATGATGCAAACAATTTCTCAACCAAAACCAAACATTTTACACTCAAAATTGAATTTTATTTTTCTCTCCTAGCACAACAATTGGCCCTGAATAATAATTTAAAAAATTACAATCCATTCTCTATGTCTGAACTATACAGAATTGGTACATACATTTTCTGATATGCCAGAAACACTAGCTGTACTGGAGATGATGGTATCATCATCAGATCCTACTTCATATTCCACTTCTATTCGGTCTGAATCCACTTCCACAGAAATAACATCTTCTACGTCATCATTGTCATCCTCATAAAATGAAATTTAAAAAAGATTACACAATTGTCATCACCCTATTTCTAACCTCTTTCTGAGAGTCCTCAATGAATGTACATTTTACAGGACATCACATGTGTTTCGTTTGTTTTTGACAATTATATGGTATACAAAACTTTGAAATTCCCAATAGGAGAATACAGGGATTGGGAAGGCCACGCGCCATGCGCAATTGGCGCTTCAGTGACTAAAATGGCCCATTGGTGAACAACAGGGAAGGGCCCGAGTGCGCGATAGTAATTTCAGCGACTACCTACACTTAGCGTAGAAATTTGAATTCCCCGATACTAAAAATAGATTACTTTAAATACTCGTCCAATCAAATATCGTAATTGCCTACAATTCTCGGAACTCGTTTTAAAAATAGAGGACTTTAAATACTCGTCCAATCAAATGGATTAAAGAAATAAAATTCTCGGAACTGATTTTAAAAATAGAAATTTACTAAGAAATTCACTCGAACTTTAATGTGATCGAAGTGAATATATATGACATGATGCACGATCAGTGATTGTTTATTTCAGGACGACACGGCACGGATTTTTATCAACGGAGCAAGCCGACAATTAATAAAAGACTTTTTAAATTTATTTCAGAGAAATTTCACACTGTAAAATAATTACACGAGGCACGTAGCAGACGATGGAATACACAAAAAATTGAGTCCAGTCTCACTTTGGGCAGAGAGAAATATCACATGTTTGAGTTTGTTGCCACTGTTTTTTACCTTTTGGTCCGTGTCTGTATCACTATCCATTTGTACACTAAAATACCAAGGATACGACGATGATTCGTTATCACTGATGTTGATACTCAGTGATGTCTGTCTATGTCTCCCTGACGACGATGACGAGTCCCCTGAAACATTTCTACCTGAAAAACAAAAGAGAAAGCTTTGTTCACAAGGAGTCTCAAAGTACATTTTATAAATATATTTTGTCAGAACAAAAGCTTTCTTTGTATAACTGTATCAAGCTTACAGCTAAAACAATAACAAAACAGAAAAATAGGGCATCTAATAGGACATTAAATGATACCCCGCCACGATATTCATCAATAGTTAAATATATTTGTATATACTAGTATACTATACTGTATATACTATACATCCACTAGTATATAGAGACAGAAAGAAATGAGTTATCTTTCTTAGACCAGAAAATTTCATTATTGTCAAATTTAGAAAATTTATAAAGTGGCAAAACTTCAATAATATTTTTCCGATCATCCTGAAAATTGAACTTGACCTGTATTTTATTGTACTGAACAGCTGTGCAAAATATTTTTCAAATCCCTTGAGGAGTTTTCAAGTTATCATCTGGAAACCTTCGGAGGACGGATGGACAGACGGACGGACGGACGGACAGACACTGAACTAAACTGAGGGTATAACATAATACCTTGACACTTCGTGTGGCGGGGTATAAAAATAGCAAATACAGGGCAAATACTCCTATAAGAACTAAATTAGCAACTTCAGTCATGGTTATCTATAAACAGATCTTGTCTGGTGATCCGTTATGTTGTTTACTGTTACTCTGTATCTAATAAAGTTAAGAAAATAATAACAACAAGTGTGGACTGTGAGCACAGTGTGGAAACAAATTTTGAAATTTCAGTCGTGCAGCATGTGCAGCTCTTACAAGTTCCTGCATTATATGGTTTAATTGTATGGAACAGAAGCTGGCCATCTTGAATTTTGGATCGGCACTAAAATCTCAAATTTTGTAGAGGACCATCTAAGGTATATATCTGCAATATTTCAAATCAATCTGCTAAACGGTTTATGAGAAGAAGAATTTTGAAATTCAGCCAATCAGAACACATTAATGGCTCTGGAGCCATGTTCAATATTTGATCAGCCCTAAAAACTCTAACTTTGTAAAGAACCACCCAATAAACTTTCCTGCAAAGTTTGGTTCCAATTGGCCAAGTGGTTTCGGAGAAGAAGATTGAAATGTGAAAAGTTTATGGCCGACGACGACAACGGCGACGGACGCAAAGTCATGAGAATAGCTCACACTGATCCTTTTGGGTCAGGTGAGCTAAAAATGAAAAAAAGTAATAAAAAAAGGGCAGTTACTTCAAATTAAGTTACTTGAATGACCACTTCATATTTCAATTTCTATACATTTCTGTGTGCAAACAAACCTTTTTTCCTGTTCTTTCTGGTATTATTACTGCTTGCAGTTGTTACTGACCCCTGAGAACTGGACTGTGAAGACTGGATCCCTGTACTACTAGTACTGCTTATGATAGGACTGGGACTACATACTTGTATTCTAACAGAATTGGAACCAGCTACTGTTGTAATTACCTACATTACAAAATATTATTAGACTTGTATACTACTCTTCTAAAATGGCACCCACTTATGAGGTTGTCTCAAACATTCTAACATGAATTGTCAAGAATTGCAAGTTTTCCTGCAGAAGGTAAAGGGTTTTGACCGGGTACTTCCCACATCAAAACTGGACACCATTAGTTAATTACTCCACATGCAATCACCTTATTCACAAAATTACCAAAATGTTAAAATTGCAAATAAATATTAATTTACAGTATAAACAGATAGGTGTTCTGTTTTTAATTTTTCCTATAGTGTAGAAATGCTATATTTTAGTTTTGAGAAACAAAGTACATATGGATTAAATACAGTAGATGATTTTATTTTCAGTTTATCAATTGATAAAAGTAATCAGGTGTTGAACAACAGACCCAATATAGCTGAAAAATTTATGAAAATCAAACAAATATTCCAATATTACTCCAAAATTAGCATATTTGCATTATTTTATTTTTAGTTAGTCAAACATAGAAAGTTGCAGATCAAATAATCCTACCCTGGCTTTTTTTTCGGTGAGAGTATGAATTTAGTCCCATTTCTCGTAATGTAGCAGAGCGGGAGTGAATCACTCTCAGCACTTTAATGTTTAAAAGAAGTTGCATATATAATCAGACGTGGTTTATCTTGATATCTTTTCGACAGTGTCACTATTTTTTATCGGTTTTCGTGTTTAAATTGATCATTATCGATACATGATTATAGTTATTGAGGTTTTTAATAACCTGCTGTGTGTTGTGTAATTACCGTCTTTTGGTGTGTATAATGCGCACATTTATTCTTCTGGAGCATTTTTTTAAATCCACGTGCCCTTTATAAATTTTATTGACCTGGTATCTTTGATGACATTTTATTTTTATACATACGAGTATGTACTTTGGACTTTTTTTTCAGGTACAACCAGAGTTCCGAAACGTATCTTCGTTTCCATCACCGTTCTGGCCAAGCATATTCAAGTTGTGTGTGCAACGTATTTTTTTATAATAAATGTGAATAACACTTATAATTTAACATTAAAACTTATTAAAATTGGTAAAAAAAGTGTTTTTGTTTCGTTCTTTATGCCTTTGTAATTTAGTGTTGTATGGACATTTTCCCCCTTACGATATGTTTTAAAGAAAATGTGTTCTGCAAAATAATGACAAAGGAAATGGGACGATTTTATTCTTGGTATCAGCCGTGTTTTTTGATAGTACATACTGTTAATTGTTCAATTTCCCATACACAACGAAAAATCCATGATTCATTCTTGATCGCCATTTTGGTATTAGTAACACATGTAACATGTGATTTTTTCCTTTGCAGGGCTATTGATAAATAACAATACCACCCTCTAGAGACAATTGGTGTGATATATTTTAAAATCGTTCTACCTGTGTGATTTTCTTAAAGCATCTTGTCAGTAATTAAGTATGTGTGAAAATGTTTAATGTCAACAGATACCTTTGTTTCGAGTATAAACAATGAAACAGTATTTAAGACTAATTAAAATTTTTAATAATTATCAAAACAATAACAATGCTGGTATTTCATTATCACTAATTACAGAAGTTCAATATTCAGCAATATGTTGTTACAAAATTAAACAATATTTGTCAATTTTCTGAATTGTCAATTCAAATTTCAAAATCCAGGGAATTCTTCTTTGTCTTCCCTATCATCTTTGAAGAGACAGTACATATGCTGAAGAACTGACAACGGAGTAACTTCTTCATCATGGTAATAAAAATCCTGTTCCTCGTTATCTTCTTCAGTTACGCTAACTGTTGAGTCCGCAACCAGATCTTTCCACACGATGTCATCTTCAGAGCCATCTTATGTGTTCGATATTGTACATTTCTTGAATGATCCAACTCTTGCTATGCCTCAACTATCCATGCACATATGGTGGGTAAATCTGCTTTTCTCATTCTGCCACCAGCTGTGAAGGAGTGGTCATCTGATTGGATCCAGGTGTTCCACTTTTGTCTCAAGGCTGTTTTCATCTGCTTATTGATGCTGACATCGAGTGGCTGCAGTATAGATGTCATACCACCAGGTCTGTTCTCTGGTCACCGAGTATGGCCTTTACATTGTCACTACGATGACAGCGGAAGGCATCTAGCACTAAAAGGCTTCTTGAAAGGCCTGCTCCTGGTCGTCGTCCCCATACAGGGATCGACATTAACGGTAGTCCGATTGTCCGGAACAAGTAAAAATACAATTCGGACAAGTAAAAAGCTTGTTTCAGTTGCCCGATCGGACAAGTGAAAATAAAATCAAATTTATCTAGAACAATCGTAAATTTTTAAAAAGTCCTTTAAGCGGCGATTCTCGCATTAATTGTGTTAAAAATAAAACCCTGCATTGCGACCAAAATTCCCCTTTTCTAAATATAAACACGCGTCACTTAACAATAACCAATGAAATCCCGTTTCTTACTTATTATAAATAATCATCCAATGAAATCGTTGATGCTAATTTTATATCGGCCTTTCTGGAAAAATGTTCTAAAATAACTACGATACAACTGTCGGATGTTTTAGACTAAAACAATTTATTTCAATAAAATAATGAAATGAATGAATTAATTGTCGTTTTATTGATACAAATAAATGGAAAGAAGTTCGATTTCTGTCATAAAATTTTCATAACTTGTTAAATTTGGCCAACAATTTATAATTTTAAATACGTACGTCGTGTCATCTTAATTGACATTTCGTGCCACTTGTCAGTGTCAGGTTCAGAAAAAAATTAATATAAAAGTCGAATTTCGATGCAGTTGAGTCAAAATTGAAATATGGCCAAAATGGGTTGTTTAATTCGGACAAGTACTTTGTACTTTCGGACAAGTAAAACCTGACTGTTACTTGTCCGAATGGACAAGTAGGTTTTACAGTTAATGTCGATCCCTGCCATACACAATTCAGCCAAGAGGTGTTTGATCAGCATTCCCTATTTGTGATAGGTGGTAGTTTTCCTTCTTTCTAAGTTTAATTATGAAATACTGGAATTTTGTCAACTGCTCTTCATAATCTGCAGGCAATTTTTGGGCGATGTGTGTTCTGCGACGGATTGATAGATAATTTCGTCGAAGGAAGGCATATGACCAGTCTACAGATGCACGGAACTGAGTTTCATCCCACTGTTTAGCTACATGTAAACCTTTTAGTCTCAACTCAGTTGTAGAAATTCCGTAGCCTTGTAATCTACGGTTGGTAACCCATTTTAAAAGATCGACCTCAATTTCTGGATAATGTACTGCACTACCTCGGTTTGCCATTTTAGTTTTAGGCATCTGTTTCAAACGATCTTTTTGATTTCTCCAGAGACGGACATTTGATTCATTAACGCTAAATTCTCTACCAGCTGCTCGGTTGCCATGAGCTTCTGCATAAGCAACGACTCTTAATTTTTCTTTTGCAGTGAATAAATTTCTAACTTGACCCATCTTCTGGTAACGAAAATTGGGAGATTAATTTCTTCGACAGTGGGTGAACGTTATATATCTCTTACAGCGTTGTTTATACAACTGAGTATATTTCAAAGAAAATAATTAATTCTTTGATCACTAATAATGTATTAACTAACTTGGTCTCATTTGCAATGATTGCATGAGATTCATGACAAAGCTGACCGCATTGTTTATACAATGTTTATACACATAAAACGAAATTGCAAAAATGTTTTAATTAGTAAGAAAAACAATAATTCTTTTATTTTATTTAATAAGATGTTACCAAATTTGGCAGCTTTGTTTAATAATATTTTATACCTTTCCTTATAGATGTTACCGGAAATGGTCTCTTTTTATAGTTACATGAAGAACTTCCTGTTGACAAATTGACAGTAAAGTTCGTGCGTGTTAAACATACGAACTAGACTTTTTTCAAGATTCTTAAAGCAGAAAAGGTGGTGCGCATTATACACACCAAAAGACGGAATTGACATTCGTGTCTCTTATTAATTAGTTTACTACAGCGAAAACATTGAGAATCCCAAAACTGAATGGCGTGTTGCAGCTTGGAAAGGTATATGTAAATTACTGGATACTTACTACGGAATGGTTGTTATAGTATGCAAATTAGCATGTTTATAATAAAATATGGTCACATTATCCATATACGGAAACATGATCAACATAGCATTTTCCACGTGCATCTTCAAAGACGAAAAAAGAAATTTCTTCAATTCAGATTGTTTCCCATTACATGTAGTTTCACAATGTCTAAAGCTTTAATAACGTAAAGAAGTTGAATATTATGTTTGAATTTTGTATTTAAATAGACCGAAGTTAGAATTTTTTTATTTGCTACATTAGGAGCAATAGGACTGAATTCTGCCATTAATCAGACAAATCACATAACTATCTTTGGATTATAATGGCAGTAAAATTTGGCCTAAGAATTAAAGCTGATGAAACTACTTGTTGATATTATTTTTTTTAAATATCAAAAATTTTACACAGATCTGCATTGAAAAAACCGTCTGATTATACATGTATTTTGTTCTTGACAATAAGTTACAGGAAATGGAACATAATCAGAAAATGTTCTTTAACCATGTTAGAATCTGTGACTTTCATTATATTTAATCTCTTGCAAAACAAGTTAAGGGTGTAACTACTATCTCTGTGTGGTCACTGACCTGACTTTCTGGATGTGTATTTCCTGCTGATGTACCATTCTTAGGTCTTGCCACTAAATGTTGCTTTCTTTTAATACAAGTATCTGGAAGCTGATAACAGTTGGCATCAATCAATTTTCTATAAAAAAAGGAATTAATTTTAAATACAGTCAAAAAAAGTACATGTACATGTCAGACAAATCCAGTAAAAAGATGGCAGGTTCAGTAAGATTTGTTATTTTCTAATTCAACTGTCTTGTGTTGTTCTGGTGGCAACTCCTGTATTCAATGTTCAAATAATTTAATGTAAGGTTTCAGTTCTGTCTGTGTCCACTAAAATTATTGAAAGAGATTGACATTGATGACTTTCGCGATGAGAAGAACTGGAGGGAGGTTTTCCTCCCCTCCGGGGATTTTTATATTTAAAAAAATATATAAATTTTGATTCTTATTTTAAACTTCAATTGGTTTTTTTGTTTTTATTTCTGGTCTGGTAAAATTTATTTTGTCTGGTATAAAAATTTTCTCATTTATAGATCATATGTTCTCACTGTGGTGCACTATTAATTGACAGCCCCAGAGGAGGGGGATCCCCTATCTGGTACTCGGTGGCACAGTGGTCAGCTATCCCCTATCTGGTACTCGGTGGCACAGAAGCAGCTATGTGGGTTTAGCCCTGAGATGTGGCAGCTTATAAAACACTTACATGGCATCACTGATGGTAAATTTGTCAACACTAAACACCTTCCCCAGAGGATCATCTTCACAAAAGACAATTCTTGGATCATTTGGATCGAACAACTGCCGACTAGAAATGTATGCTCTCAGAAAACTGCAAACCTGAAAAAAGAGAAGACAACAATATAAAACTGTGAAACTGCAATGATTTACCATTTAAGAACTTTATCAAATTTTATATTACTTACTAATGAGTATCTATTTTTAGCCAGTTTTGTGAAACCAACTGACAGTTCAACGAAAAAAAATCATTGTTGTGTTTGTTCACTCTGCATCTTTCATTAATAACATTCAATAAAGCATCAGTTTCATTTATATCACAAAAGCAGTACACAACATGAATGGGCCACATTATCAGTTGGTAACTTTTGACATTGTCACACATGAATAATTTTAACAAATTATTGATAAAAAGAATTAAACGCCAGTTTTTGAGCATAAGGGTAATATCTCAAACTCCTATTAAGTGAAAGATTTCCAACTGAGCAGGGACCAGAAATCTTTCCACTTGGCATGCTTGGATGACAGAGAATAAAACCTGCAATCTACCATGTGATCAATAGTAGATAAACTACCTTTACCACTGGGCCACTGAGGCCCCTATATATACATCTTAATACATGTTTATGTTTAACGTGAAAAACACAAACTAATGCATTTTTATGATGCAACCAGTGGAATTTTTTATGAGGCCAAAGTGACCCTTGACCAAAAGAACCAAAAGAGATTAAATAGCTACAAGCACATAAGACATTACTACTGTAAGGGCTTCGACCTGAACAATAATGCTTTAAAGCCTTAAAGAAGCCCATGTCTGGTTAAAGCTAAAACCAATTATAAACAATCTAATACAACACTTCCTGACTAAAATTATAAAAGCCAAATTAAAAAATTAAAATAGTACAGAAAATAGAAACAATTTTATGTTATCATCACCTCTTTCTTGGTAAACACTTCTCCTGTAGCACCTCCTTCCTTTAGAATGTTTAGGAAGTTTTGCTTTGGACGAACCTGTTAAAAAATTATAAATAAAATTACACATACAGTGTTACAATAATTTCATAATTTTAATTTTCAAACATGAAAATATATACAAAGCAAATAATGAAAGCAGTTTTCAAGTCAACTGTAAAATAATTGTAAGCTTTTAAATAATTAAACTTACAAAGTAAGGTTGCGCAATACATCAAATAAACAACTGACCATGTTAAAAAAAGCCTAAGGTTACAAAATTAATTTCCATCAATCATCCACCTAATTATTGCTGT
The DNA here is from genome assembly GCA_944474755.1 of Limnoperna fortunei. Taxonomy (NCBI): domain Eukaryota; kingdom Metazoa; phylum Mollusca; class Bivalvia; order Mytilida; family Modiolidae; genus Limnoperna; species Limnoperna fortunei. Next base: position 28,294,092 of record OX104118.1, read on the forward strand.
TCAAAAAGAAAAACTAACTACATGTATATATAAGTGAGATGGTACCCATCTCTGTGGGCCCCGCTGACCTTGAGGTCAAGGGTCATCACCATGGTATGTGACATCTTGATATTACCTACCCACATACCAAATATCAAAAGACTACCTCGAAAGATAAAAAAGGTACATACCGGACATGAATTTGTCATTCATAAAGCAATAATGTGACCAAAGGTCAAAGTTCAAGGTCAAAGGACATCAACCATGGTATGCGACAAGTCGCCTTGATATTATCTATCCACATTCCAAATAACAAAAGCCTATCTCAAAAGATAAAAAAGATACAGCCCAGACATGAATTTGTCATTCAGAGAGCAATAATGTGACCTAAGGTCAAAGTTCAAGGTCAAAGGTCAGCAACCATGGTATGGGACACATCGCCTTGATATTATCTGCTCACATTCCAAATATCAGAAGCCTACCTCGAAAGATAAACTAGAGGCTCCCAGGAGCCTGTATCGCTCACCTGAACCTGAAACCAAACAACCCTTTTTTATCCAGCTTTTCTTTGCTATAAGGAATTGCCCAACACTTCTGCAAAAATCATTAATTTTGACCTTTTAAGGGAAATAACTCCTATAAGGAGGATCTTTTGATGGTTAGAGGGAGAAGGGAGGTTCACTTCAAATTTGCTGTACCTGTTATACTTTTTTAACTATCAGTCGAAAACTCTCTCAACCCCCCCCCCCCCTTTTTTCATTTTTTCTATTTTAATCCAATGTAGCTATGTAGGTAGTCAGGTGTCATGATTTGCACAATTTCGGTAGAGGACATCCTAAAGATGATGTGTGCAATGTTTCAAAGCAGTCCTTTCATTGGTTTAAGAGGAGAAGATTTTTTAAAATCTAGTAAAATTGATTAAAAAAATGTTCAAGGAGAATAATTCCTAAACGGTTCATCAGACAATCTTGACCCTTAAGTCATTTTTGTAGCCCTCATAGAGCAGAACAATTAAGCAATGCTAACTTTTTCTCTAGTTCTAATAATTTTCAAGATTTTGAGGCAAAAATGTCAAAAATAATCAATTTCGACAATTAAAGGGCAATAACTCCTATAAGGAGTCATCATACAACTTCAACCCAATGGAGTGTTTCGTAGAGCTTTTGATGCAGATAAAGGCATGTCTCTTCGGTTTTCCTGTATCTGTTACACTTATTTAAATATAAGCCAAAAACTGTATTTTACCGCCCCCCCCCATTCTATTTTTAGCCATGGTGGCCATGTTGGTTAATCTGCAGCCATGGTAGGTGCAAACTTGGTTGAGGACATTTGACAGATGATGTGTACAAAGTTTCAAAGCAGTACTTTCAGTTGTTTCCGAGGAGAAGATTTTTAAAAATCAATTAAAACCGATTAAAAAAAACAGTTCAAGGGGAATAACTCTTAAACGGTTAATCAGACAATCTTGACACTTAAGTCATTTTTGTAGCCCTCATAGAGCAGAACAATTAAGCAATGCTAACTTTTTCTCTAGTTCTAATAATTTTCAAGATTTTGAGGCAAAAATGGCAAAAATCATCAATTTTGACAATTAAAGGGCAATAACTCCTACAAGGAGTCATCATACAACTTTGACCCAATGGAGTGTTTTGTAGAGCTTTAGATGCTGAAGAAGGAAGGTCCCTTCGGTTTTCCTGTATCTGTTATACTTTTTGAACTATAAGCAAAAAACTGTATTTTGACCCCTCTGTTCTATTTTTAGCCATGGCGGCCATGTTGGTTGGTCTGAGGCCATGATTTGGGCAAACTTGGTAGAGGGCATTTTACTGATGATGTATGCAAAGTTTCAAAGCAATCCCTTCAGTGGTTTTGGAGGAGAAGATTTTTGAAGAAAAGTTAACGACGACGACGACGACGACGGACGACGACGGACGCCAAGTGATGGCAATAGCTCACATGACCCTTCGGGTCAGGTGAGCTAAAAAGTTAAAGCCCGGACATGAATTTGTCATGCAGAAAGCAATAATGTGACCTTAAGGTCAAAGGTGATCAACCATGGTATGCGACACATCGCCTTGATATTATCTACCCACACTCCAAATATCAAAAGCCTACCTCAAAAGATAAAAAAGTTACAGGCCGGACACAATTAGTTTTGGACGGACGGACGGACAGACTGATCACTATAGGGGGTCTGCCACAAAGTGGCGGGGCCCTAATAATTAATTAAATAGGGTGCAATATTGCCTGTAATTCAAAATGAATGCAAGAAATTTTCTTTTTTTAATTGTTTTAGATTTATCAATTATGAAACTACTATCATTATAATTATGGTCTAATTAACCAATCAACAACTGACCCAAAGATTGGATTTCTATAAAACCTGACTAGTATTGTATATGTTTTAGAAATACTGATGAAAAGCTCTGAATTTAACAATTCAAATAATCTGAGCATGATTATTTGATAAATACTTTCAGCTACAGCTACATGTAGGTTGAAGACAAGTTTTAAATGAAAATTTCAAAAGTCTTTCAGATCAAGTAATTGAAAGTGCTAAAATAACAAACAGACTAAAATGTTAAACATTTTTTTTTAAATTGGAATTAAAATTGTCTTCTTCTCTTTTAAAGTAACTACAATAAAGTTTTGTCTGGCTGTCTGTATAGACCTCCACAGTGATGCCGGACTAATAATAAAAACATACCATTGGTACGCCAACTGTCACTTCCTCTGCTACAATATAATGGGTGTTTGACAGAGCTGCTAAACTGGCTGGGTTTGTCACTGGTATGATTCCCCTACTGGAGGAATGGTTGACAGCTGATGGCTGAAGGTTTGGTCGTTGATTACATGTATCTGACATATTTCGTGGAAAAGTTACACCATGATTGTACTGAAAGATTAAATTAAGACTTTGAGAAATATATTGTTGTAACTATATGTTTGATTGATTGATATTTAACTTCGAGTTAGCAATATTTCAGCTATATTCAGGACAAGACTTTTTCAATTTAAACAATTTACTAATTTGTCTGTTTGTCTGATGTTTAACACCACTTTCAGCAATTTTTCAGCTATTTCATGGCATCCAATTTTTTGGGGGGGGAGGACGCCGGAGTACCCAGAGAGAACCCCCCACCTGTGGCGGGAAAGCTGGCAATCCTTGTCAATTAACATGATTAAGATTGGAGTCGAATACCGCTGCCCGCAGTGAGACTCGAACCCGCAATCTCAGCCATGATAGACCACGTGATCAATAGTAGACAAACTACCTTAACCATTCGGCTGCTGAGGCACCTTTACTGATTTGCCCTCATTAACTAAAAAAATATGGATATTATATACATATAAAAATGAAACAAAAACAATTGCAGGTATAAACTACATGCAATGTCACAATTTACAGTAATTTAAATTTTATTGCATAAATTAATTTCTTTTCAAAATGTTAAAACTGTCGCCAGCTACTGTTGTAAATAATTTTTTTCATATAAAAATCAACCATATAAAAGTGTTACAGAATGGGGCCTGATAATAAGGCATGCTTGATTGTACATTTAAACAGACTGCCAAATAAAGTTATACGTGTAAAATCAATAATTAACTGCATAAAATGTTTGCCATCTAAATATTGCCCTAACAATGCCCAGAACATTCATACATGTACTTAGAAATTTTTCAAACAATTTACTTATTAAATGACATAATGAGTAATAAAATAGTAGGTTTTTTCCCAGCTACCTAACAGATTGTAAAAATTTTACAAGTTTTCAATATTTACCATTTTGGTTCAGTAACTTGCCAAACTAGCAAGTAAATTTTCACAGAATGAATAGCCCGAAACACGTACTGGTCACACTATCTAAAAATCTCTTTAAAAGGAATTTGTCTGAGGGAATAAATTTTCGCCAGACCTGAATGCAATGTTATCGAAACTTTAAACATTTCTTTAGGACAACTTAAAAAGGGAGAAAAAATTTGCTTGTCTAGACCTGAGGTTCCCTGGTCAGGCACATTCAGGAAGACTGCTGGATTTCTTTTATATGGGTAAATGGCAATTTTATCAGTTAATTAAAGATATGTTACAATTGTGTAGCTACATGTACAGTACATGTAACTACTTGAAAACTACAATTGACAAATTTCATGTTTGCAAAGGATTAAACACCATTTGATCACTTTGCAGGTAAACAAATCTACAATGAAAACTAACGCCCTGATTTTATTTACTACTAACATTTAAATAAATAAAATTATTTCTCCTGTAACTTATACTTATTTTAACGAAAACAAATGTAAACTTGTTACACTAAAATAATATTTCTTGATTATATTTACATATACTAGTACATCTTCAATGTATATCATACTATTTGAAAATAGAAAAAAAACGTAAAATATTGTTTATTCTGAAACAAAACAAAACAGGATAATAACATTTTATAAATAAATCAATAGTGATTAGTCTATCTCTAATAAGGTAACATAATGAATATGTTAATTGCTCATGCAGTGTTATACCATCACATAACTTTGGAACAACCCAACACCTTACAATTTTATACAATTTGTTAGGTGTAAATTATATGTCAACAATTTACATGTCCAGTATAAGATTTTTATATTGTGCTAACTAAGAGATTTAATAAACAAACATCTTCGCTAGAGAAGATTTACGATCCAATACTTTTATATCAGATCGCAACCCTTGGCTAGCGAAGATGCTAAACAAAGGAGTGGACTAACAATACTAGTACATTTAATGTATAGTTATATTGACTATACATCACATTCAATATGAAATAGATTGGAAATTATTCAGTTGGAGGAATAAAAGACATTTTTGTCAAACCATTTTGGGTACCATACAAAGTGGAGTATTTGTGTAAGAGTCATAGAGTGGAGTCTGGAAAGAAATTTGCAGTCAATTTTGAAAGCAGAAATTTTAGTTTATTTTTGGAATTAATATTTTTGGAAAGACAAATGATATAAAGTTCAGTAATCCAAATAAACAACTCAGTCATCCCTATCATCTGTCAATTATAAAATGTTTAGGGTTATTAACCAATAAATAATGCACCTCACGTGTGATGATTCACTGTGCATAATTTTCATATTTTCATAAATATGTCAGGATATTCAAACTTCAGTAGTATACAGTGAGTGTCATGCCCGATTTTATGATCTCTAGTGCCATTTCATGGTCAATAGGCAATACACAATAAATGGTTTGGATTTTAAATTGCATTATTCGTCTAAAATCAAAAACATCATCACTTTTTAATGAGCTCTGTCAGAGGTTAGCAGGAAGAAATTAAAGACCAAGTCTTTTGAATTTTATCTTTGTTTGGTAGAGACATATACATTATCATCATACTTAGTACTTACATGAAAGTTTCATGCATCAAATATTAATACTTGAAATATTTTATTATGTGTTTTAATTATTGAGTTAAATTAGATGGTAGTCGTAGATGTTTTTTTTTTCATACAAACCAAACTAAAATATTTATACCCCACTGGAATACAGTGATATGCCAGATTATATATTATATATATGTTAATTTAAAAAAGAACCAATATAGCCTTAATTGCTCATTGATCCCCCTAATCTAAAAAGGCGGAGTTCTTATTAAAATTTATACAGTGACTTATGAAAATAACTAATACTCCAAAAATCGACTAAATGATCACTCCAAAATTGACTTCAGACTCCACTCTGTAAAACACATGGTGCCCCCATTTTGTTCACAATTTTTAAAATTTATCTTACCGGAAAAAATAACTGCAAGTTTCCGCAGTGAAGCTCCATGCTGTCACTAGAATGTATTCTGTTAGTAAGAATACTAGTAACTTCCCAAAACTTTTGGCGCAAATGTAACAAATCACATGCGTACTGAACTGCATTTTATTGCATCAAGACATTTAAAAAGATTTCATCATCACTAAAAATAGGACAGATAACTCTGACAGGATACAACAAAAATATGATCAATCAAGTGTATAAATAGATTTTACCTTTACTTGACCACTCTGTCCTTCCACTGACACAGAACTAACAATTGTACCTGTTTGATACAAATATAGTTAGTCAGCATTTACGAAATAATTAGTTAGTTCGGATTTTATCATTATTATTGAAATTTTCTTCCATTATTTCATCCCCTATTTTCCTAACTTCACAAGTGCATGAAATTATTCTTAATAATATATATAGTTCAATATATATAGTTAAATAGTTCATTCACGAGAATTTAAAGAATTTAATTGAAATTATTCACCAATTTTCTGTTATGTTTCACATTTAAATAATTCATTTCAAACATACATGCATATGGTAACAAATAGATTCCCAATTATTACTACTAACTACAATATTTTTTTGTTTTAAATTTTCTATATCTTTGTCCAACTTTGATATTTTTATCTGATGATCTTATGTATATTTACAAAAATCTTTTAATTAATGAAATAATCATAATTGCAAATTAAACCAACAGAAACTATTTTAAACAATAAATGAAATATAACATTACCTTTCATGATTTGATGTAAATGTATTTTTATAAATTTTATAAAAATATCTCCCCTAAATACTGAAAATGAACTTGTTTAAACCAAGTAATTCATGTAAATGGAATGATAACATAATTTTTATTGATAACCATATGCTACAAGTGACAACAGATGGCATCATGTTTAATTTAAATGACCACAATTATCAGTTTATACACAGACATGTCTGGGCTGATCATAGTCCATTTCATGTGAAGAAGTGACAAATAAAATATTTGTAATTTGTAAAGAGCTTGCAATATATTTAGCATCGATAAGTAAATCTTTAGAATAAATAATTATTGGGAATTGTAAGTTCATTTTAATTGCAAACGATGTAAAAATCTGACCCAGATCTTTCGGCATAACATTAGATTAGCGATCTTACATTACAAGTTTCCAACACGTCTGAACATGTTGTCCATCATATGCTTCCGGTGTTATTTTTAGATAACGCGGGAAACGTTGTTTCCTGTTTATGTACACTAGTGAACTTTCATTTTATCTCGAACAGGTAAGATGCACCGTTCAATGTAGATAACAAGTGACACAATAACAGCAAAGACATATTTATTTATTTTATTTGCTTTATATATAGAATAAAATAAAATAGAATATTTTATACCAAATCAGGGCTCACAAAGGGCAAATGACATTACAATTATAATATAACATAAAAATATGGTTATATCAGTGAAAAATATTTTAATGTAATGTCATTTGCCCTTTGTGAGCCCTGATTTGGTATAAAATATTCTATTTTATTTTATTCTGTATATAAAGCAAATAAAATGGACTTTATCGTTACTGAGAAAGTGAGTACCGAAAGGCATCAATGACGACAAACGATAAAGTCACCACTTCCGGCCGGGTAGTACTTAAATACGAATCCGACTATCTGCAGCTTTAGGACTAGGTATCACGTGACTCTAAGAGAATGAAAAGGAATAGTGCGCATGTGCGTGTTCATCCACTTTTCAAGATGGAGATGCAGAAGATGCTCTGTTTCGTGGTCTGTTGAAAATACGGGTTACCGTTTAAATTTAGCTGACACAATTAGTTCTATTGACATATTTTAATTGAATGTGATGCGTGTGTAATAGCACTTAATTATTTTTCACAATAATATGCTTAATACTTATAAAAAAATGAATGAAATCTGTTAGAAATTTCCAGAACTTTCCATACGTAATGTATGAAGGCTATAAGACTGAACATTCTATTATTGCCTTTTCCTGATTAATTTCTTATTTCTCCACTAATTGCCAATTTATGAAATATATAGACGTCTAAAAACAATCTTTCATTTATAGTAATGATAATGATAATGTAGCAGTGTTCCAATATGCAAATAACACACAACTAATACACAGGGTGTTAGATTCTTTATTTTATACTAGGACGAAAATGCCCTGAAACAACAATTTATAACTTAATAACAAAATATAATAAAGTTACAACAATATATCTAGTAAAAGTATTATCTTCACAATCTATTCGAATGAATGTTCCTTCCCTTCTAGATTTGTTGTAAAAATATACAGATATGTATTATTCCTACAAAATGTTGTCACATTTTGTATTAACATAGACATATTTACTTAATATATCTGCTATATACGTTGTACATTTTCCATAAGTCTACGATGGTTACAATATAAAATAAAAAAAATAACAATACAAAACCTACCTCACATGTTTGTGCGATGGCTGCGCTATTATTTCACTAAATGGTGGTCAGCAATACACCAAAATCAGTTAAAGGTGTTCTTCTAGACCACTCACACACATAGCCATTATGACACATGATCACACATAATAAATTAATGTTTTACACAATTTACAGACAGTTTATGACGGTAACAATTGTTATGATTAAACAAATGTAATTTCTTTGATCTTGTTTTACTGAGAAAATGTAATTTTAAAGAATAGAAATCTTAAAATAGTATAAGATAAAAGTTTCTGAACAGTTTTCTTGTCTTTTCTTTTTATATTTTCAAACTATGGGTCATAATTAGATCTAGGACAAAATGTTGTAAAAAATTTCTAAAAATAAATTGAACAATGCAGCTACTTCCCTTGCTTTTCAGAAAAATAAACAAATGTACACAAATGCACCTGGCAGACTTTTCTAAATTTGTATTGTAAATTCTAACTTAAATAAATACACATTTTAAACAATATATTTGGAAAAAAATTGGTGGTTTATTTGGTTTTAAATTAAAAAAGTTGAAAATAAATTAGAGTATTTTACCTTTAGTCAGTGGTATATTAACTGGAATTAAATAACTCAATGGAGATGTGGATTTGCATTTTTATTGCTACATGTATTTATTTAGGATAAAGTATTATAGATTTGATTAACTATTTGGTATATTTATTTCACACATTTTCATAAATACATGTATTAAACATTACAATAAAAAAGAATAAACTGTCACAAAACTGTTCATTAAAATAAATGTTTCTTTGTTATTTGGTACACAATTTGATTGAATCATAATGAAGTACTATCAGAACTAGAAGTATAAAATTACATCATTGTGACACATAATATATTATGTCAAATGGTAAAATTAACTATTAAAAGTATTTGAACATATTTTACTTAAATTTGTTTAAAGTAACTGCCAAAATATTTTTTTACTACGTTTCTGCCATTGCAATACTCATTTTATGCCTATCAGCATAGTACATTTGCAATCTCCATTACCAAATTCATATCTGCTCCGGAAAATTTTATGTTTTTTTGCTCTGAACTTATTTTCGGTCATATTTTAAACCTACACTTTATATACTTAATAAGTTATACAGGTACCAGTTGACTTTGTGTGTTTGTTTATTAAAAAAAAATTTTTCATTATGGGCCGTTGTGCGTTACTTTTCTTTGTTGTTCATGTCTGGTAATTAGTCACATCCGTTAAATAAACAAATGGCACGTAATCCAGTTGAGACTGTGCTGTTTCATTAGAAGGGATTTTCACACTGAAGAAATTCAGTGGTGCGCCTTACAAAGGTGGAATTTACAGAGAAGATGTAAGATGTTGAAAGACGTAAATTCTTTAAAAAATGTTAAATATGCATTGTATGTCGTTTTTATTGTAATTACACATTTACTGATAAATTGGTAGTCTGGATGAATTACTTTGACCAAATCATATACAAGTATCTTCTGTGAACCTTGGGCGACTTCGACTTCGCTTTTGAGGCACCATAGGGCCACTTCAGGTCCCGGTAGGGTGACTTTATCGACCACTTCGCCCAGTGTGGTGAGCCCTGATTGAGAACGTCTGGGGAATGGGGGAGACTCTGACAGTTTTTGTATGCAAAAACAAACTTTAATTTTATATATTGCATGTAAAGAACATCATCAGTAAAATTTAGATTAATCAAATAAGAAGAGATAAAATATAATGTGAAATGGTGTTTACTAAATAAAATTGTAATTTCAGTATTTTTATATTTTAGATTATTCTGAAGATTTCCATGGCGATGGGGATAATGGAAGGAATGAATTTTGTATTCCAAGTAAGTTTTCATGCATTTTGATGGAACAGAATAAAAGCAGCAACAGTATTTGATCAATTATAGACAGGTAACAAATTTCTCTGCAATCATGTTAATGTTCTTATTTGAATACATTAATCTTGTCACATTTAAAAAAAAAACAAATTTAAGATTAATAGGTCCTTTCATACATTTTTCCGAGAGACCGGTTGATCTTTCACGAGTGATAGAAATTTTATGTCTTTACACGAGTGGAGCGCAGCAAACGAGCCAAAAGGCATAAAAATTTCTATCACGAGTGAAAGATCACACGGACTTTCCTAAAAACATATGAAAGTACCTATTTCTTAAGTAAACCAACAAATTTCACATTGCTATTATCTATAGACGCTCCATTTTTTTAGACTCCATTGTCTTTGACATCCAATCAGAACGTCGGAAACAAGAACATAAAACGAGAATGTTGTTATGCTTCCATAATAGATTGTAATAGATGTTTATGCTGAAAATAATATTTCAAGAAAAAAACAGCAGTTCTTTGATTGTCAGACAGAAAACAACAGATTAAGTATATAATGTTATGACTATGCCTATGGATTTCAATATAACTTGAGAAGTTATCATGTTAGGCAGAAGTTTTGAAGAAAACTATTGTTAAATATAAATTTTATCATATTGTTGGCCTATATAGCTAACTTGTTAATAAATGTTACTTTAAATGTGCAATTAATTGAAATTTATTATTATTTTTATTGCATTGCTAAAAAAAGATTATGGCTCTATTTTTTAGAATCCGAGAGAAATACAGATGCCAGATGTCCCCCAGGTAGTACTTATTTTTATTATTTTCACATTTATATAGCATGTTCATGTTTACTGCTAAAGCATTTTTTCATGAAGATGTTAAATCATCTTTATGAAACTTTGTACACAGTGACATGATGGGATCTCTTAATTGGAAAAATTCTGTAGGGCAGTACCATATACTTCACAATCATGAGTGAACTTAGAAAATTTCTGACATCATTAATTGTGAAATTGATGCAGTGAAGTTACTCGCTCTGCCCAATCGCAAATTGACGGGCCAGATTTTAAAAAGTTGTTTGTTTGCCATAGCCGAACTGGCATTAAAATGATTAGGTTGGTAGGTAGGGGTTTTTTTAATTACCTTTATTCTCCTTATTCCCCATTTTCCTTGCAACAACATAGTTTACATTTGATGTGAATTATGTTGGATGTCCCATGTGAAGTACACTTTATTTCAAAGCATCATCTTTATTGAAAAAGATCAATAGATTTGAATGCTTTTATTTTTGACATGTATCAATCTTTCATTATAAGTTGGCCGTCTACAATGTTATGGAAAATGGCTTCCCATTTATCATTTATATCATGTTGATATAAACGGTTTCGAACACAACAGTCCTTGTAAGATCTTATTAACAAAGGGTAACTAGTTCATAAGGAATGTCTCCTAGTTCAAAAAGTTGACGTTTCAGATGTTTATTGTTCCCATCCAAGCTTGAAGTTTACAAGATCAATTGAGTGTTTTGAATGACCTTTCATAACCATCAAAACTGTGAAAAATATAACTGAACACAGAAAAGAACCCAACAAATCTGGAATTCAGAAGGAAAAAAATCAAAAACATTTTAACAATAAAAACTTTTCAGTGGGTAGGGGGTGTTAAGTGCAGTCAGTCGTGCTATGGCAAATAAACACCTTTTAACTATGGCTCAGTACATCAAGAATTGCATTTAAATCATACATTGTGCAAGTTTGAATTGGGAATGATATATAGTTTAGTTGTAAAAACACATTTTTGGTTGGATTGCATGAAGTGCCAACCTGGGTTATAGTATGGCAAAGTCGGCTGGCTGGCAATGAAGAAAGGCTACCTATTTTATGTAAAAAAACTACTACATATATTATAAATATTTCATTATTGTTATCATCTTTTTTAGAGTGATACTGAAGTTACCACTACAAATGTTTTACCGATGGTAAGTGACCATTCTACAGCAATTAGTTTTTACTGGAACAGGGATTTAACACTATAAGATATTGTTATAAGGTACACCATGAAGGGTCAAAATATATTCAGATACAGTAGTTCCCCTCTTATAAGACCACCCCATTTGAGTCATGAAAGTGGTCTTGTAATGGGTGTGGTCTTTCTTAAGGGGATATATACAGGTATAAGAGCTTGGTCGGTTGATTAGCAGCAAGAACTGTGAAGTCATCAAGAGTCGCACAAAATAAAAATTTGTATTTTATTATTCAGTATAAATAAAAATTAAAAGAATTCATGCAGTTTTTTATCTTTTAAAAAAAGTTAAATGATAGTATAACAATTCCAAGTCTTCTTAACAGTGAATTTTTCTTTTCCTGTGTCATCTGCATTATCATTATTTTTATCACTTTTATTGTCTGCTCAGATTCCACTTTGTAGTTTATTAAGGTTCCGTTTAGTTTAAAAAAAATTCAGGTTTTTCTCTGTTTCCAGTTTCCTGTTGTAAATTATGATTTAGGATTATGTTGGTACATTGTACTATTATCTCCTTGTTGAATATTTCAGTCTTATTGTAAAAAACCCGATTTCTGTAATGCCGAAATCAAACTGATTTACAATTAGTGGTGTTCTGATGATCGGTTTAAGTCGCAAATCGGTTGGTTTAGGTTAGCGATGTCGATAATCGATTGAAAAAATTGCCAATCGATTGCCGTCGTGAATTTCCGGATTTACTTTAAGTTCCACTTCCGGTCCGTTACCATGTTTAAAATTAGTGTATTAATCAATAATAATGGCGGATTGTAACAACGGCGTGGTAGTTGTTGCAAATAAAAATGACAATGCACTACCAAAAGAACCTGACACACAAATAAATAATAGCTGAAAACAATTATTAATTATCCAGGAGGCCGTGCGAGATTATAAGTTTGGAAATATTTTGGTTTTCATAAGATACGAGCGTTACGAGGATGACAGTGACAGGCAACAAAGACAACAATTTTTTTGAAAATTCTTGAAAACTTATAAGGAAATAAATTAGCATACTATGAAAAAGATGGAATTCGTCTGTCAATTATATTTTTATTAAATTTATTTTAGCATCTACAGTAGGGTTTCTTCTACCACACCAATCTGAACTATAGACGTGTATAGTCACTCAATCAAAGTATTCGAATGAAAATGAGTCGGTATTCCTGCATAACTAAAATCGGAATAAAACTTGTATTTATATAAACTAAATTTTAAATATTAAAAGGTGTCATTATGTAGGAAAATGTTTAAAGATACTCAGAATGCATGCTGTTACCTTAGATGTTTGGGGTGGGGCTAGATGGCACCCAAGCACTCTGCTATGTCAGTTGTTTTTAAATTCTAATTTTTTCTGTTCTAAAATTCTGAGATGAAAAGTAGGGGAAAAAATGTTAACATGAAAAAATACAAACATCAAAAGTGAAGATTAAGTTTTTACATTTTTTTAGTGCTATCCTGCAAATTATATAATTTAACTTAATTTTATGAAACAATACATGCACTTTGACAGAATAAAACACACCATTTACCCTATTGTTCTATATATTATTTATTAGCCATATCAAAACGACAATAATTTCTGAATTCATGTATGTTCTATAATCAAGAATTATACACATCACCGTATGAGTCATAGTAAAAAGACAATTTTGTGCTGAAAAAGTTGGGTCCCTAACAATGTTGTTAGGCTCTGGGATTTCTAGGCACAGGAGTCCAGCTGGCTACTAAAGGAAAAATAGTTAAGTTTAATCCATGCATACAGTGTATTCATGACTGATTAGTTACAAATACACCATACACTTTTGACTTGCAACAAGTTATTTTGAATTTTTGCTATTAGAGAGTTACATCCTTATTATCAACATTTCCTAATCCACTTGTGTACATAGATATACATACGTAATAAAGCAAAATCTAAATAACCATTATTTTACAAATACTAAATGACTAAATGCACGTGCACATATTCCTGCAAAACTATCGACTTTAGTCTTCTTAAAGCCAAAATAGCATCAAGTCATTGCAATTTCAAACAAAACGATTATATCTAATAGTCGGTTGGTTGGGGCTGATCGATAGTAATAGATAATCGGTTCATGTTTTAAACCGATTGAACAACACTATCTACAATATCCTACTTGTATTCCCCTTTAATCCAGCTTTAAAATCTTTCTTTTAGGAGATTTTGACATTTTTAATTGTTGTTGAACTGTTTCCAAACTGGTTTACGATAATAAAACCAAATCTCGTTCCATTAGAGAGTTCTTAAATAAAACGTCTGGTGAGTGAAGAAGGTCATTCGTGAGGGGAATTTAAGTTGTTACATTTGTCGCTGGTCGCATTTGAGGTGTGGTCGTTCACGAGAGGTAATTTTACGTTAGAAACAATTAATGCATAAGGGTTTTGGCTGGATAAAGCATATTTAAAAGAATTCAAATTTACATAAACAGTTTATATATATACATTTCACAATATACATCAAAACATTCATCAATATTTAATAATTTTTATCTTCTTTTTCAGAGTGATGCTGAAGTTACAACTACACATGTTTTACCGATGGTAAGTGACCAGAAGTTAGTTTTGACTGGAACAGGGATTTTACACTTTAAGACATTTGTATAAAGGACAACACAGGATTGATAAAACATGGATTGTATTGAAAAACAAGCAAACACAATTTTCAACTTGGATATGATTCAAATTGTTTAATGAATGTTTCTCTAATGCCTAGACCATTATTTCAGCTATATTCAGGAAAACGTTAGGAAACAATACACCAACAGGCAAATAGGGTGGGACGACAGTCAACTAAAGAGGTCTTTTGCGCAAGGAGCATTGCATTCTTTAAACACATTACCCACTACAGTCTGTGATTAGGCTTTTCATATTATAACATGACAATATCAAACAAAAGGGCCTTTTTTTTTCCATCTGGGCAGCAAAATTAAGATATTCATGAATAATTTCAAAATTTGCATATACTTTTTCAGATATCAGAACCTGTCGAATCGATTATTAATCAAATCGTTAACCAAGATGTGTGGCTAAAAACATTAGATGGTAATGAACTTGAAAGAACTAGGCAGGATGAATATCTTCACCTCTATGGGCTTTACAGACAACCTATCCTTGGTGATGGTAATTGCCTCTTTAGGTCTATAAGTCTGGCTCTATATGGACATCAGGATCATCACCAAAATTTAAGAAACTTGGCAATAAACGAAATTGAACAAAATTTAGATATTTTTGGTATGTTTTTTATAAGAAATGATAATAGCTTAATGAACATTACTGAAATTCACCAAGAATTAGGCCACCTGAAACAATTGGGAACCTTTGCAGGTCAGGAATCAATTTTGGCATTGTCCAGGCATTTTGGAATAAATATCTTAGTAACTTTTGGTGGTGATACTGATAACCCTAATGTTGCAACACATGAGCATGATTTTCAAAATTCAAGAAATCGGATTCATTTGGTTTGGACTAGAGCTGGGGGAGGACATTATGAAACTGTAAATGAAAACTTACCACGAAGCACTGAAACTCAGAATTTTCTAGGAAAAAAATTTAACAGATCTAAGAGCGATTATATTTGGAATTTAGATTTTCCTGGGTGTAGAAAAATTGATCTAGAAGTGTGTTGCCCAGACAATAAATTTAATGAGGCCGTACCATTGCCATCTTCACAGGCAGATCATATTAAATCTTTCCATTCCTATGACCATGACCAGGCTGATGGTAAAAAATGCAGAGAACATAAAAATACATGTATCATTTGCTTTAAATCTTTTAAAGATAAATCAAATTTAAATAGACATGTGAAAAATGTTCATGAAAAGGGAAATGAAAAAAGAATCTGTTGTTTAGTTCATTCATGCGATTTACAGTTTTTCCATATTGAAAATTTAATAAACCATTTAATTGATTCTCATGAAGCAGACATCAGTGTAGAAACTCTTACCTTTAAAACTATAGATTTGTTCAATAAATTTGTTCAAGATGAATCAATAAAAGCTAATATCAGATTTGTACAACACAGACAAAAAACTTTCAATAAAGATGGTAGCCATAGATATATTTTAGTATGTCATAGAGATGGAAAGAAAAGAACTTTAAAAGAGCAAAAAGGTAGAAAACGGAAAGAATTTAAAAAAGGTTCATGCAAATTAGGTAACTTGTGCTTGTCAAGGTTGTCTGTATTGGTTTCCAAAGATGGTGATGTTAAGGTAAAATATATTAAATCTCATTCTCATTCTTTGAATTTTGAACAGAGCAAATATCTTCCAATTCCTGATCATATAAAATCTGAAATTTCCACTATGTTAGCTTTAAACATTCCCATCAATACAATTTTGAATAAAATTAGAGAAAAGTTTTGTGAAAGAGACAATAGGGAAGACTTGACAGACTTAAAACATTATCATTTGATAGACAGAAAGACTATCCATAATTTAAAACAAAAAATTGTAGACTCCTCTGTTATAAGACATAGTGATGATGCTACATCAACCTTTTTGAGAGTAGATGCTTTACGAAAGGAAAAATTTGACCCTATCTTGATTTATAAACCACAAGGAGAAATTGATCAAATCTTTGGTTTAAATAGAAACGATTTTATGTTAGCTTTAATGACTAAACAGCAGTTAGAAATGTATGAAAAATTTGCTCCTGTCATCATTTGCTTGGATTCCACCCATAAAACAAACACTTACTCTTTTAAGCTGATAACATTGTTAGTACCAGATGAATTTAGGCATGGATACCCTGTTGCTTTTTGTATTTCAAATAGAGAAGATGAAGATTCATTGTCTATTTTTCTAAATTCATTAAAAAGTAAAGCTCCAAACACAAAAGTTAAATTTATGATGACAGATGATGACATTGCTGGGTGGAATGCAGCTAAGAATGTTTTTGGAGATATAAATCACTTTTTATGTATTTGGCATATTCATAAAAATTGGCGTCTAAAAATAAAGCAACACATAAAAGATAATGAACAACAAGCTCAAATTTATTGTCTTTTGTGTGCTGCGCTGGAAACAAAGAATGAGAATGGATTTAATCAGTATATAACAATTTTGACTGATAAGCTGTCTCAATTGTGTCCACCCTTTCTGGAATATTTTAGTAAATATTATCTTACCAGAAAAGAAAAGTGGGCCATGTGTTTCAGGACAGGTGAATATGGAAATGTAAATACTAATATGTATTTAGAAAGTTTTCATAATCAACTTAAAACTATTTATTTCGATGGAAAAAGAAATAGAAGAATAGACATACTCATTGAAACATTACTGCAGATAGAAAATAACCTTTATTTTAAACATTTAAAATCAGACATATATAATATACCATCAGATAAAGATGTTCAAACTTTAGACAGACATCAAGCTAGTTTTGATATACCAGATTCTTCAATTAATCAAGTAAATGAAAAAAAATTTTCTATTTTGTCAAATAGCAATCTTTATACAATTTCTCAGCTCCATAAAAACTGTCCTGAATCACATTGCTTCTATAAATGTAAAAAAATTCCATGTTTTGATTTATGCCGTCACATCCTTTCTTGTAATTGTTACGATTTTAATGAGGGAAATATATGTAAACATATTCACAAAATTCAATCCCTTTTGAATCAGGATAAGAGTAGTCAGATTTCAGAGGAATGTGCTGAAAATGTTCTAGTTTTTAAGAAAAATAACTCGTCAGATGTAAGAGATCAAGCTCCTTCAAAATTCTCAGTCACATCCAAGGTTCAGTGTATTAAGGAGCGACTTGATAAAATATTTAAACAAGTCAACACAAATCAATTTGTTCAAGATAATAGACTCGATAATATTATATCTGCCCTTGATTTTATTATATCAGCCAACGATGGCTCAGAACAACTTAGTACATTAAGCCATATGAAGAAAACAGAAAAAATTGCTTCAAATGCCAACAATATTCTGCAGCCAAGGTTTAAATCAACCATTAATTCATCTGGAAGGAAGAAAAAACACCCTTTTAAAAAGCCATCCTTGGCAGAGAAGAGCAAACTTTTAGGACTTTCAAAATCAGATGGTCAGCTATCATTAGCTAATAACACTCAAGGTCAAAGGTCAGGACCATCTGTAGCACCTTATCCATCCCTTCATTTAGTACCTCCTACTCAACCACCTATAATACAGCCTCAAGGTCAAGTTCCATTGGTAAATCTAGAACAAGAGTTACCTTCTTCCTTCAGAATTCCACCTTCTTTACTAGGTAGACGTGTAACAATTATTGGAAAGGATGGCAAACAACAACAAATTATATTTTCTAAACCACCTCAAAATTTTACTGAAATGGATAGTTTGGATTCCTAAATTTGACATGTTCCCCTTTTAAATTATTACTTTGATCAAGTTCATTACCATTTAACAGTTAAAGGTAGGTATTGTTGAATTTAATATTAATTTATTTCTTCAAGTTGTAGTTATTTATTTCATTTGATTAAGTTTTGAGTTTTTTAGTAAAAGGTATTTATATAAAAAATTATGATTAAGGAATTGTTTTTAATCTGAGGTATCCTGGTAGGTTGTCCACAGGGGTGGCAATATATCTATCAGGATATCTTAGATATTAACAAAATTAATTGATTTGTTGCCTATTTGATACCTTGCATGAATTTAACATTGTTGATTTTATGTTGCATTTTGTTATATTAGTCATTTATTTTATTATTTATATATTTTTACATATTTTATTGTTGATTTTATTGTTAATTATTGTTACGTTTTATTGTTGAGTTTATTTTTGATATTCAACTTACTATTGTACCCACGGTACATGTATATAGTGATTGGGGTGTCCATCTTTTCATCTGTCTGTTACACTTTCTCTTGTCCACTTCTACACTAATAAACCTAATTTGATGAAACTTCAACAGAATCTTATTCTTTGTAACATAATGCCATTGTGCCCATGATATTGAACATTTTGATGAAAGTAATATTTGAAATGTTTTGAAAATCAAGAAGCGGTGTATTTCTCACAGTTTTTCTAGTGAATATTTTAATTGTTAATTCTATTGTTCCAAAATTTAAAATCAATTGAATGTTTGGATAGCCCTGTGTTTTATTGATTTATTCACCTAGGTTGTTAGGAAACTCGAGTTGGTGTTTATTTTATTTGAAAAAAAACAATGATATAGTTTCAAAAGCAGTGCTAACAAATATTTTAAAAATATCAAACAATTAATTTTAAAAAGTGGTTTTTTGCACAGCGTTCAGAATATTAATGAACTTACCGTAAAACATTAATGTAAATAAAAAAATGCTTGAAATAAAATGTAAACAAGACAAAATATTTGGCCTGGGACTGTCTTCACAAGCTCAGTGTGTTATATATTTCACTGTTCTCCTAGGATGTCAGAAAATTCTGAATTGGTACTCTAAAAATGGGGTAAACCTAATAAACGTGTTAATTAAACTTAATAAATATTTTGGCCAATTCAAAATACTTTATTATAATCAATAAGTTTTGTGAAATTTAACTGAAAAACTTAATTTATAAATTTTAGCTTAAGATTATTAAAATTTCATACGGTTAAAAGAATTTTTTTTTAAGTTGCTCCTCAGCTGCAATACCTCCACGTTTGGTTGTGAGTGGGAAACGCTCCAGTTGTACATTTCCTGGAGTAGGCCAAAGTTGCAGCAGTAATTTAAGAGAAAATCTTAAAAGGGGGGGGGGGGGGAGTGCTAAGGCAATTTTCTGTCCGTAAAGGTATCTAATTTTTAAGTAACAAATTAACAATGGTATAGGCAATCTGGTCTATATTCTCAAGGGATGTACTGTGTACGAGGGTTCGATTCCCTCCCCAGGCTATCATTTTTATACTTGCTGGTGCAAAGTGGGCAAATTGCCTGGTGGCCCCACACAGAAACTACCCAAGAGAAACTAAATCCATTATCCATTCTGCTTCTTGGCTGCAGTGTTTCAACTCCACATTTAGTTGTGAAAAACATTCTATTGGTATATTTTCTGGGGTAGGCCAAAGTTGCTCCAAGTATTAAGCAAATATTCTTGTCAAACTTTTTGAGAACTCCACCTGTTGGAAATGAGGAAAATTGTAATGCTGGGTCCCTTTTAAAACAAGGAATATTTAAATGAAAGTTATAACAAAATACAGAACACAGATGAAACTGTCAAAAAAGACAATCCACAAATCAAAGTCCTAGAAACCAGCAACTCCAGAACCAACAACCAAAAATATAGTAACTACAGCAATGGTCCCGACTTGGTACAGGCATTTATAAAGAAATGTGGGGGGGAAACAGGTTTAATGGCATGCCAAACATCCTGCTTCCTTTACTGTAGTATTTGAGTTGCTTAGTTGATTAAAATGGATTGCTATAGTATACATGTACCACTAAGAAATTAAACATCATTTACCCTTGTCCTTGACAATATGGACCATAATCTATTCACATTTATAACATTTTTTTTATCATTATTTATTTTTAACTAACAAGTTATAAATTGTATAGATAATATGGTATATATTCTCAGGGGATATACTTTGCATGAGGGTTTGATGCCATCCCCAGTATATCATTTTACCTATCACTGTAAAATTGTTTGGGTGGTATATAGGAATCACCCTGTCTATCTATCAACATCCCTTGTAAGGGCAACTCCTCCTAAACCCCTTGATGAAATTTAATGAAACTTACCATAAAGGAAGTAAATTATATGTAGATATGCATGAAGGATTTTTATTGACCTTGGATATCATTAAGGTGAGATAATAGGACTTGAAAGCGAAGCGGGGGGTATCGCTTACAGTCCACACTTGTTTTTATACTTGCTAGTGCCCAGTTGGCTAATACATGAAGCAGAAACAGAAACATCCCCCCTCCCAAAAAAAAAAGAAAAAGAGAAAATAAATCCATTCTTCATATTTCCAAAAAACTGCATTTATTATTCATTACTGTTTTTTATGTAAGGGAGCAAGGGTGTACTATGGGAAAAGTATATGTAGCTTACTGATTTCTTATCTTGTCTGAAATCTTAAACAGTTGTGGTGAAAATGATGAAACTCTGGAAAATTTAGTTTAAAAACTAATAATGTCATAGTTTTAAAATATCTTAACCAATTTTTTTTGTTTTTAATTAATTGGTTTTGGTGAGGATTTGAACCCCATACTTTTGTGAAATTTGGGTAAAACATATTATTCTTTAAGAACAACTTTAGTCCCTTGTATCTGTAATTTTTTTCTATTCCATCATACATCTGAAACAAAAGAATTGAAAGGCGATCCCATTTTTGTGCATATCCCATTTCATGCAATTTGGGGTAGTTATAACTGAAACATTTGATGCATGTTTCTACAAAATTTTAATTCATAACATTCGAAAAAATCTAGTTTGATTCTATCTATACCAATACCAATATTTTTATTTTCCAAATTAGTTCCCCATTAGGGCAATGACATATAATAGTATTGTAATGTTAACATTTGTTTCAATCATAACTATTATATGTCATTGCCCTATAATAGTTATGATTGAAACAAATGTTAACATTACAATACAGTATTACTTATACAAATACATGTATCATGAAAACAATTAACATGTAAATGTAAACTTTAAGTATTGTTACTGTAGACAGAACCAGCACTCGCAAATCCCACCAGCAAAATGAAAGACTTTTACACAAAAAAAAATCTGTTCACATTTAATTACTGATGTACTGGTCTAAATACTGAAAAGATCATACAAAAAGTATTATTAGTAAATTTCAGATTCAGGTACTGCCTGTGTATTTCAAATATTGTAAGGAATTAGAGTAATATTATTTTCTTGATCATATTATATACTAAACAGATTATAACTCTCAATGTAAAAATTGTTTTAAATTTCTGAATCAAGATGAACATTTTACATTGTACCTTATTTTGTTAAATTAATATTTTGTTTTCAAGGAACTGTAGTCTTAAGGTGGGTGGTAGTCTGTGATTGCCTGCAAATGAGGTTACTAAATTATGATCTTTAAGATTTAACCTAGAGATTGTTAAATACAGTGACTGTCTACACTTAGTATATAATGTCCCTGTTCCATATTAGAAGAAAACAGTGTTCATTCTGTTTTATGATAGCATTTTCAGCTTATTTGCTCATTATATTTAGTCAATTTTAGACTTTATGTTGATTTGTGCTCTATCTTGTCTGACAATGAAATTTTAGATATATATATATTATTTATTTATTTAAAGTTAACTATCTGTAATAAATATATGCAACAAATAGGATTTTCTATTCTGTATACAAAACTAAACACATATATTAGTAATAGTCCACACACTAGAATTTACTGTGTCCATGCTGTGTAGACCAACAGTTCATGGTAACACAGATGCACAAAACTGAATGAATGATAAAAATAAAGCAAATGTAGACTTCACGATTATAAAAATATAGTGCTTCTTGTTTTCTACATACCAGCATGGGTGTAAGGGTAAGATCAACAGTACAACCACACAGTATTCTCATTATTAAGACATTTGTTTCCTAGTTGACTTAGACTCTTTAATAAAAACATTTTTGACCATTTTGGTGCGTATACCACAGGCACTTGCTTCAGAAAAAATATTACCCCTATACTCTTATAAAACAGGTGTGTTCTACATGGTTTTGTAGATAAATTACTGTAGTTTAAGATTGTGTGGTTCCCAAATCCGACGCCCGATCGGAAAATTCTTGAAATTCAAGAGCTGGTCGAAAAATTTATTTTAAAAAGTTATATTAGAGTATAGGGGTAATTTTTTCTGAAACAAGTGCCTGTGGCGTATACATTTAATTTTACTATGCTTCAAAAATAGACTTCCCACGCCCACGACCGAACAAATATATAGTTCAATATAATGAGAACCTTTCAAGGACCCTCCGCAATTTCATTTAATAAAAATAATCATTTTAATTATGTTTTATTTCTTCCGCAGAAGTCCTAAAAATCCGCTAAAAATCATATTGTTTGTTTACAAACTACATTACTCGGAACACTCCTAACTCGTTACTGAAATTACCGAGGTATTCCGAATAGCCTAGTCCTAAAGCTGCAGATAGTCAGATCCCTTAAATACGCCTGCATACGCCTGCCGTAATAGAAGTACGCCTGCAGTAATAAAGTATACGCCTGCCATCATATTTATGCATTATATTAATTTTTTATGGTGTATTATGATGTAAAAATAGTTTTAGAATGAATTATATGTATTTTTGTAGTTTTCAAAAAGGTTTTGAGGAATAACAGGCCATTCATTGTAACGGTGAATTATTGACAACATGGGTATAACTGGCGCAGGCGTGGTCTATTCGGAAAATAGGTTTGGTTAAAAACCAACATATATGATAGACTTTATAACTTTTTTATTCCAATAAAAGTAAATTATTTTATACAATAAATGAATTAATAAATAAATCGTCAAAATGTATAAACTTATAAATTTGATATAAGATATTTTGTTCAGTGTATACTCGTTTCAACACTATGCTACATAAGCGGCTCTACGCTTAGGTCAAAAGGTTATAGGGGAAAAGAAAATGATGCCGCTTACGGCATTTCAAACAACATTGTACGAAAAATAATGATTTCTATACGTATTGACGACTTTAGACGTATTTTTAAATTAATGGTAAATAGTTCGTTGTGCTATCTAGGTTATGTTCTGGTCTGTAGATTTCTCCACTATAAGGTTATTGTAATTTGCACTGTTTTGTGGGGGATGTATACATGGTCTGAAAGTGAAAGAGTTATACGCGTGTGCGGCCTGAAAATTGTTTACCCACCCGTACTTGCCAACATATTTTTGGTATAATTCCTGATAATTTCGCCAAGGGGTATGGGGACCGCTTAAAGTGCCCAGTGGTCCTAGGAAAAGCCTTGGTGGGGGGTAGAAGGGGTATGCCCACCCCATTCATATCTTCAAGAAAAAACAGTAAAAATAAATCCCATTTTTATATATACTAAGGGACCAGTCAAAATTTATTGATGCATGGGACCTGTGTAAAATGGAAACTGCAATAATTGTTATCGGTACCTAACTACCAGGCATGGACTTGCATGGCATTTGTCCAGTTGAGATTAAAATTTGACATTGTTTATTTTTTCTTGTTGTCTTACTTTGATGTTCATCCCCATCACAACACTGTGTTCCTTTTATACATTAATACACTTTTGAATATTTTCTGTCTTACTGAAATAAATTCATTATCCTTTCAAGTTATTTAAACATATTTGTCTTCGACTACAAGGCCTTTAATGCAAATGTGGTCATCGACTACTTTTGACCCCCCAAATAGGGGTTTGATATTTTAAATGGCAACGTCAAAAACAAAATCCAAAAAATCAGATAAACTGACTAGTTCGAGAATCAACCAAAATTGTGTAAGCTACCGCAATTGGTATTCACTTGATACAGGCATTTCAAAAGAAATGGTGGGCCTGTCAAACCCATTTATATTACTATAATTTGTAAGCTGGGGTGTTTATATTCATAGTGTGTATTCCATTGATCCTCACAGCAAAATATTTATGTTAATGCCCAAGCATTGTGAAAGATTTCTGCGATCATATCTTGAATATTTTCTACCATTCAATGCGTAACTGAGGCCTCAGTGGCCGAGTGGTTAAGGTAGTTCGTCTACTATTGAACACGTGGTCTGTCAACTGTTTTCCTACCGAAGGTCATAGGTTTTCTCTGGTTTCCTCCCCCAATAAAAACTGGACACCATGATATAGCTGAAAAATTGCTGAAAGTGGCATTTAAACAATAAACAAACAAAATAAATGTGTACCTATTAAAATAATTTAATTTAGCACTGTTGCACGAGTTGTTGATTGAACTGTATTTGAGCAAATAGAGCGTCATTGCTTTGGGGGACTTATACATATGTATATAAAGATAAAATGATTCTTGTACATGTAGATATAGCCTCAAGCCTTTTTTTGCTGGTAACAGTTTAGGAATTTGTACCTTTATGATTCAAGAAGATTCCTGTGTGCTTTGTTCGTGTTAATTCATTTGTTTGTTTTCTAAAAGCACACATGAACTTCCAGGATTTTCTTTTTAATCCAAAGGGATATTCACTCTAAGTTATGATCCATATAAAATGAAATAAAATGTGATTTTAAAGATTTTATATCCCATAACGACATTGTAATAAAAAACAAATAAGTTACAACAAATTTAACAATACAGAATGAATGGAACAAAAGTATGCACTGCATGTGATTACAAAAGTACCTAATTTAAACTTCTTACATCCAGTAACTAGAGGCTCCCAGGAGCCTGTAATCGCTCACCTGGAATCCAAATGACTTAAACTATATTAAAATTTTTGAAATTAACAGTTTCAGTCTAGTTGTTATAGCTTTTAAGTTACTGTGCAAAAACTAAACATTTCTTCAAAAAATTTGTTAAATACAATAACTCCTATAAGGTGCCATCCACAATTTCTGAAAATTAAATGGTTTTTAGGCATTGTCCTTTAGGGTACTTTAGAAATTTACAGTTTTACTCTACTAATAGGTGTGTTATAGACTAATTTATAATTAAAAAACTGTTCATATGTCCAAATTCATAATGAAAGGGCAATAACTCCTATAAAGAGTCATCTTGCAATTTTTGGACTAAGCAATCATTTGTAGGGCTTCTATTGCTGATCATTTGTGCAATTTACAGTTTTAATCTAGCTACTATAGTTTTCAAGTTACAGGACAAAAATGGAAAATTTCTTAACAAAATTGTCATTTAAGGGCAATAACCCCTATAAGGAGTCATCTGACAATTTCAGACCAATTAAATGAATTGTAGGGCTTTTTTGCTGATCATTTTTGCAATTTATTATTTCACTCTAGCTGCTATGGTTTTTAAGTTACAGGACAAAAACGGAAAATTTCATAAAAAATTGCAATTTAAGGGCAATAACTCCTATAAGGAGTCATCTGACAATTTCAGACCAATCAAGTGAATTGTAGGGTCTTTATTGCTGATCATTTGTGCAATTTACAGTTTTACTCTAGCTGTTATAGTTTTAAAGTTACAGGACAAAAACGGAAAATTTCATAAAAAATTACCATTTAAGGGCAATAACTCATATAAGGAGTCATCTGACAATTTCAGACCAATCAAGTGAATTGTAGGGTCTTTATTGCTGATCATTTGTGCAATTTACAGTTTCAATCTACCTCGTATATTTTTCAGGTTATATTGTAAATACCAAAAATTTTGTCAAAAATCGTCAAAAAGGGCAATAACTCCTACAAGAAGCCAATACACAACTTCGCATTGATAGCAACTATTGTAGACCTTAATGTGCTGATCAATTTGAAGTAACGGTTTTCTCTATAGCGATTATAGTTTTTTAGATAATGATCAAAAACCTGTGTTGACCCCCATGTTCTATTTTTAGTAACAGCGGCCATATTTGTCTGTTGATCAACACCCTGGGTACAAACTTGAAACTAGGAACCCTAAGGATGATTGTGGCCAAGTTTGAAAAAAATTGGCCCAGTGGTTTCAGAGGAGAAGATTTTTGAAAAAGTTTACGACGGACGACAGACGCCAAGTGATAGCAATAGCTCACATGGACCTTCGGTCCAGGTGAGCTAATAAAAACTGAATGACTGCACAAAATTCAACATTTGTAAGTTTCGAGTTTTTGTGCTTACAAATTTAAAAAATAGGGCATTCATGGGACATTAAATGATAGCCTGACACATTGTGACATTTTAATTTTCATGAACACATTTTAATGAAATCAATACAGCAAAGTAAGACACATAGTTGATTGTTCGGAGGTTTTCTTAGAAAAACCGAATAATTTAGAAGTTGCTGCACTGACTTGGAGTTATTACAAACATCACAACACTGCAAAGTTCTTGATCAGTATAAATCCATCAGGATTAATTAATTTTGTGTCAGAATTTTAGGGCGGACGTAGCAGTGACAAGTACATAACAAATAATTCTGGGTTTCTAGACATTATAGAACCTTTTGACTGTGTTATGGCTGATCGTGGCTTTACTATAAGAGAAGATCTTGCATTAGTTAGTGCCGAACTGTTTATTCCCCCTGGTAGGAGGGGAGCTTCTCAAATATCAACTGATGAAATTTGAAAAACTAAAGAAATTGCAAACAGAAGAATATACATTGAACAGGCAATTAGAAGGATGAAATCTTTTAGAATTTTAAAATGTGAGCTTCCTTTGACACTTGCACAGCATTTAGACTTTATTATTAGAACAATTGCTGGAATTTGCAATATGTACCCCCCACTACCAAAATATTAAATTAATGAGCACGATCAGAAAGATTTGTAAAATAGGCACTTTGATAAACATTTTGTATTATTATGGTCATTTCTGAATGTTACAGTGGAAAATGCTCATCATAAATAGAATGATAAGAAATAATGTTTCAGTCAACCTGAAATTAAATTTTAACATATCATTACTGAGAACGAAGTGTCATTACTGAGAACGAAGTTAATAATTAATAAGTTTTCGGAAAGATCTTTAAAAATTAGGCTAAGGTAAGAAATATGAAATAAATAATAAAATAATAAGGAGTAAATTGTAAAGATGATAAAATTTAAAACAAATTTGCTTATAAAAATAATTTTTCAAATGTTGGCTTCAAATTTGTGAGTATATGGATGAAAATTAAAACCAAAAAATCTGAAAATGAAATTTGAACTAGATTTTGTAACTCATCATTGTTAAACTCTATGCTAAATTTCATATTGTTATCTTAAACTTTTATGAGAAAAGTGTGGAGAACTTAATTATAAGTATCACAACTCTTAACAAAAATCATCTGATAATAATGAAATTTGAAACTGATTTGCAATCTAATTTAAATTAAATCTCTCACTAGCTCTCCCTTTTTTGTTAATGTCGCTGTGAAGATCTAAAAACATTCCATAACAGGTCATCTCAGATTAAACTTTTGATATAAATATTATCCAATGAAAAATTTGGGTATTCCCCAAAAAATTAACCAATCAAACTTAAGCTTTTATCTTAATTTGGGGTTTTGTTATGAAACAGGTACAATAATACCAGAGAGATTCTGAACAATGACAGAGGATTCTCCAACATTAAAGATTGGTGAAGACCGTTTTTGATTGGTCAATACAGAAGTTCATCCTGAGATGACCTGTAATGGGATGTTGTTAGATCTTCATAGCGACAATAACAAAAAGGGGGGAGCTAATGAAAGATTTAATTTTAATTAGATTGAACTGATTTGTAACTCATCAATATAATGAATATACCAAATTTTAACTTGTTTTCTCCAATGCTTTAGAAAAAACAAAGTGTGACAGACAGACGCACTGCTGACAAATGGATCATAAACAAAGAAGTCACAATACTTTCTTCCTGTAATAGCCAACTGACCCTGAATTGGGGCATAATACTGATGGTTTGTCTTCAGTGAAAATGACTGGTTATTATTCAATATTAAATATACTGGAAGTTTACAGGTGCAAAAATTAGAGCAAACATTACATTTTTCAACTAATGGGCATTTAATTTCAACCACACCTGCTCCAGTAGGGGTGATCTTTGTCTACAAAACCACATTCATTGGTTACTATATTTGTGTGACCAGATTTCTTCATGATTTTAATATATTGTTCTTTTGCCTCTGGTTCCATCTTCCTACCATGTTTTAGACTTAATATGTAAATTTGGTTTTTTATAACCCATCAACCTTGTAATCAAAGCCAAAGGAACATAATCATCTTCACTTTTTTTGGCCTGAACAGCTGTGTAGATGCTATAACAAATTTGAAGATGTCAAACGATCCTCTCTGAGTAAATGCCAATTTTCATTATCAGATTGCCCAATTGTAGACAGTTGAATTGTATCAACATCTGTACTTGTGTATAGTTGAACATTATGAATGTAGGACTTTACAGATAATGCATCTAAGTTTATGGTAACATTTTCAGGTACTAGTAAGCTGGCTTTTTCTGCTAGTTGATCAATACCTGCAATAAAAAAATACAAAACTTGTTTTAGTGGCAAATGAGACGGAACCGCATACTGCTTCTGATACAATAATGCATAATAGGGTCAATATTTTCCAATATTCATACAATAACCCTTTTCCTATATACTAGTAGTAATAATTTTTTTTTTGAAATTCTGCAATTATCCTTCATTCGGCAATGTAAACAATGATCCCAAGGCTAAATTAATTTTAAAATATCTTGCATTTATTGCTTTAACCAAATGACTCCTAAATAATAAAATACAATGTTTTTCACTGATTTTAACGTCTGTTAAAGCGACACACTTTCATCGCTGAACTGGTCTCATTATATATATATATATATATATATATAATGGGGCTCACGCTAGGTCAAAATTATAAGGGAGAAGTCACTTCTCTTTTGGGGAGCTTACAGGGAGAAGTGGGTGCATAACAGGGAGAAGTACTAGTTGTATTAATAATATATGTCGCTAGGGCTTGTTTTGTTTATTTTCTAATAACTGTGTTACAGTTTGCATTTTTATTATTATTTAGGATAAAGCATCAAAGCAGGGTTCACCACACTCTAAAAAAAGTAGGGAGAAGTGACTTCCTGGAAGCTAAACAGGTGTTTTTTAAATTGGAAAGTCGTCTAAGATGGCATAAAAATTATTTGGACTAGCTGGAATAATTATACATATAAAAAAGATATATCAAACTACATTGTTAAACTTACCCTGCAGTACATGTGCAAAATAATGACATGATCTGGCCCGAGTTCTTGTGGACACATATCCGTATGTTGTGGGGCTCATCCCTTATTCTTTGAGAAGGCAGACATTCTGTTCTCATCAAACAAAATTCACTTTTTGATTCTATGGTATGATAAAAAACTTCTTTTCAGAAATCATTTTTATAATATTCATATGCCTTTCCAATCTTATAATCTTGCAGAACAGCCTTGCTACTATTTGACGACAGGTATGAAATAATGTTCGATATATATAGGCGGCCACATGGAAATTCCATTCTTTTCATCTATAACCAGTTGTTGTTGTGCAACTCAAGCGGGTCTGGAATTGTGGTGGTACCAATGGACGACAATTTATGATAGTCCAACTCATTTTGTTTTAAAATATCAGAGGCTGATTTAAGTTTATGCACCGAAAAACACAAAGCGGCAAGTTCATTTTAAGTGCCATCCTTGCTCAAACCCTGCTTGGTAAGAAAATCTCGTAGAGCATCCACTTTCCATGTTAAAAACTCGTCAAGAGATTGAAGAGGAATTTCTCGGTCACCAGGATCCATTGAATGATTAAATAGGTATAAAATATAATAAAATTACGTGTAAAACTTGTAAAAAACAAACTGATTTTCAGTGAAAATGGTTAGCAAAACATCGTCAACATCACTCCTCTACATAGGCAGCCATATTGTTTATTGGTGTCTAACGGCGGTATTTTCCCCTATGACCTTTTGACCCTATCAGCCATGACGCTAAGTGTTGATTGGTGTATATACGCGGTATATACGCGCGTCCATGCGGACATGACTTAACATTAGGTGTTCGCTGAAAAAGGCTAATTAATAAATAAAACGCTTTTTTTAGGTTCAAACTGATTTGTTTTACTATTTAAAGTTATTTCTTGGTGAAATATAAGTCACAAATAGTGGCAGGCGTACACTTTTTTTACTGCAGGCGTACTTCTATACGGCAGGCGTATGCAGGCGTATTTAAGTAGGACCGCTTCCGGCCAGGGTTATTGTCCGTTTCGTTTAAAACTGGTGGAAATTATTAAAATTTGATAGTTAAATGACATTAGAAACATAAAGGTAGGGTTTTTCATGAAGATAATTCAATTCGGAACAGAAATAATTACAAACCCGTGTAGACAGGGGTGAAGGAATATTTTTTTTTATTTTTTGAAAGTTGGCGGGTATAGACTCTGTTTCTTCCCTTCTCCCACACTATAACAAAACCGACCCAGTATCAATCGAAAGCGCAAGTAAATCAATTTTTACGTGCCCCTGTGCTCTGTTAGTCTGAGAATACTCTGCTGTCCAAAGTTTTTTGCATCTGTTTAAAATAAGAGTTGGACTGCAGAGGATTCTCAAACTAATACATGTACATGGTGTAACAATAACAAAAACCAGCACATAAAGAGAAGTCATTACCCTCTTCACACTATAGATGACTTACTACCTGAACTCTCAAAAGCTAAAATTTTCAGTGTAGTCGATGCTAAGAATGGCTTCTGGCATGTCCAGTTAGATGAGGAGTCATCCTTCCTGACAACATTCAATACACCATTTGGACGCTATCGTTGGCTAAGGATGCCTTTTGGCATTACATCGGCACCCGAGGAATACCAACGAAGGCAGGATCAGGCAGTAGAGGGCCTTCCGGGCGTAAAAAGCATAATTGATGACATATTGATCTATGGAGAAGGGGAAACAGAAGAGGAAGCAATAAAAGATCATGACAGAAAATTTCGCTTACTAATGGAAAGATGTAGAGAAAAGAACTTAAAGTTGAACATAGACAAACTGAAACTTAAATTGACAGAAGTGAAATTCATTGGTCATTTGATAACAAACAAAGGACTGAAAATGGATCCCGAAAAGGTACGTGCAGTAGTCGAGATGCCGA
The DNA here is from genome assembly GCA_944474755.1 of Limnoperna fortunei. Lineage (NCBI taxonomy): Eukaryota > Metazoa > Mollusca > Bivalvia > Mytilida > Modiolidae > Limnoperna > Limnoperna fortunei. The sequence continues at coordinate 28,325,846 of OX104118.1, forward strand.
AACCAACAGATGTTTCAGGTGTAAGACGCATAGTTGGCTTTGTGACATATCTGAGCAAATTCCTACCCAAGCTGAGTGACATTTGCGAACCACTGAGAAAACTAACACTCAAAGATGTAGAATTTCGTTGGGTAGAAATTCATGACAAAGCCTTAAATGAGATAAAGGACATAGTAACCAGGGAACCTGTGTTAAAGTACTATGATCCAAGCATGGAATTAACACTACAAAGTGACGCATCGGAAACAGGACTTGGTGCAGCCATACTTCAAGGCAATCAACCAGTAGCATACGCAAGCAGAGCACTTACTGAGACGGAGACTCGTTACGCTCAAATAGAGAAGGAACTTTTATCAGTTGTTTTTGGTCTTGAGAAATTCCATCAATATACCTACGGAAGAAAGGTATATGTGACATCGGACCACAAGCCATTAGAATCAATTCTAAAGAAACCACTTCACTGTGCACCGAAACGTCTTCAGCGAATGATGCTTCAACTGCAAAAGTACAATATTGAACTTGTATACAAACCAGGCAAAGAAATGTATCTTGCAGACACACTCAGCAGAGCATACATAGATGACAAAGAAACGAAATCTCAAAGTGAGAAAATCGAAGCAATCAACATGGTAAAGGATCTTGCCATCTCAGAAGAAAGATTAAAAGAAATACAACACAACACTGAAAGTGATGCACAACTTCAGACACTTAAGCATGTCATTCAGTCAGGTTGGCCAGAGACAAAAGAAGATATATCGCATGATATTGGTCTTTATTTCGATATCAGAGATGAATTAACAGTCCAAAATGGATTGATTTTCAAAGGTGAAAGGGTCATTGTACCAAAATCACTTAGACTTGACATGATTCGAAGGATACATTCTTCTCACATTGGAGTCGAGGGATGTCTGAGGAGAGCACGAGAAAGTTTATACTGGCCAGGAATGAATGCAGAAGTCAAAGACTTCATTCTGAGATGCGAGACATGCCGAACATTTGAAAGGAAACAAACTAAAGAACCGTTAATTACACACAACGTACCCTTAAGACCATGGGCCAAAGTCGGAATCGACTTAATGACTTTTGAATCACGAAATTACTTGATCACCGTGGATTACTACTCAAATTTTTGGGAAATTGATTACCTGGAAAACACAACAGCAACAACTGTCATTCACAAACTCAGAGCACAGTTTGCTAGATATGGCATACCCGACATCTGTTTCACTGATAACGGTCCTCAATTCAATTGTTCAGAATTTAGACAATTTGCCAAAGAATGGGATTTTAATCATCAAACGTCATCACCATTATATCCACAAAGTAATGGGAAAGTAGAACATGCCGTTCAAACTGCAAAATCACTCATGAGGAAAGGCAAATATGCACAATCTGATCCGTATTTAGCTATACTTGATTTTCGGAACACACCAACTCAAGGATATGAGACAAGCCCATCTCAAAGATTGATGAACAGAAGAACAAGGACACTTCTACCTACAAAGGAAAGCTTGTTAACACCAAAGATAGAAGGACAAAAGGTACACAAGGAAATGGAGTATTCTAAAAAGAGACAAGCACATTATTACAACCGAGGAGCAAAGGAACTGCCGTGCTTACAAGAAGGAGATGTCGTAAGAGTAGAACCATCAAACAAATATAGTAAAGTATGGGGAAAAGGAACTGTAAAGCGACAAGTGAATGAAAGATCATATGAAGTTGATGTTTCTGGCAAAACCTTCAGAAGAAACAGGAGACACTTGTATAAATCAATGGAAAGTGCAGATAAAAAAATAGATGGAAAGGAAACGAGTGATTCAGAGTTCAATGAATTCGAAGAAAATGATTTGTCAAACAAAACAGAACAACCCAAAATAGATGACAATGTACTGATATCAGCACCAACAAAAGATACTATGTCAGATAATGTCAGAACAAGATCTGGAAGGCAAATCAAACAGCCAAGTAGATTCAAAGATTATGTGTGTAATTAGAGAACACTTGTGTTCGTGGGGCATAATAATCTCCTGGTGTTTCTCTAGAACCATACGGTTCTCCTTGTAAATATTTTTGTGTTTAGTTTGGAAATGAGAACACACTGTGTGTTGGGGCATAATAATCCCCGTGTGTTTCTCGGAGAGTCGTTTAGATTCTCAACCGTCAGTGTGCATGCTTAGTTTTAGTTTGGTCTACATAAAGAGAACATTACAAACTTTTCAGGTTAAGCTTTGAGTTTTCATGGACTGTAAAAGTTTAAAAGTATTAACTTTAAAGCGTATCTAGTCAAAGTAAATTGTATTCTAGTCAAGTTAAGTAATTCTAGTCAACTTTGTTCAAAGATAAAGTTTCATTCTTTCTATTTTCATATTCATTTCTTAATTTTTAAAGAAGAAGGGATGTAACAATATTGTAACGCGCCCGGGATCATTCTTCACATAATTTAGCATTTATTGATTTTTGTATTGCTCCCATAATGCTTTGCTGTTGTTAATAAAGTTGTAATGTAGGTCGCATTGTTTACATTCATCGCCACTCGCCAAGCCATGATACACATGGTATACATGTACATCAAAGCAAATAAATGAGTAAAGATTACTGTTGACCTTATTTTAGAAGCTAAGCAAATAGGAAAACCAATTTTTAAGTAAATGATCTTTCATATTAACAGGATATTTTAGTCTTCGCAAAATTAGTTCTTTGATTCTTGGACCTAAACACAACTACTGCCGTACCAATTTAACATTTCTGTTGTAAATTTAACAAAATTGCCGGACCAGAGTTAAATTTGCCTGTTTTTTGGCGGTCGGGTCCGGCAGACCGGCACATTTCGAGAAGACTGATATTTACATGTAAAATAGCTGTTTTCCGCAAAAAATTTGAAATTACTAAAAGCAGTGACTAAAACCTTATATATGTATTATATATACTAGTACATGTACCTAGTTACACACATAAATTGAGATAAAGAAATTTATCTAAAATTAAGTATGTATTTAGTCAAAATCTGAAAAAATATCGATTGATACAACCTGTGTGATAAAAAACCTTGTATCATCTATATATGTGATACAAGATGTACTTTTGTCGGAACTACTTCTTGACGTCACAATGAATGGTATAACCAATGATCCGGTGAATTACTTTCATTCTATGAATGAAATATGACGTCATAATACGTGTGACGTTGGAGACTATATTTTGTAAACAAATGCTTCGTTCAATGTTAAATTAAAATTTTTTACGATTCAGTTGTGTTCTGCTCTTTGTATACTTCTACATTTTAGATAAACTTATTACATACATTTAAGTGTAGGTACAACTACCTGTATCACGTCTCGACAGTTGCATACATTCCGCATCACAACTCGACGCTGCGCGTCTCGTAGTGATACGAATGTACACAACTGTCTCGACGTGATACAGGTAGTTGTACCTACACATAATGCATGTAATGTATATATACGTTGTGTGTAAAACTGGACAAAGGTAAATTCAAATTTAACTAGAATTTTTGTGAAGGTTGGTGACTATGAATATTTTACCCAATTAAGACACAAGAAATTATTTTAAATATACATGTAGAGAAAGGAAAATGTCTACAGGCAAAGATTTTCAGTTGAAACCAAATTATAAGATAAATTCAGCAGGTTTTTCCTTATGCTCCCAAGTCAGGGGTTGAGAGTTGGGGTTTGCTCCACAATCACCCCTGACATCATACATTCCTTTGAACATAATTAATTATACAATAGTTGCTGATAAGGGCATTGTCATGTTATCAATTGACTGCTCAAGCATGTCAAGTGAGAGTGGTATCACCTGAAATATTACCAAATCTAAAGGTGAGGTCATTATCAATGTTGAAGACAATACCACTGTCCAAAGTGCTGTCAAGTATCATGACAATGCCAGCTATATAAGCAACTGTTATATTTATTTCATTGAATAATCAAGAAATGATTTGTTTTAGACTGTATTACTTTATTTGTAGCTGTTCGCTGTATGATTTGAATGTGGGGCCCAATGATATATCATTATTTGTTTATTTTTCAGGCTATATAAATGTGTGCAGGTTTTTTTTCTATACTTTATATGCTTAAAAATAGTTTGCATACATATGCTTAATATATATATATATAGTTGAACAATAAAAAAAGAAACAGTTTGTGTTGCTTGTTTATACTTTTAAGGGCATTACCTTGACATGATCATGTGTGATAATGTCCTCATGTCAAATTATTGCAGATTTATTAATACCAGCCTACCTTGTTTTATCTATATATGTATATATATAGTACAAGTGTGGACACAGAAAAACGTCTCGCCTGCATTCCGCATCAGTAACGAAAATAAATTTCGTCATAAGCATTACGTAAATAGCATTAAATATCAGCAGCGGCCTGTATACAAAATATTGTCACCATACCCTGCATAGTTACAGGGGAACAGCCGTAACCCAAAAACTTTAACATAGTCGCTGGACCGTGAAATTGAGGTCAAGGTCAGGTGGAACCTACCAGACAGTCATGTACTATTCATCAGCAACCTATATACCAAATATTGTCATCCTACCATGCGTAGTTACAGAGGAACTATCATAACCCAAAAACTTTAACGTAGTCGCTGGACCGTGAAATTGAGGTCAAGGTCAGGTGACACCTATCAGACAGTCATGTACTAGTCATCAGCAACCTACACACCAAATATTGTCATCCTACCATGTGTAGTTACAGAGGAACTGTCGTAACCACAAATCTTTAACGTAGTCGCTGGACCGTGAAATTGAGGTCAAGGTCAGGTGACACCTACCAGACAGTCATGTACTAGTCATCAGCAACCTATACACCAAATATTGTCATCCTACCATGCGTAGTTACAGAGGAACTGTCGTAACCCAAAAACTTTAACGTAGTCGCTGGACCGTGAAATTGAGGTCAAGGTCATGTGACACCTACCAGACAGTCATGTACTAGTCATCAGCAACCTATACACCAAATATTGTCATCCTACCATGCGTAGTTACAGAGGAACTGTCGTAACCCAAAAACTTTAACGTAGTCGCTGGACCGTGAAATTGAGGTCAAGGTCAGGTGACACCTACCAGACAGTCATGTACTAGTCATCAGCAACCTATACACCAAATATTGTCATCCTATCATGCGTAGTTACAGAGGAACTGTCGTAACCCAAAAACTTTAACGTAGTTGCTGGACCGTGAAATTGAGGTCAAGGTCAGGTGACACCTACCAGACAGTCATGTACTAGTCATCAGCAACCTATACACCAAATATTGTCATCCTACCATGCGTAGTTACAGAGGAACTGTCGTAACCCAAAAACTTTAACATAGTCGCTGGACCGTGAAATTGAGGTCAAGGTCAGGTGACAGGTGACTGACTGGCAAGTACTCATCATAAGCTACCTCTGGACCAAATTTGATGGACCTAGGGCTTGGGCTCACAAAGATATGAAGCAAGATGTCAAGTGTTTACGCCGCCGCCGCCGCCGCCGGATTCCCATACATATGTCTCGCCTCCAGCGACTTTCGTCGCAGGCGAGACAAAAATGAGATAATGTCCACAAGCAGGCATTTATTTAAATTTTCTGGTTACATTTTGTGGTAAATTTTTTAATACAGGTTTTTATTTAAATTTTTTTTTTAGCATAGTTCATTGAACTACATGTGTTGGTAAAGTAAAGTTTATTTTTAGTTTGAACAAATTTACTGTATAAATTTGACAAATTTTTCATTAAAGGTTGCTTCAGCAAACCAACTTATATTATTCATGTACATTGTAGCCCCCTAAATTGGATTAATTTTAAATATTACACTTCTGTCAAAAATATGAATACAATTATACTGCCAGCTAGCAGATAGTCCCTCTTTTACGTAATTTTTAGCTCACCTGGCCAAAGGCCATGTGAGCTTATGCCATCACTATGCGTCCGTCGTCGTCCGTTAACAATTTCAAAAATCTTCTTGTCTGAAACTACTGAACCAAATTGATTGAAACTTAATAGGAATGATAAATGACATGTTGGCTACAAACGATCCTCATTTTAAATTGATCCTATAAAAAACATGGCCACCATTGCTAAAAATAGAACAGGGGGGTAAAACAGCAGTTATTTGCAAATAACTCAAAAACGGTGACAGATATCAAAATTCTGGCACAGGGTAAAAGTGATCAGCACGTGAAAATCTACCTACCCTGAAATTTTGAAGAAATTCCAACAAACCATGTGGGAGTTATTGCCCCTTTTCTTGATTTTTTCTGAGTTTTGCACTAATTTTGTCTTATATCTCAAGAACTATATAAGATATTGAAGTTATTTCAATTGCATATTGTTCAGCTAAGTAAGCTCTACAAAATTGTCATGGGTTGAAAATGTCAGATGACCCCTTATAGGGGCTATGGCCTCTTAAATGCCAGAAATAGTGGTTTTACCCTTATAGATTGCGAACCGTCCGTTAACAATTTCAAAAATCTTCTTGTCTGAAACTACTGAACCAATTTGACTGAAACTTGATAGGAATTATAAATGACATGTTGGCTACAAACGATCCTCATTTTAAATTGATCCGATAAAAAACATGGCCGCCATTGCTAAAAATAGAACAGGGGGGTAAAACAGCAGTTTTTTGCAAATAACTCAAAAACGTTGACAGATATCAAAATTCTGGCACAGGGTAAAAGTGATCAGCACGTCAAGATCTACCTACCCTGAAATTTTGAAGAATGTCAGATGACCCCTTATAGGGGCTATGGCCCCTTAAATTGCAGAAATAGTTTTTTTTACCCTTATAGATTGTGAACGATAGAAGATAGGGAAAAGGTTTTGCTTGCTTAAATGTTCAGCTAATTGAGCTCTACAAAATTGTCCATTAGGTCGAAATTGTAAGATGACCCCTTATAGGGGTTATGGCCCTTTAATAAATGTAAACAATAGTCTAAATTGGATTGATGTAGTCGGGTGATTAATTAAATTGGTTATAGCCCCTTAAAGGTCAACAACTGTTTTAGCTAACACGAGTAAAGGTGGTCTACTTGTGTTTACCATTACCATTACAGACAAAGTTTTAACAGTGGACTCTATAGGAATATTTTTCAAATGCCAACTTTTCTGAACTGCAAAGCTGATTCAAGCCATATTATTGTATACATGTGAATACTTATTGGATGGTTCCCTTAAAAGTTTATGCTTGCTCATTTGATCTAAAATCAACAATGGCTGCAATTGTAGGAATCAATTTTACATGCAAACCTATATATAGGAAAAATGTCTGAAGCTATTGAATCAATTGAAACCAAACAGCAGGATTCATTGGATGGTCTCAAAGATCATGTTATTTATAACAGTAAAAAATTTAAAGTTACAGGACTTAGTTTGACAATGTGGATATGCCATCTTCTTTGCCTATATAAATCAGGTGAGCGATACAGGCTCTAGAGAGCCTCTTGTTTTAATAAAATCATTCCATGAGTCTGTATGATCAATTGTTAAAAGATCAATATAAAATTTGTATAAAGCTATCCCTATTTTCGGAGTACAAGAGTTACTTCCCATTTGCAAGAGTTGTTTTTCATAACAGCAGGTATAAAGTATTGAACAGATAGGGGAAAATCACGTTTTTATTTTTTTTTAAATAATGTCTGTGGACTGACTCTTCCAGTACAACTAAAAAAAACTGCAGAATTAGTTTGCATATCATAATAAATTTTACCCGATGCTTTGCTATATGTGAATAAAAAATATTGTAGAAAAACAACTTTTTACCCACAGTAGGTACTGTAAAGTACCTGCTCTAAAGAACAGATAACTCTGCAAATGGGAGATAAATCTTGTTTACCGCAAGTAGGGAATACATTAAATGTAAAATATTTAAAAATCATTCCACGATTTTGCATTAACAATCTTTAAATGTCCTTAAAAAATTGTTTAAGCTAATATTAAAGGTGACCAGCAGTCATATGAAAGAAAAAAACATAAACAAGAATTCTAGTGGTTTATTTAAATACTAGTAGATGCCTTTGCTGATTTTCAGAAAATGAACAAAGGCTTGTTTAATTCTTCTCCCAACAATTCATACCTTTCTCCATATTCAATTTACTAGTGCTCAACCCACAGAGCAGCCCAGTGCATCCCTGGGTGGTGGATAGGGGAGACCCTCAGGCCTCTCCTTGGTTTAGTTGGGTCATTATATGGAAAACCTGGCAGAGAACCATAGTGGGTAACGTGTGCCACACTCCTTGCACAATTAAAACCCCTTATGTAAATTTTGAAAAGGAGTAGGCTCATTGTAGTTGCTACAAAAGGCTAAATTCTCTGACCCTACCCAATACTCTATACTTTTCCAGTGGCAGTCTAAAGTGTGTTCCCTGTGTCCCATCCCTGCCCTTTTTTTTCTGTTGATTGTTTGTTAACTTATTATTGTCCTGAATATAGCTGAAATATTGCTTGCTGGACATTAAGCAAACATCCAATCAATCAATAACATTCACATGAATTTGTTAAGAATATTCCCCTACAAACAGTTTCCTAATAGACCAACCCTCCAGCCAAGACAACTGCCTATAATCACCTAGAAACTGGAAACTGTATATGTAGGTTATTACAGGGGTCACCACACTCTAAAAAAGTAGGGAGAAGTGACTTCTCCCTGGCAGCAAAACAGGGAGAAGTCAGGCCCTGATAGGGAGACTTCAGGAGACACTAGGGAGAAGTCAGGGGGACCGTACAAATAAGTAATTTCGCAGTAGTTACATACATTTTTCATTATTTACATCAATTTCCAGGATTATTTCTCTTGTGTTTTAAAACCATAACACACTTAGATTCAGTTTTTTCTTTCTTTTTCATTATTATTCATGGTATGCAATATCAAACAGCACATAACCTTTATCATTTATCAAAGATGTACTGATCCAAATTGCTTAACAGGGACACCCATCTACAGAACTTATCATGATGTCAATAATTACTATACATCTTTATTCTTTCAAGTAAAGCTCAAATACTTATCAAAGAAAATTGTTAAAGTACATTCTCTTTGAAAGAACTGAAGTTTGAAACCAATTAAAAGTGTTTGTTTATCAAAAATATTACGATTTTTAATTATGGGCCGTTGTACATTACTTTTCTTCGTAGTTCACTTCCGGTAATTAGTCACATCCGGTAAATAAACAAATGTAATACATTTGAAAGACGTAAATCGTTTGAAAATATGTTAAATACGCATATTGTTTGCCGTTTTTTATTGGAATTACACATTCACTGATAAATTGGTAGTCAGAGTGAAGTATTTGGACCAGATTAACAAGTATCTTATGCGAACCATCGGGCGACTTAAGGGAAATGACAGGGCGACTTCGACTTCGCTTTTGAGGCGCCTTAGGGCGACTTCAGGTCCTAGTGGGGCGACTTTGTCGCCCACTTCGCCCAGTGTGGTGAGCCCTGGGTTAATGATAAATAGCTCCTGGTTCAAAAAGTTTATACTTTTTGTAAACTTAACTCCTTAATACAGAAGTAAGGATTTTTAAAACTAAAATTTTTTACATAGAAACCATTGTGCCAATTTTAATTAAACTAGGTATTGGTGATTATACTAAATTTTATACTAAGTTTCACAAAGTAAAGGTCAAGAGACATAACTCTTATCATTGCCAAAATTTCCTGGTTGTTTGAATAACCCCATTTTGTTTTCAAAGGATAATTTTTTTTTATTTTCATGATATTTAACTCATACTTTAACTTGATAAGATCTTTCATGATAGTTCTTAAAATTATCGGTAACTTAAAAACAGGTTTGTTGTCATAAGGGTTTAGGGGTCATACATAATTGTCAACCATTTTCACAAGTGCGCAAAAAGCACACTTTTTGAGAACCCCCAACCCCCATCAAAAAGTGTACATCAACCATTAAACTAATACCGATATAAAAACCAAACTCCACGGAAACGAAAAATTTCTGATGACAAAAAAAAGTGTCTGCAAAAATGTCAAAATTTTTAACTCCCTCCCTCAAGTGTGCGGTTTGCACACTTATGAAAATGGTTGACCATTATGGACGACCCCTTAATATATATTTAGTTGCAATTGGCTTGTGCTAAATCACCAGTACCTACAGAAAGAATAAACCCCATGTAATTGAATCTAGGCTAAAAATACTTGACACATATATTAACAGTAATACTTGCATCATTTCAGGTTAAGAAATTTTGAAATATGTCTACAATACCAATAATAGACTTTGAAAGCTATTCATTGGACAGAGATGGACCTGCTGATTTGAACAAATTAGGAACAGAATTATGTAATGCTTTTGAAGAAATTGGATTTTGTTATCTGAAAAATCATGGAATTTCCGAACAAGTGGTAAGATAAAAAAGGGAGAACATTGAATTTACAGAAGACCATCAGGGTCAAAATTTTAAATTCTTTGTATATTATTATTGCACTATTATTTAATATTTCTATATTTCTGAACAAGTGGTAAGATTAAAAAGGGAGAACATTGAATTTACAGAAGACCATCAGGGTCAAAATTTAAATTCTTTGTATTATATTATTTCACTATTATTTAATATTTCTATATTTTGCTATTGAAATAGACACTAGAGGGCATTATCTTGATATATGGACAGTAGTATTGAAAGAAAACATTGATAATGCCCAATCCAGAGCAAATAAATCTAAATTGAATTCAATCTTAATAGCTTCTTTTTAACTATATAATCTGAAATGAAATTAAAAAAATAGGAGCATAATGATCCAACCCAATCCATGGACCTAATTTGCATAAATGTGCTCCAGCTTTTTTATTTTACTCCTGAAGGCTTTTGCGAGACAAAACAGACATTTTGCCCAAGATGTATTAAATTGAAAAGGAGAATGTCTTCTCTTTTTGCAACAGCTTACCTGTTTAAAATTCTAATGTTGCTAACTGCTGAATTATAAAAATTTTTAGTTCATATTTATAAAAAACTTGTGGGAAGGGTTATGAGTTTTTTCATTGGAAACTTTTACTGTTTCATGGATTTATATACCAAACTTGTGCACATCTATTATTGTTAACACTTGAGTGGTCTATTATGGACTTCTTGAGAGGGAACTGTTGCAAAAAACTACATGTGTTTAATTTTGCTATTTTAAAAAAATTTCACAAATAGCCCCATTTAGGATTTTTCAATTTCTCCTCTTAAAACTTCCCATAGAACCTCTATCTGTCAAATATAAATACAAAACCAGTGTCTGTAGGGTGTTAAAATATAAGATGCCCCAAGGCCAACCCTTCATGTACCAAGCTGGTCAAGAGTTGTCTATCTTTATTTTTTACCCTATTCATTGTACATTTCTTTTCCTTTGGCAATCAAATTTTCCTGCCTTAATTTGTACATTACCCGTTTTGGTATACCTAGGGAAGGGATGTTACCTTGTATTTATCTTAAATACAATAAAAACTGAAATATTGGTCAGTCACTGTATTTTCTAATATGATTTCCTGCTTTAGCTATGTAAACAAAGCCATGTTAAAATTCCAATAAATTTAGTTTGCACATGCACTTGTTAATTGTGGTTGCATTCGGTTAAATTTTATTTAAAAAAAAAAACTAAAATTTGTAAACAATTATTATTGTTTCTATTATTAAAGTTTCTATTTTAATTCTACTGAGATTTGCATGATTCAACATTCAGCCATTAAATTATGTTTCCACCACTCTACATTATGACACACCAGAGGTACATGGAACAGCCATTCACTAGCACATTTATATGGGCTTCACTGTACAGATTACCATATTTGTCTTAATCAGAATCGATATAATTCATGGATACCATACTTTATTGTTGTTTTAACATGGGTTGGTATTATTTTCATGATATTTTACCCCTCGCTATAGCTGGGGGCAAAATATTCCAGAATATAATGCCCACCCATGTTAAAACGACAATAAAGTATGGTATCCATGAATTATTTCTATTCTAATAAGACAATTAAAGTACATTTATAATATTTTCGTACCTATAGAAAACATCATTTCCGCCATAAACTGGCTGTTCCGTCAATGTAACACACAATATATTGGAACGGATAATAATAGCGCGTGTCGCTATTTATACGATTTATACGTCATATGCAATAGCTTTCCGGTGGGAGTTACAGTTTTGTAATTGGAACAGCCATTTAAAACACGCCCTTCTCTGCGCGTGTTGCTCATAGATAAATCATTTTTTTACCACAGTTGTGGTCTCAAAGCCTTTAAAGCACGTCATATTAGAATTCTTAATTAACAATCAATGCATAAGTCATAAAAAATGGTTGTTTGTTGATTGAAAACATTCCCACAAAATTAATATATTAATGGTTTGTCAAAACATGTTTTTACTAAATTACAGTTTTTATCCCTTCACAGTGTCTATTATTAACTTTAAAAAGATTGAAAAAACCTACCTTACCACTTCTCAAATCAGGAAAGGAAAACACATTTTTTAAAGGATCTGGCCTAGGACTGCCACTTTTTTGACTGTTTTTCTGGCCTAGAACTGCCGATATTTTTGAGTGTTTATTTTAAAGGATCTGGCATATGACTGCCAATATTTTTGAGCGTTTATTGTGCTTTCATTGCTGTGTATATCTATTTCAGACATCAATAACACAGTGTGTTGTATATTTTTCAGATTAGCAATGCCTTGAATTCATCTCTGAAGTTTTTCCTTCAACCAGTTGAAGAAAAAGAGAAATTCTCTAGATCATTAAACTACAATCATGGATGGGTAGCTCTGGAAAGAGAGAAGTAGGTGTTGTTAAATAAATGTAATAGATAATGGTACAAATCAGTGCTTCATGAGTTAAGGTTTTCTTCAATGAGTAAAATATAGAGCACTTAGGATTATTTTGTTTGTTTGAATGGTATTGCAACTGTTTGCAATTTTTTAGCTTTATCCTGGCTTCTATGTTATACTGGGAAGGAAGCTGGTGTATTAATTTAGAACCCCAGAACTAAGGTAGGTCAACCACGGTGTTGACATGGCGCTGATTTATAATACATGTAGATGGCTAACTACCTAGACAGTTTAGTTATTAAAATGTTATTGAAGGATTTTGCACATTTTTGTTCAAAGTAAGCTAGTAAATGACATTTTTATAACCCTGAGTGGCCACAATTACAGAAAGGTCTATATAGTTAGCCATGTACTACTAATTACAGGCATGTCAAAACTGTCCTTGTGAGCTCAAGCCTGACTTTGTGCCAGACTCCAACATAAATTGAGAACAATTGCCATTTTATCTTTTGTACGAGTGTGCAATCAAACCCCCACTTATAATTAGCATTATCATTGATGGATTATAGCAAATTTCTGGTTCAAAGTAGACAAATTGTCAATGCCTTTGTCATTGAAAAGGGGAAAACACTTGAGAACTATATATGTTAGACTCTGGATTTTCCATCTGCTATTTGTGCCACACCTCAGGTTTATGTTTATGTTGAAGATTTTATTTTAAAAAGATGACATCTTTCTGAAACTAAGCACATAGTTACAATATGATGAGATCTCTTCACTGGTTAATTCTTAGGCTTAGAAAACTTCCAATTATCCTTTGGAAATGGGTCATTATGGCGGGAAAGGAGGAGGAAAGGTTCAAAATTACCATTCTATTTAATACAGACTCTTACAGCTGGAGATTTGTATAACTTGTTGAATGTTCGTTGCAAGAAAAATGTTGCTTTCTTGACTGTATGTTGTGACTACATGTTTCAGATGTTTTAAGGTAATTCATTTCTTTTCAGACTGAATCCTGAAAGAAAAGTTGGAGATTACAAGGAGGCATACAATGTTACACCGGAGGATCATGAAATTGTAGGTCATGTGACTTCATTAAGATGTGCCCTAAATTTTTACCAGTATTTATTGAATTCTGATTCTTTTCCTTAAAGATGCTGCTAGTGGAAAAATTTAAGAGACTAATTGTTTACAGTGGACATCTGTAAATAACCTAAATCATGGTTCACACTTAATTGTGTTGCATTGTGGGATATAAATAATTTCAATCATAACAGGGCTCACCACACTGGGCGAAGTGGGCGACAAAGTCGCCCTACTAGGACCTGAAGTCGAAGTCGCCCTGTCATTTCCCTCAAGTCGCCCGATGGTTCACATAAGATACTTGTAAATCTGGTCCAAATACTTCACTCTGACTACCAATTTATCAGTAAATGTGTAATTCCAATAAAAAACGGAAAACAATATGCATATTTAACATATTTTCAAACGATTTACGTCTTTCAAATGTATTACGCGCCATTTGTTTATTTACCGGATGTGACTAATTACCGGAAGTGAACAACGAAGAAAAGTAATGTACAACGGCCCATAATGAAAAATCGTAATATTTTTGATAAACAAACACTTTTAATTGGTTTCAAACTTCAGTTCTTTCAAAGAGTATTGTACTTTAACAATTTTCTTTGATAAGTATTTGAGCTTCACTTGAAAGAATAAAGATGTATAGTAATTATTGACATCATGATAAGTTCTGTAGATGGGTGTCCCATGAAGCAATATGGATCAGTACAACTTTGATTAATGATAAAGGTTATGTGCTGTTTGATATTGCATACCATGAATAATAATGAAAAAGAAAGAAAAAAAATGAATCTAAGTGTGTTATGGTTTTAAAACACAAGAGAAATAATCCTGAAAATTGATGTAAATAATGAAAAATGTATGTAACTACTGTGAATATAATTATTTGTACGGTCCCGCTGACTTCTCCCTAGTGTCTCCTGAAGTCTCCCTATCAGGGCCTGACTTCTCCCTGTTTGGCTGCCAGGGAGAAGTCACTTCTCCCTACTTTTTTAGAGTGTGGTGACCCCTGCATAAATTTCAATATTTTTGCCAAATTTAGTTTTCATTTTCTTAATCTACGATATAAAGGATTTCAGGTAAAGTATTTACATGTAAATGTCATTAAGTCTATGTTGATATTGTTCCAGATAGTTGGTATCTCCTTTTGGACCAGAACAACACTATATGATATTTCACTCTAAATTATAGGGTCTCGTGGCCAAGTGGTTAAGGTAGTTCCTCTACTATTGATCACAGGGTCTGAACAGGTTGCAGGTTCGAGTCTCACTGCGGACATGGTGTACTTACTCCAATCTTAATTGACAAGGATTGTCAGTTTTCCTTCCATAGGTGGTTTTCTCTTGGAACTCTGGCTTCCTCCCACAATAAAAACTGGATGCCATGATATCTGAAAAATTGCTGAAAGTGGCATTAAACATCATTCAAAACATCTGTCTTGGTTTTTAGCTCACCTGACTTGTCGTTGTCGGCATCTGTAAACTTTTTACATTTTAATCTTCTTCTCTGAAACCACTTGGCCAATTGAAACCAAACTTGGATGGTCCTCTATACAGTTTTTGTTTTTTATGGCAATTGGAAATTCAAAATGGCCGCCAACACAGGACTTAGTTATAGGACTCTTTGGGAAAAAGTTTTGAAAGGTTTCTTCTCTGAAACTGATTAACCAATGTAAACAAAACTTACTAGCAATATTGTTTGGATGGTCTTCTTTAAAGTTTTATGTTTTGTATCCTAATAGGAATTTCAAAATGGCCACCACCACAGGACTTTGTTTAACATAGGACCCTATAGGCAAATTAAAAAAAAAAATCTTCTCTATAAAACCTGTTAACCAATGGAAACAAAACTGTATTGTTTGGATAGTCCTCTTTAAAGTTTATTGAAAATTAGAGGACTTTAACATTAGGGAAATGCCATCTTCATTGCCTATAAAATCAGGTGAGCAATACAGGCTCTTAAGAGCCTCTGGTTATGGTATTTGTCCATGTGACATATATACTGTAATTTATGCATGGATACACATGAGTGATTGATTCATTGATTGATTGACATTGATTGATAAATTGATATTATTAATCATGATTACCCTTACTACATAATCAGGAAAAATATGAACTATACCTCTCTATTATTGTGAATGAATGTATTTCTGAAAAGTATGTATGTGTATTCAGTACTGATGATCATTCAGTTCTAATTTATAAAAATAATTTGTATTTTATTGCAGAAATGGCCTTCTTATATTCCAGAATTTAAGTCATCAATACAGACATTGTTTGAGAAATGTACTAATCTGTCACAGAGAATATTTGATGTCATGTCAGTTGGTCTAAAACTTAAGGTAAAACCTGTTTTTATGTTATATTATTTATGGGATTGACAATATCTTTAGTGGCCTCCATGAATTAGTGGTTGAGGTACCTAGTCAACTACTATTGATCACATGACCGCCAACACGGAGGTTGCATGTTCAAGTCTCACTGTGGGCAGGGTGCACTCAACTCTAACGTTAATTGACACGGATTGCCAGTTTACCTGCTAAAGGTCAGTACTTTTCACTGTACACTGGCTTACTCCCCAATATAAACTACTAGAGCTCATGAAATATCTGTGAAATATTTTTGCAATTTTTACTCCATAAAAGACAGATTTGGGGTTGAAACGACAGAGTTGAGATGAGTTTAGAAGCACGCATGTCCACTTGTTGTGGCATCCAATGAGGATGCTGTATATGAGCTTTCTGCACTGTTATCATAATTTATCAATTTAAATTCCTTTAACATTTTATTGGGAAACAGTTTGCATATTAATAAAGCATGAAGAATAATCAGGGACATTTCATACTAACGGGGCATGTCACTTCTAGTTAAACAGTCAGTTATTTCTGTGACACGCCTGAAATTTATTGTATACATTCCAATTATCAAGAATTGTACATGCCATAACAACATCATCCTTTGTGCGATTCCAACGAACCATATTTTTTATCAAAATTTACATAAAATCTTGTGCAGTAGACTACTTAAAGGTACAGCCTCGTACAATTAAATTTAAATACTTACTTTATATTTCCATTCTGTTTTATTGTATTAACTATAAAAAATCACTGTATCAATTAACTATGAAGATTTTTGGTGTGCCCCAGTTGGCAAATAAAATTATTCTTCTTATTCTACTTCTTTAATATGTAAATTACCACCGAAGTAATAGCTGTGCGTTAGTGTGGTAGTAATTTGGCATAGGATCCCAGAGGTCAGTGACATGTCCCGTTTGTATATAATGTCAATGGAATAATTGATCAAAAAATGTCTAGGTTGTACCTCAGCCACAAAAAAATATTTAAGGACTATTACCGTGACTACTTTGGTATTGTATATATATCTTAGCATACATTTTGTTTTTATGCCCCCGCGACGACATGTCGGGGGGGCATTAAGTTTTACTCATGTCCGTCCGTCCGTCCGTACGTCCGAACAAATTTCCGTCAAGCTTTTCTCAGAAACCGTACATGAGAACAATTTTAAATTTGGCAGAGTGGTTCAGTATCACAAGTTGTATGTCCAAAGCGAATTTCAGACCTGTCGGACAACTACTTCCTGTTTGGGACTTCATTTGTACGTAAATACGTCCGTCTGTATGTACAAATTTCCGTCAAGCTTTTCTCAGAAACCGTACACAAGAACAATTTGAAATTTGGCAGGGTGGTTCAGTATCACAAGTTGTACGTCCTAAGCGACTTTCAGACCTGTCAGACAACTACTTCCTGTTTGCGACTGGGCAGATATGAAAATGTGTTAACATGAGTATGAAAATTTCCGTCAAGCTTTTCTCAGAAACCGTACATCAGAACAATTTGAAATTTGGCAGGGTGGTTCAGTATCACAAGTTGTACGTCCTAAGCGACTTTCAGACCTGTAGGACAACTACTTCCTGTTTGCGACTGGGCCGATATGAAAATGTGTTAACATGAGTATGAAAATTTCCGTCAAGCTTTTCTCAGAAACCGTACATCAGAACAATTTGAAATTTGGCAGGGTGGTTCAGTATCACAAGTTGTACGTCCTAAGCGACTTTCAGACCTGTCGGACAACTACTTCCTGTTTGCGACTGGGCCGATATGAAAATTTCCGTCAAGCTTTTCTCAGAAACCGTACATCAGAACAATTTGAAATTTGGCAGGGTGGTTCAATATCACAAGTTGTACGTCCTAAGCGACTTTCAGACCTGTTGGACAACTACTTCCTGTTTGGGACTTCCTTTAGTGGGGGCATCCGTGTCCCATGGACACATTCTTCAATTTTTTCTTATTATAGGAAGAAAATTTTCTGCGAGACTGTCACAGATTAATTGGAACACCAAAAAACCAGACATCACTTAGAACTTTATTTTACCCAGCACTTCCAGATGATTATGGTAAATGTACAAATCTTTGGTAAATTTGCTGAAACAAGGTAAATCTGTGAGCTAATGCCGACTAGTGATACTCCGCTTTCACAAATGTATTCAGTAATAGGAAGTAGATGATTAAGGAGCATAAAATTGCTATACTCCGTACTAAAGGATAAAGCAATATGCAAAAAATCAGGCTTCTGCATCCTATAGTTGCTTAGAAAACTGTGACAGAAATGTTTGTTACTGTCTGACAAGGGTTAAACAGTATACCATAAAAAACAGAAAATATATGTGATAACTACTTACAATAAACTCTGAAATGACAGTCTACCCTACCCCCTTACGGCCACTAATTTCTACCTAACCCTCTTATATGACCCCTTATTTATCTTTTAATTTATTTATTTCCAAAGTCCACGTTTACAAAAGGTACAGTGTTTTTGTATACATTTCTCTCTTAATATATATACCACTCTCACCATAAATAACCCTGTCCCAAAAGGTCAGGTAGCAAAATAATGTTAGTATCCTCTGCTTGTTTTACATAAAAACGTAAGATTTGATAGTGAGCATGCCAAGATGTGGACTAAATGGCAACCAGTGCATTGAGGCCAGATATATATAAACACGACTAATTGGTAGTAGGGATTTGGTATATGAACATGCTGTCAATTTTTTTAATGGATCCGAGTAAAGACTTCCTGTGTTTCTAAGCATTAGAAAATTAGTACAAGTATATTTACAACTTATTACACATTTACTTTTTTAATATTTGCATTAATTTTGTGTTGTCATTATTGGCTACATCAGCAGGCGATTTCACAAAAAGTCTTAAGTGTAAAATCCATCGTAGGTGTTGGATGATCAAAGCGAAATAATTTGTGACGTATTTTAAACTTACGACCTTTTGTGAAAACACCGTAGAACTGTAGTAAGAATCAATGTTATGGAAATGCTGATAGTTTTCGCATTGAATGTCGTATTTGCCTTATGATTGAATATCGTTAAATTTGCAGTTTTCAACTGAAGGTAATGCCTTAACAAAAAAAACCCAAAAGACTACAGAATTTGATCACAATTCATAAGGAGAACCTCATTATTCAAAACAGTAAAACGGTAACAAAAATGATTTGCAAATCACGTACTTTTAAATCAAGTCTGCTTATAACTTTTTGAATTTCTCATATTTTGCTCACTCATGGTAATAAGGTGGCTAAAGCTTCTATATGATTATTTACAGTTGATGCATAAATTGTCGGTGCCTCTGTGGCACAGTGGTTAAGGCAGTTCATCTAATATTGATCACAAGGTCTGTCAACACTGAGGTTGCCGGTGTTAGTCTCGCTGCAGGCTTAATTGACAAGGATTGCCAGTTTTCCTACCAAAGGTCGGGGTTTTTTCTCTGGATACTCCGGCTTCATCCCCAATAAAAACTGGATGCCATGATATTGCTGAAAAATTGCTGAAAGTGACATTGAACACCATACAAACAAACAAAACATAAATTGACAAAGCAATGTATGTGACTGCTAAAATAGAACAGGGTAAAATGGAACATACAACATTCATGTGAAAATCATGATATACATTGTACTGTTAATGTTGTTAATTTTGTTATTTCATTGTTGAAACTTTTTCGCATGGGAGGTAATTTTACAGGTACTGCAAAAATGTGTGAAAATGAACCCTCATGCAAAATTATGTTTCACGGTATTAAAAAACAATTTTGTCAATGTATTGACCAGGATAATTAATATTTTGAAAATATATAATACTTATATTAACTCGTACTGATACACATTAAGATTAAACTGGTGTTTAGAACTAATCCTGCACATTAATCTGATACAATCTGTTCAGTCTATGCAATTGATTATCCTATAAAGGTATAATGTATAATTCTCAGTATATGCCATAAGTGTTGTCATTTCGTCATTTGATTTTAGAGGTTAAAAAGGACCAAGTTCGATGCGGAGAGCATTCAGACTATGGTACACTGACATTGTTGTTCCAAGATAGTTGTGGTGGGTTAGAGGTGAGCGGCTGGAATATTGTTACCTTTAATGTTATAAACCACAACTGTTTTATAATCATGCCTTCAGTCTGTGCAACCAAATTAAACCAAAAAATAATTTTTTTTTAATGTGTGACTTATTATGAATATTTATTGTTAAAATTCTTACTTACTTAAATTAATATTTATAAATACTCACAATTTAACTGACATTTTACCATACCGGTACTTGTGTTTGTATGCCACATTATTATTGGTGGATTGGCATCCACTGTTGATAATGACAATTTTTATTGAGTTTTAGTTTTTAGCCAATGAAAGCTTGAGAATATTGATGCAGTTAAGTTTGAGTTTATGGCAAAGAAAGCTTGAGAATTTTGATGCAGCAGAGTTCGAGTTTTTAGCCAATCAAAGCTTGAGAATTTTGATGCAGCTGTGGTAATTAATAACAAAATCAAATGTTAGTTTTTGAGAAATTTAGGTCTGATATATTTTGCAGGTCAGAAACTGTCAGAACCAATACATCCCAGCTACTCCCATACCTGGTACCATTGTGGTCAATATCGGAGATCTCATACAAAGATGGACAGCTGACAAACTCAAGGCTACGGTAGGATTTAAATTCTTTATATACAGTAGTGTACATACAATAATATTTTGTCCTTATTCATTTAAAGACAGCATCATTTCTAAAAAAAGAAAGACAAACATTATCACAGATCTTTATTGGTTTGTTTGATTTTTTATCTTCCTCGTTTATTTTTTTACCCTTTGACCCTGAAACTAATGGACAAATATTAGATAATTCTAGTATGGATCCCTTCAAATTCTTAACATGGCAGAGTCTTATTTTTAGCTGACCTGGATCCATATCATGGTCAATGTGAGTTATTGTCATCAATTGAGGTCCATTGTTGTTTAATTAAAAAAACATCTATAAATTCTACTTAGCTAATTTAAATCCATGGTTAACTGTCCTTAGAGAGTCTGGTATAAAACTTTCATTGCAACAAGCATGTCTCAGTTACTAAACACAGAACGTGGGTTTTAACCCATTTGTTTGGCTTATGTCTCAAAAACTTCAACTGATGGAGTAAAACCTTCAACTCAAATAATAAATATACCGAGATCCACCTTTCATTTTATTGGTTATTAATCCTCAATTGAGTTATTGCCCTTGAATACCTATTTATCTGATTTTTTGGCATTTCAATGTGGATCATCTTCCAAGTGTTAACATATCAAGAGAAACTGTAAACAGCAGAATTGCTCAGCTTTGCAATAGCTACACAAAGGTCAATATTACTGAAGTTACTAATTGTTAGAACCTTAGATTGCCTAGAAGGATACTGAAGCTACTTGGTTCTATTGTTGCTCACAACCAGAGGTTTGTTAGGAAAGAAAGGTTGACTGCGTGTTAAGGTCATTGTTAGAAATTTACAAATGCACAGAATGGTATTTAGTGTGTAACGTAGCATCATTACTGAATGGTAACTCTTGAATTTCTATATCTATATGAGAAGTACTTGTTAATTTTTCACATGCCTTTAATTGAGAAAAAAAAATTCAGTATATTTGCTTTAATACACGTAAACAAAGCTGAATTTTAAGGAATGGGATATCATTTTTGTGAGCTCTGTTTAATTCTTTTTATATATTTTTTTTTTTGCAGAAACATCGAGTATTAATTCCACAGGAAGAACTGAAAAAGCGACAGAACCGACAGTCAATAGCATTCTTTGTTCATCCTGATGACAACATTATGATTGAATGTTTAGACAAATCTAATAAATATGAACCAATCAGTAGTTTGGACTATTTAAACCAAAGATTTAGTGCCACTTACTGAAAATTCATAATTACTGCAAATGATATACAGTCCAACTTCAGTAGCTCCAAATTGTATCGATAGAACACCCTGGATTTCTCGAACACCTATAAAAGTACGGTACTTTTCCTTATATAATCAATGATAAAATTACTTCGATTTCTCAAAAACTTGAACTAATTTAGCAGTCTCAATAGTAAAAATATGTTGAAAAAAACCACAAATAACTCGAATTAAAATTATTTACTGCTCAAATGAGTAATTGGTCAAAAAGGTGAAAAGATCTAAGCCATACCTGTAAAATGCCAAGCTTGATCTTTAATGATATAATCCCTAATAATTAACCTAACAGTTGTCAATTTGTATTTATGTACGTCTTTGTCGGCATATTTGTTGAAACAGGTTTCAATTAATGAAAATATGCACCAATAAAATCAAATCCGAATCGAGTTCATTGACACAATTACATGATGCAATAATACTTACATTGTATAAGTACTTGTGCACAAAATTAAACATTAAAAATAACAGTAAACATTTTTATTTTAATAAAAACATAAATACGTATGTAAAATCAAGATTTCTGTATGAAATGCAATGAAGAAACACAATTTTGTGAATCCAGTGTGACAGGAAATTAATTGAAGTGTATAAACTGATATCGATTGCTCGTGAACAATTTTTACAAATCACATGTCTCGGTTTCTAGACAAACAATTTTTGTCTCCCCCTTTGAGTTTGAGGCATAGAAGTTCAACTGCAAGTATATTTTTATGCATCTAGTCAGAATATTATTGTTTAAAATGGAAAAATAAAATAAAAAATGTACTTCAGAAGTATTTTATTTATATTATTCTTGGGAAAATGCAATTCAGATGTATTTTATATATTTTATTGTTGGGAAAATGTACTTTTGATGTATTTTATATATTTTATTGTTAAGAAAATGTACTTCAGATGTATTTTATATATTTTATTGTTGGGAAAATGTACTTCAGGTGTATTTTATATATTTTATTGGTAACAAATTTTCCTTATATATTTTTCCGTAACACTTTATTTAAGTTATTTTATTGTACAGTTGTGATTCAATCATTATAATTTTAAAATTATGTTGATTCTTGCCATGTCTTTTTTACTTCTCAGATTCCATATTGATGTAATTGTTTTAGATTGGAGTTGAGGACACCCTGACCGCAGCAATGTCATTGTTAAAAAAGGCTACTGATCAAGAGCAGATGACTACCTTAACCACTCAGCTACTAAGGCCTTTCTCATACATGTATCAGTAAATTCTACCTCAGATTTATTTTATTAATTTCATTTTTAAAAATGTTTGGGATATTTTTTTCATATTTTAATTGAGTTATTTTATATTATAATTTTGATTCGATCATTCAGAATAATTTCATAATTAATTTACATGATATTGGTTCTGGCCATGCCCTGTTTACTTCTCAGTTTCCATATTGGTATAAATACTTGTTGCAGAGATGAAAGTTTCCATATGTTTTTGGATAGAAAGTTTTTCTTTCTTATTGGTAAAAAATGTTGTTTTCTAGTGTTTAAAGACTGAAACAAACAAACCATTATGTAAGTAAAGAGTTAAAAATGAAAAATAAATATATTGCTATAAAATTTATTACTGTGTATATCTTTTTCTTCCATGGCAAGACAAATCTTTTATAAAATTATGGTTTATTTTAAACCAATTTTATCATCTACAACATTTTGTAACATGGATTAAAGTGATGATAAGGATGTAGACTTAATCAAGAAATTGTTGAACGACTAGCAACACAAAACACTTTGATAAAAAAATGCCTGATATTAACTAAATTTGTCGCCTTCAAAAATGCCTGCACTTTTACCAAAATGGCTCTGAGCAAAAGCAATCACCCTTGAGAATAATCGTAATGAAAATTCACCACTTGGTAATAAACAATTGTAAAACATTAATGTTTTTATGGATTATTTTCTAATTATTCTTTTATTAACATATGCATGTTTTTTTTAATAAATGTTATTAATATTTATAAATAAAGGGTATCATAGGGCATAATTTATCGATTACTTGTCTAAAGTGTAATCCTACAGGACAGGGCTGCCGCTTTGTTGTTTTATTGTCTAGCTGTAGGAACATTTACCTGTTACACTGGCCATAATGACGTGTAGTTCAGTACATTAAATGTATTGGCAACTATTCATCCATACGGAAACAATAAACTAAATTGAACGATAATAGGTTGCTTGACATAAATAAGCTTTCATGACGGTGTTAATCAAAGTGCAGGCTGGAGAGGTTTAAAAACTGCACTGCTTAAATAGACCAAGTAAAAATATGACGCAAGTTGCAACAATTACAATCAGATCATACTGATTACAATCACCCTCCACAATGTCTGACACTGCACTTTCAGTCTCAGATACACAACATGTAATTTTTTTTAGAGTTACAATAAAGAGTTTGGAACGGTATTTTGATTTTTAGACTGATCACTGCTAAACTACTCAAACAAGGGTTTGTTGTACCTAGGTGGATGTTATCCCTTCTGAAGTTCTATGGTTGTCACCATGATGTAATTCTCGTTATGGGAAATCCATATCGATCGGACATTCTCGCCGAGTCATAGGTAGTCTTTCCTAATCCTGGATTTCACTTTTTCAAAGACATGTCAATAAGTAACTCGGCGGGTGTCTAATTAGCGGCAGGCACTGCTTTTCAAACGAGCACCTGTGTGCACCCATGGTTTTTAATTGGGTTCTGGCCACTCCTTTTTGTGTGTTTTCGGCTTTTTTGTTTTGTTTTTTTTTGTTTTTAGGTGTATCTGTTTGTCTATATTCGGATGTGTAATCATACTTTGACTTTCGGGTCGTTGTTCCGTCGGTTTCCATTTTTTATTTTTTTACAACTATAAAGCATGTAACAAACACGTTCATGAACACTAACATTTATGACCAAAGCAGCATTACTTGGCAATATAAATTAAATCCTTGTACAAAATTCCCAATACAAGAAAACCGACCGAACAACAAGAGCAAAAAGTCAATGGACAGTTACAAATCCAGATATAGACAAATACACAACGCAACACAAAAACCAAAACAGAAAGAGAGTAACCCGAACTCAATAAAAACCATGGATTCACTCAGGTGCTCCGGAGGATTAAGCAGTGCCTGCCTCTAATTAGACACCCGTCAAGATAACAACCTAGGCTCAACAAACCCTTGTTTGAGTAGTTTAGCAGTCAACAGCAGTGATCGGTCTTTAAAATCGGAATACCGATCGCAGGATCTAGAGTAACGTATAAATGAACACAGCATACGCTGGAGCTGCTGGAATGTTGCTGTCGATGAACAGGAAGTTGACAATCGGAAAGTTGAAGTCATCACGTTTGTCGTAGAGTATAGTTCGCAGCAGTTTTCCCTAGACTATTTATAGAAGTAGGTATAAGTAAGAGGTTGGCCTCAGTGTATTGGTGGTGTCTTTAATTTCAAGCTCGCAAGGGTAAATTGAATGCAAGTAGTCAACAAATTTAACATTGTTGAGGGACAAAACCTTAATATAGAGGAATGTGAAATTAAAGGTCTGGGCCGGTGTCTTTTTTTTTTCTTTAGCAGGCCTTCTAGGAACTAGATCAGCCTTATAAGAGTAAAAACAACGGTCGGCGAGAAGAGGAGCACAATTAGTACCCATTAGAATAACAACAGTCTGTTGCAAAACGTGTCCTCCAAACATGACGAATATGTTGTCGATATGAAAATCTAACATTGACAGATTTGGTTTTCAGTATATTTATTATTTGATTTAGAGTCATTGATGACGAAGTAATTCTGTCATGGTTAAGTACCAGGTATTTATATCGTCTCTTTCCGTTTTTCTTAAAAAAGCAGCGTTTAGGAAGATCTTTAAGCCTGGTTTTAAGTTGCATATGAGGGATTGCTGTGTACCGTATCCAAAAATCAACTGTTGTAATGCTGTTACATTGGGAAAGAGATTCAGACCTCGAGATGTCTACCAGGTCTTTTGAATTTTTTGATATCCATATTTCATTTATGCCAAGCCTAGAGTAGAAAGTGTCACTGTATTTTTGAAGTCCCGTTGTTATTGTTGTTAAAATAGTGTTTTGGTGGTACACTTAGACTAGACGATCCTGCTATGAAACGCTGTTTGTATGGATTTTTGTGAAGTGTTGGTATCCAATACAAGAAGGGGAGATCACAATCTTCGACTTTGTTTTTGATACCAAAGTTAGTACCACTATAACAAGAATGAAATATTTTTTAAAAAATAAAGCATTTATGTCTTACTTAACCCTTTCAGTGCCGAGCCTTTTTCTTTATTTTGCCAGACAAACATTCGACTATTCAAATACAACTGCTACGTCAGTGACGTTAACAATAGCGTAACGTCACAAGAAAGAGAACCAATAAAGGGAAAACGACGTCTTTAGAAAATAAAAAGATAGGAAATCGTGATGAAAAAAAAAATCATTTCAATGATATTATTACGTTTTTTTTCAGTTTTAAATTTAAAATGTGAATTAATGTCTTTTCTTTTTATGTATCTCTTATCGTTGAGGAATTCGAAGGGTTGTTTTGTTTTTTGTTTGTTTGTTTCTTTTTGGTTTGTTTCATGTTTTCCCTGTTAGTTAGTTTGTGTTTTTTTTGTTTCTTTTAGGTCGTTGGTTGTTATTATTTGTATATAACTAGTTTATTGTATACTCTGTGTAAATTTCTAGTCATTATGTATGATCATATATTCTTTTGTAAACCACTGTTGTTATTATATATTATCAAAGCTCGTGTAATCGCCGAATTTTAGCTCCATAAAATATGTTTCTGCGAGCGCGGTCGCCCCGACAAACCGGAGGGAACTTGCTGTTGGATTGATGGAAAAATGGACAAGACTGCCTCAAATCTTCAGCAGACCTATTTCGAGGCAGGAATCATCGGTGAGAGCGCGGTAATTCAGCTTCATACTTATGAAGACTGTAAGATGCATAAACTTAACACCCTCAATATTAGGCCGAATTTTACTGCCGTTTCAACGACTACTGCTGTCTTTATTCAAGGCATATATACAAATGACAAAAAGATGTATATGTGAATGTCAATAACAACATCAACAATAAATAAGATGACGTCATAGAAAGGGAAAGTAAAGTAAAAGTGAAATTGGCAGTAATATAAATAGTAGATATGGGGGAGGGGGCGTACAAAACGAACTTTACAATGCAATACCGCCTTAATAAAATGTTAATATTGTTTTACATATAATGTAGTATAAATTATAACAGTGTTACCTTTTTTGTTCAGTCCTTGTTCATTTAAAGTTCCAATTTTCTTCATCCAAAATATATATCGTAAAGAGAAAGAACAATTTTGTATGAAGAAATTTTATTTAATACTAATCGGGGTTTTTTGTGTTGTATTTGTTAATTTGCGCTGACTTATTCTTTTTGCTCATGCTTCTGAACACATTTTGAATATTGCTTATGTCGGTGGAGTACTCTTATGACTGTCTTCTGTATAAAACAAGAGTATGTTACAATGTATAATGCATGCGGACGATTATCAACTTTAAAAAAATGATTTTGTGTGATTTTATTTCGCTGTTATCAGGTTATCTTCATATCTGACAGCTCGCTGCCCCCCCCCTTTATTATGCAAAAACAACAATGTATTTGTTATCAAGAAAAGATAATACTATACATGTAAAAGCTGTATAAATAAATTATACTGAACAGTGAACAGTACTGTAATTACGTAATTAGTTTAACCAACTGTTAAATAGTTTGAGGAATATTTTGCGTTGAATTCTGTACAGTAGTTTTATTTACTTGCCTGATAACAGTATCTATTCTTTGTGATAAAAATCTGACACAAGCCGGTGGAAAAGTACCAGGTATTTGTAAATTTTCTGATTTTTAGTGTAAATTAATTAAACAATTACCTATATAAAACAGCAGAAATTGATCTGATTCAAGTTTAAAATATAAACCACAACTTTTTCTTTTAAGGTATGAATATATTGCGCTTATAACTGTTAATTTTGTGTGTGTAAAATATTACTTATCTATCTTTATTGCTAATAAGCATCTATGTGTAAGCATCACATGTAGATATTTAACGTTTCAATAAATGTTTGTTTCCATGTAAAACAATAAAATTGTGTTATCGTAATATGAACATTATGTAGGTTAACGAACTTTATATAAAAAGTAAGTCGTTCTTATCAGAGTCCTCAATATATGTGTTACGCATTCCATGTATATGAAGGGAAGTGGTAATTAAATAAAGTATTTTTATAGTGTACATCTGCCGCCGTATCAGCGCATAATGGAGGGTTTAACTCATTGTCACGTCCAGGAAAAAGTCTACTAAGGACACTGCAAAATGTCTGATCGTATTTGAGAGATTTATTGTCCATTATAACTAAGTCATTTTGATTCCCATAGAACTTCCGAATGTTGACACTAACAAGTATCGAGGTTATCGACAGCAGTGACCGGTCTAGATAATCGGATTACCTATCGCAAGATCGCACGATCTAGTAGTATACGATTAAACACGGTTTTATTGAATTTATCGGTAAATATCGGCATGACCAATTCACTCGCAAACAAATAAAAGTCTGAGTGAGTTTGAAATACCGATAAAGTTTATTGAAAACTTTTTGAAATAGCATAAATAATAGAATTTAACTTATTAAGGTGACATTAATTACATGTTTCTTGTGTTTTTGAAAACGTGATTGACGTGACGTATAATTTTATGGGTTTACGTACAAAATGTAACCATATAAGCCACCATATTTGAATTGAATAAAAACATAACTAATGTTTAACTTACATCTGTAACATTTTTTCATAAACGACAACAAGAAAAGCATGAAATTTAACAAATTATTAATGCCAAGCCATCAAATAAAAAATTGTAATTTTGTCGCAGTCGATATCTAGTTACACTGGTTACACAACAAGCCGTTCTGTCAATGTCATTTATCTAAATTAAAAGTAATTTCGACCAACAAAATAAACGTATTTCTAAATAAGCAAATAATATTAGAATTATCATAACATATAAGCTGTGAAATGTACACGCCATACGCCGGAGCTGCTGGAATGTTGCTATCTATGAACAGGAAGTTGAAAATTTGAAAGTTGAAGTCGTCTAGTTTGTCGTAGAGCCTATTTAAAGTTTTTTTTACTGTTAAGATCCAAGTTTTAAAAAAAACGATACAGAAGGGTTATTGCAGAAAAAAAGATGCTGACTAAGCGAAATATTAACAATGGTGGACTGTGGGCTAATGCTCGCTAGTGATAACCCCGCTGTCACACAAATGTTATATGTATGTCAACTATGTGTAAAAATCTAAGTATTCTGTAAACATGAAGTGGCTGACCAAGGAGCATAAAATCGCTATAAACCATATGGTACTATAGGATACAGCAATATGTACAATATCAGGCTTCAGCATTCTATCGTTGCTTAGAAAACTGAAAAATTAAAAAAAAAATCATCATATGTGTATATGTTATACATTAACAATTTTAAGTTACCTGGCTATTTAAATTGAGATTATCGACACCACCGATATAAAATCAGCCTCGTATCTAGACCTTTTTCTCGAAAAAGACTCAACATCATCATTATAAAACCCAAGTGAATCATACTAATAGGTTGCTTTAAATATGCGTCTTACACACTTGATACTTGAGAGTATACTTGATAACCATAAACAAGTCCTTTTTAGGTATCGTAGCCAAAAATAGGATATATTGTGCGATATTCAACAAAACCTCTATCTAAGTCTCTAATTTCAATACTCACAGAAGTGACAGATGGCCTTTAGAAACATTGGAGCACCGCATACCCTTGGAGTGGATGAATTAAATGTGCATTATAATACCAGTCTCATGAAAAAAAACGAAAAAATCCTAAAGATCGCAATAAAATCAGGTTATATTTTTTCAAAGTCAAACTTTGTTCTAACAGTGCATTCTATAATCCCTCATTTAAACCGTTCTTAAACTAATTATTCTATTGGTTTTTATGTACTAGTATATCATCGAATTTCCTGGTCGCATTTTAACAGAAAATTTGGCATTCCTCTAGGAACTTATAATGTATTGTCCTCAATAAGTTGACTTTATTTTGAGATAGAAGAACCCGCAATCTCAGTGACAGACCATGTGATCAATAGTAGACGAACTACCTTTACCACTCGACAAAAGCATGTTAGTCTGGTAATTGTCACTTGACCTTGGCCTTGACTATATATGAAGCCAATATAACGTTATTGTTATTTTCTCGTGAAGAAATTCGATTCACTGTGCAGTGTCCAAACTAATTACAGTAGTTAATACAGTTTAAGTTATTTTCAGTATTGTATGTTCATAGTTTGTGCCTGTCCATGGATTGTGAATCCTTTCCAATACATTGATTAACTTGTTTAACTCTTTATTTGCCTTCTCTGATATACAGACATAATTGGATGTTTCTCTAGTTTATCTTCGCAACTTTCTTGGCGCATTTTATTAGTGACGCTAAAGTAGAAGATGGTCAATTCTAAATACTTCTAAATTAAACAAATCCACTCTAATTTGGATGCATACGTGAAACCCTGTTGTTCAGAGTAATAATCAAAGAGATTTGCAAACATTTGAAACGTTGTCTTTCTGTGTACATGTTTATTTCTGACAATCATGCAACGATACGTTTATAAAACGTACATAGCAATTTACACAAGAAACCTTATATTTTCAATCCGTCTGGCATTACATTGGCAAGTCAGCTGTAAACGAAATTATATTTTTCTCTTGAATTTCATTCCGGATGGGGAGTTTCATTGCGTAGAAAATAATTGTATTTTGCGATATAAAATAATCTAAATTTTGGAAACATTTGCCATTGGGGTCATTTATTTCAACTGTAAGTACGTGATATTTGGTAATTTGTGGAGTTTATTAAAATTGTTGGAAAAATATCTCTGAAAGGCTTAATAGGTGGCATAATGGCAGCATTTCTGAGTGAAAAAAAATAAATGCAGAGGTTTCCAAGAACTCAATTTTGGGATCCTCTATTGTTTATAATCTTCATAAATGATACATTTACAATACCGAGCCAGGTACAGGTGACATTAGCATAAATGATGTAACGATGGATATTGCAGACAATAACATTGAAATATATTATCCCCTTAGTGGTTTGTAAGATTTTACGAACAGAAGAAAAAAATCCATCCAAAGTCAATTTAAAGGATTCATCCGTTCACAGAACTTGCTATAATCATAGTCACTAAGGTATATTATGTTAATACATAATAATGATAATTTTGCACTTTAATCCTAACCATGTAAAGTAAGTTTATTATATATTTATGTACTACTCAATCTTGTTTTCTAACATCCTCCCATGTCAGGGGTTTGAGGTCCTCGTTTGTTCATCGTGATGATGGAGCAAACCGGGACTATAAGAGCTGAGTCAATATTTACTGGTGAGTTGGGACCGGTGAATTTCAAAATATCATTTAAAAAATATACTTTGTCCTATTGAAGTGTTGGGAAATATGCACGAAAATGAAAGAGTTAATAGAGATAGACAAATTCAATTTAGATAACTTTTCTATCAAACAAGACAATAAACAACATAATAAACAGTCAAATGCACACGGTATGTCGAGTATTATCGTAATATACCAGAAATTCCGGTATAATTATAGAACTGTCAAGATTCGTAATGGCTGTCGCACAGAAAGCTTTCCGTTATTCGAACTGTCCAACAAATATTTCTGTAGACATATCATTATTTCAAAACAAGTTTAAACTCGCATCTGTCAAGCTTGTCTATTAGGTATAAAAAAGTGTATAAAAACAACAAAAAACCAACCAGTTCATCCTTATCGCATAATCCGGTAATTGGAATGTTTATTAAAACGTAAAAGTCACAAATAGAAATTGTTTTTTAATCTTTAAAATAACATTTCGTAATATTTTGTACAATTTTACATCTTCTCTCCGTTTTCCAGGACAGCGCCCTCGTCTTTAAATATGGAACATTCGTTAAATTAACAAGATTGTGTCAATGTTTCCTTTTGTTGTTGGTGATCGTTCGAATAGGTTTTTCCTAAAATGTAATTTTCCAGGCGCAATGTATCTCTTGCAACGTTTTACGCGGATTTCTGTGTTCTTGTATTTGATTTGCATTGTTTAATATAATGTTCAAATTCTCTACATGTAAACATCGAAAATACTTATCTCTGTTAATTGGTAATCCTGAACATCGGCATAAATTAGTATTTTGAGATGGACGAAACTTAGATATGCCACGCGAACATAACCAATCTCAAATTGGTAATTGCGGTAGGATTTCTTGTACTCGGGGAACTTGCAACGCAGAGCTACAACCGTTGTAGCCAATACCCGGATTCTCCACCAATTTGCGTGTTGGGAAACTAGCAGGTGGATGCGAGTGTTATCTAAGATAGAAAAATTCAATTTTGAACTCATAAAATACAAGTGTACAAACATTATAATACTGGAAACCTCTTTTTGGAAAAAATTCTTTCGTCTTGTGAGGACTGTGACCTTGAAATTTGACCCCCCCCCCCCCCAAAACAATAGGCTTCTTTTCAACCTGATATGTAACAATAACCCAGAGTTTCATTTAAATCTGATGCTAGCAGATTGACAACATATTCGTCATGTTTGGAGGACATGTTTGTCAACAGACTGTTGGTATTCCTATGGGTACTAATTATGCTCCTCTCCTCGCCGACCCGTTTTTGTACTCTTATGAGGCTGAGTTCCTAGAAGGCCTGCCGAGGAAGAAAGAAAAGACACTGGCCCAGACCTTTAATTTAACATTCCGCTATATTGATGATGTTTTGTCCCTCAACAATGCAAAATTTGGTGACTATTTACATTCAATTTACCCTAGAGAGCCTCTTACTTTGACCTACTTCTAGAAATATACACATGAAAACTACAAACTAGACTCTACGATAAACGTGATGACTTCAACTTTCCAATTGTCAACTTCCCGTTCATCGACAGCAACATTCCAGCAGCTCCAGCGTATGGTGTGTACATTTCACAACTTATACGATATTCTAGATCTAGACCGATCCCTGCTGTTGACTGCTAAACTACTCAAACAGGGTTTGTTGCATCTAGGTTGATGTTATCTCTGCAGAAGTTCTATGGTCGTCACCATGACTTAATTGATCGTTATGGGAAATCGGTGTCTCAAATACGATCTGACATTTTCGCTGAGTCATAGGTAGTGATTCCCATTCCTGGATGAGACTTTTCCGTAGACATGACAATGAGTAACTCGACGGGTGTCTAATTAGAGGCAGGCACTGCTTACTCGTCCGGAGCACCTGAGTGCACCCATGGTTTTTATTGGGTTCGGGTTACTCTCTTTCTGTTTTTGTGTTGCGTTTGTCTATATCCGGATTTGTAACTGTCCCTTGAGTTTTGGCTCTTGTTGTTCGGTCGGTTTTCTTTGCTATTTTTTTTTTAATAATCATCCGGAAATCAAATTTTTGACGGACGAACAGACGGCGCGACGAACGGACGGACATGAGGACCACTATATACTATGTCGAGCGGAGGTATAAAACAATTGGATGTTATAGCGTATACCTGAATGCAAGTACGCGGCGAGTCCATATAGTTCAACGACATTTTACCCACTAAGTGCATGACATATTAATTGTGATGATAGAATACAGTGGAATTTTGCTTTGTTCTTTGTTTATTAAAACTGTCCTTGATCTTGTTTCTTTTTTATACTTGTTCTTTTTATGCCATAATAAAAAAAGGGCGATATGCCAAAACAACTTATAAATGACGAATTCGTGTGTTAACGAGTCTACTAATTTTTTTCCCCTCGAAGTTGTTCTATTACAGCAAAAATTGTTTATCGTAGCTTGTATTATCTATATATATTTATATTCAATTTGAATTTGTAGTGGTCAGAATGGCCAAATATTCTGTTGAATTTAAATAATACCGAAGAGTATATCGATATTTCTGTCTTAATTTATGCTGATAAAACCTTTCTTATTTATACACACAGACAATGTCCAGTATTCCTCTAATAGATTTCCAGGCTTACGGACTCGATATTGATGATCCAGATTCCGTACCAAAAGAACAGCTAGAACTAATTGGAAATCAAATTTGCGGAGCGCTGGAAAAGATAGGATTTTGCTATTTAAAAAATCATGGATTTCCAGACGATTTGGTACGTTCAGTAATAAACTGGGGTTTCGATTGGTGGAATGGTGGTGCAGGTAGTTGGCATTCAACGGCGTGTAAACTCGATGGGTTGTGAATTCGAGTTTAACTTGACTCTAACTTGATTTCCTGTCACATGTCGGATGCTTTCAAGGGGTATTTTGACTCCCCGTCATAAAACTACATGATATAGCTAACAATTGCTTAAAGTTGAGTATAACCCCAAACAAGTTCATAATTCTACGTTTTCAGCAAAATAAAAACATGAAGAAACATACCTTGCAGATAAATTTGAAAATTTTACTGAACCAAAATAAATTACACATATAGTAAGAAACACTCAATCGTCAAATGTCGTACTGTTTTAATTAGGTATTTTTGGTAAAATCTAACTTAAGATTGCAGATTTTCATAACATGTTGATATTTAGTAGGCTAGATGTCGGTCTACAATATCTTAAACAAACAAGTAGTAATTATATATATTGCACAGCAGATGTGTTTGTTGGGGCGTTGTTTTACGCTACTTTTACTGGAAAGTATGGCGTATTGGCAGCATTTTGCAAAGACTGCAACGAACATACTATTATAGACATATACAAAGGGGTCTTTATCGTGGAAAGAGCGCCGCACTTTCAAAACATTACCCAATGAGGTCAGCGGTCAGGCTTGCCAACACCCCTTACACACAAAGCAATATGGCATCCTGGGGACGCGCCGGGCATTTACGTTGCTGTCCACTGTATACCCTAACAGAACGTAATGGTCAAAGCCTGAAATAAAATAGTCGTTGAGTTCGGGTCAAGTATACCCTACCCATCGTTCCGGACCATATCGTCAGGTTCACCTAACACACGATCAGACAGTCTTTGTACAGAGCTCTAGATAAGCTGCGTATTTGCGTTATTACGCAATTAAATTTTCATAAAACCCAATTATTTTTATAGCTTTGCGTTGCAAAACGCAATATCAAAGGGCTAAAACCCAATCAATTTTTAGAAGCATGCTTAATTCACTCACTGAGTGCATAAAATTGTTCAGTGATTGAGTTAATTCTTTCAAATAAAAACACAAAGTTGCATAATTACGATTCCCATTATTCTGCCAAGTAACAACCGAGGTATTCCGAATGTAATGTATATTTCATGCAAAATACGGGGCTCAAGGTATGGAGATTTATTTCACAAGAAGAGATGCATGTTCCCCGTTGAAAATACTTTTCTTCCAAAATTTTTTATGGTAAGAACCAGTCTAGTATTTTGTTGTGGCATCCTGAGTAGCTAGACGTGTATAAAACCATAGTGAAATACATTTTTGTCAGCATCAAAACCCAATTCAATAAATTTTAGATGCGTGAAAAACCCAATTAACTTATGTTTGAGTGTGTTAAAAAAAATGATAAAAGTGATATATACAAAAAAATACCCAATGAAATAAATAATCAGATGGGTAAAAAACCCAATGGAGAAAATGTAATCTGTAGCTCTGTTTGTATACTGCTGTGTATTTGTTTCTGAGAGAAAATCGGATGACACATTTTGAATCGTTTCTTAAATCTAAAATGTTCATTGTTTTCAGATAAAAGAAACAATGAAATCTTCATTACAGTTTTTCAACGAACCAAAATATGTGAAAGAAAAATATTCCAAAGCAAATAACTACAATGTAGCTGGCTGGGTATCTGTGGAGGAAGAAAGGTATTTAATAATTTGAATAAAAAGCCACAAATACCTCAAATACTCCGTTTTTGTCGACGTATAGCTTATACTATATTAGTACCGCATTTGATTAAGAAGTATTCAACTGGTTTAACATCTCTTTTCACATCTTATCTTGGATACATCATGGCAACCACATGAAACTATTGATTGATTGATTAATTGATTGATTGATTCAATGATTGGATACTTGCCTTTATCCAGCGAGCAGTCTTTCAGCTATATAAGTTTTAAAAAAAACAATGAATCAACTCGGGAAATATGAAAGGGACAAATTTTGAATAACACTAGAAAAAAATTGAGAATGAGTAGGGGTGGAATATTTTGCCTTTTGCAGAGGCTACAAAGAGCCTACTCTTATCAACATCTACAAAAGGGTTTTTAGCGTGCAGGGAATGTGGCACTCTCCAGACACGTTACCCACTCCGAGGTCAGGTCCCCCTAAACGATAGGGCATCGAATATCCGCCACCTGGGACTCGCTGGGCAGCTCTGTGGGTCGAGCACTGTGTAAACCCTCATATGAAAATAAAACAAAGAATTCCAATAATACGTAGATATGAATACTTGTTCCCTTGGTCGATGTCATATACATAGCTAAATAACAACAGATTTAAACCACCAAACTCTTTTAAAAAGCTTAAAAAAACAATCTTGTCTTATAAAACAAAAGAAGACGCAAATTGTAAAATTATGCCACAATATTTTTACTGTGTCCAGATTCTTACCAGTATTTGTCTTTATGAAAAATAATATTCAGTATTCATAGCTTGGATGAAAAACAAATTGACCCTTACATCCTTTTCTAGCTTTATCTTAGTCACAGTTGTATCAGAAAATTTATCATATTATTTTAGAGGAACATCTCTGTTGTTATTTGGTTATGATATAAACATTGCTGAACTGAAATTTGTATACATAAATCATTTAAAGTAATTTTTAGCATTTTAAAAAATCACATAACAATAAACTTTTGTATTTGATAATTTAGTAAAATATATACATGTATATGAGTGATTTGGTAAAATTAATTGTTGCAATAAATATAAAATGGACTCAATCGGAATGTTTCTAATGTACAAAAATGTGTTATTGCCTGAAAACAGAAACAACACGTATTTGTTACATTTATAGTCTTGTTCCCTGTGTATTGAAACGGTCCCCAAAGCTTAACTAACAGACGTGCCCAGCGCATCCCCGGATGTCGTAGATGCTTACCTTTCGGAGGTTGTCATGTTATATTGCGGAAACCTTTGTCACTTACCATAGTGAGTAGCGATGCTGCGCTGTACGATAAATTCTTCTTTTGTAGAATTGGAAAAAGGAACCTAAGCAACCAATCAATCAGACAATCGTGTTACGTCTACGGCAAACAGTCACTTCCGCTGTACACGTGGTACAGAAACATCCTGCACCATGCAGATTCTTTGGGGTTTTTTTTTTATGTGTTAAATATGTATTATGTCTGGAAAGGTCCACGAAATGTTCTTCTTACTGAATCATATTGAAGCACACTTGATAATTGTAATAAATTAAATGGTTAATTATATGTTGTGATGAATATAAGTAAAAACACTGAATGGTATTGCACATTACTTTTTCTATTCAACAGCCTTAATCCAAAACGAACCGGTGACTATAAAGAATTATTCAATCTCACGTATGAAAAGGATTCTATGGTAAATATGCAAATTCTTTTTCGATTTCATTTGCATTAAAATAGTTATAAACAGTCATTTGTTTAATGCATGTACTAAAAGATAGTTTGAAATAGAGTTAAAATCAACTAAATCCATTAGTTACAATAAAATTATAATTGTTAGACTATAAATGGTATTTAATATTTTTTGTAATGCATGTCTGTAGATATTATTAATTTGGCGTTCCAGGAATTGCCAGACACACCAAACTTCGAATCCGCAATGAAAAGAACATTTGAAACCTTCTCCAAACTTTCTTTACGAATATTTGATGTCATTTCGGTTGGATTGCAGTTAAAGGTACATAATGTGAAAGTAACTTTGCAAATATGCAGATTTACTAATATGAGAGTAAATGAAAAATCAAAATTTGTTTTATATTTTTGTTTAAATGGTTTTCAACGCAATTTTCATGCTGCACTTTTTTTTAGCTGTATCGTATCGTCGAGTTTTCATTGGGTGAAAGAACCCGGAGAACTCGGAGAAAATCGCGACCTTCGGTAGCAATCACTATCAATTAAGAGTCAAACACACCTGTTTTATAGTGAGAAAGAAGGACCAAAATTTTATTTCAATTGATAACTATTTTATGCTACTACGATGAAATGATTCTTATGTGGACTTTTACTTACAACCGCTAGGACCGTGCTTCTGATAGTAGTGTGATAGTCATTGAGAGTATCACAATTCCCAAATTTATAATTCGGTAAATTTACAAAAACTGTTTTAAGCTCTTTTAAGTTTTTTAAAGTCTACAAGTGTATTGTCGGATTAGGGTTAACTTTCTCGAATTTTTACGACATAAAGTATTTTAACATCTTAATTATATATTGACTTTTTTTGGTTTAGCCCCACTGAAGTGTTTTTACAAGTCAAACGAACCGATAGCGTAGAAAATTCTATATTTACATTGATATCTCTTGTTTCTTTCATTCTGTAACATTGTAAGACTGCATATGGAAAGCCAAAACTGATCACGACATATTGTTATTCACAAAAAACAGTTTT
Source organism: Limnoperna fortunei (assembly GCA_944474755.1). Lineage (NCBI taxonomy): Eukaryota > Metazoa > Mollusca > Bivalvia > Mytilida > Modiolidae > Limnoperna > Limnoperna fortunei. Next base: position 28,364,624 of record OX104118.1, read on the forward strand.
GGTGTTCCATACTTATCACGTTTTTTTTCAAATTCTTACAACTTGTTGAATTGTAGGCTTAGTCAAATATTAACATACATTCTTCACTTATTTTAATTAAGGCAGAAAGGCTTTAATTTTTCTCCATGTTATAAGTTGCAAGAAATTGTTATACAAAATGTGCACCATTACGAATCTACTTTACTCAAATTTCTTTTGAGCAGGACAAAAACTTTCTTCGAAATTGTCATTTGCATATGGGAAAAGTTGGAAGTTATACCACTACAAGAACTCTATATTATCCTCCTCTGCCGGAAAATGGAAGTAAGTTAGTGTAAAATAAAACAATCATGTGATTTTCAAAAAAAAAAACAACAACAAAACTTCATCCAGCATGAACTTATCTAAATTTTGCAATACTAGTTTGTGTGGATTAGACCGAGAGGAATCTTCAGCATTCATTTTAAATAGAATTCCACACGTACCTTCAAAATACAGCTCAAACTTATTCGTCATTTGGTTGCTTTATATATTCGCCTTATTGAGAAGTCTTTAACTTATAAATTTAAAAAAATATTCTCTTATTATAAGGCTATGAATGGTATCAACGACCCAGTATTTTCCTTTCACTTTGGTGTAGATGGCCTTTGACGGGTTTTAGCATACCATTTTTGGAATTTAAAAAAAAAAACTCTACAACATCCTTAATTCGGCTTTCCAAATTTTTGGGCTAAAATACCACTGATGAGTCTCATTAAGAACAAACGCACGTCTGGCATAATAAATTTTGGTATCTTTGAAGATATGTTATTTACTTTTATTTCACCTGCAATAATAATCTGCAATTGCCGCCATTTGCAGAGTGTGTCTGTTTACACTGCACTCGTTGGGCAGGAAGTTAATCTTCAGATGATTTAATATCATCTATGTGTAATTTAATAGAAATCTATCTGTTTCAGAGTTAAAAGATGGTCAAATTCGTTGTGGAGAACATTCTGACTATGGAACATTAACGCTGCTGTTTCAGGATGAAGTGGGAGGGTTAGAGGTTAAGAACAATGTTTTATTGAATAAAAAACATGTTATACGAATTTTACAATTGCACAAAAACACGTACACTTGTTGACCCTTTTGCATAACTCAGCAGTAATTGTTAACGACATATCCTTCAATTTACGTTTATTTAAAAAATATGTGTTCCCAAAACCAATGCTGTGATGTGAAAGGTTAAATTCTAATATGTCCGATAGAACAGACGTCGTTCGCCTGTGATTTGCTTATTTGTAAATAGTTAAAAAAAACATCTTTAATAAATAGTTCTTTCGGAATGAATGCGCGGAAATCACAAATCACATATCATTGGAAAATACTTGTACATGAAGTTTGAATCAAGAAGAAAATTATCATTTTATAACGTTTCTTTTGATTTTTTTAATTGTAAAGACCTTTTTTATTTTTAAAGGTTAAAACACGAGAGGGAGACTTCATTAAAGCGACACCTATACCTGGCACCATTGTTGTAAACATTGGTGATATGATGCAAAGATGGACAGCTGACAGACTTATTGCCACTGTAAGTACTAAAGACAGAAGAACTGAATGAATGTTGAAAATAAATTTAAATGTTTATCGATAGTCTACTTAACAAGTTCCATCATTTTGTCAGCTATCTTATGACGTCAAGTTTTTATTAGGAGTGCGGACCATCGATCTTCTGCAGGAAAACTTCATAACTTGGAGTCGAGCACGCCTTGCCACACTCGGACTCGCTTAAACTACTTGTGTTAAAATTATTGTTGCAGAATATTACAACACGGCACATGCCAGTATAGTTCAATGGAAGGAAAGATTTTAACACCGTCAACTTCCACGAAATAGAATACATACCCGTCGAGTTTAAAAGAGGTGGCAAAACGGTGCGGAATTGTCAGTTTCGAATCAATCTCCGCTGGCGACCCTCAATCACACGACGACCAAAAGGCTGGCAAAGTTCGGCATCTATTTGCAAACCGAGCACGACCACTTGCTAGAAAAGTTTGTAACGTTAACATTTAAAATTCATTATGTGTGACTTTATTATTCAGATTGTTCAATTAATTTCCTCTGTATTCATAAAAGTACCAATAACCTCCTTACTAGGAAAATATTATATAATAGTAAATGGGGGTTCGACAGTGGTTAAGGTAATTGGTCATCTACAATAGATCACGTGCCTATGAACACTAAGGTTGCTGTTCGAGTCTTACAGCAGGTAGAATGTACTCGACTACAACATTAATTGACCAGGATTACCAGAATTCCTGTGAAGGTCTGGGTTTTTCACCGGGTTCTCCGGCTCTTACCACAATAAAAACGCCATGATACAGCTGAAAAATGGCATGAAATCACATTAAAAAAAATTGTCTGAAAGTTAATGTTATGATTGTGTATTTTCTTTAAAAAATATCTGTTTAAAAATTTTCATTGACCTGAATGCTATACTATAACTTTAAATACGATATATAATGTATATAAAAATGATGATGCCGCCCGTCTAAAACTAATAAAATATAATTTATTATAAGCATGTAAAATAAATGAAAATATTTTAAAAATCTATACTCAGATTATTATCTTTTCCCGCGATATTAAAATATTTATACATGTATAAAGAAAATTAGAAAGCCGACCGAAGCTCCCATGAAATTAATTTGTACATGTAGTATCATTATTGGCTGGCGAGATTTTGAAATAACAAATAAATGTTGAACAAAATTGACAATAAATTGGGTGTCACGCGTGGTCTTGTTCAGCTGACAAGATGAGAAGGCTGCCGAATTGTATTAAACAGTTGTTAACCACAGCTTTAGACCACTTGCCACATTTTCCATCAGGCAAAACGCTTAAGTTCGACAGGGTAGTACTGTAGATATAAAAATAATCTCAGAAAGTATGATCTTGATATAGTTTCTAATACCAGGCAGCTTCAGATCATATTTATGTGCATATAATTCTTCTTGTAGGTACATCGTGTTTTGATACCAGAAGAAGAGAGTAAAAGACTTGAACCCAGACAGTCGGTAGCCTTTTTTGTGTTTCCAGATGCAAACACCATGATTGAATGTCTGGATAATTCGAACAAGTACGAACCTATAAACTGTGACGAGTACCTTATGAAGAAGTTTCAAGAAACCTATTGAAATTATGACCGTGGGATTGTCTATCATTATTATGGAAATTATAATAATAACCAGTTTAACATAAAATAACATAACATGACATAATATAACAATTTCAGATCGAAAACTTGCTTACAAATAATACATTTTTCACCTATATAAATATGGGAATAAATTTATTTCGATATATTGTAATTATGTTTTTTATATAAAATAATCAAAGCCATTACAAAGGTTTTTTGTTAGTTTCAATAGTGTTTAACTAATTTCAGCGATTTTTTTCAGCTATTTAGTGGCTGTGGAAAGCCATCGCAGTACAGGAGAAAACCCCGATCTTCCGTAGAATGACACTTATATAATGCTACCATTTATCGGGTAACTGAGACGCGGGTTAGCACGGGCTTTAAATTACTAAAATCGACGCAGCTGTGTGAGAAATAATGTATATTACATGTCAAAATCTGACCTGTATCTCATACTGTATCAACCCGAGAACCCAATATCACCTCAAGGTAGTCTATAGCCTGCTTTAATTGTTACTATACTTTTAAGTCATTCGCCGAGCCGCGCAATAAATAGGATATAAGAAAAAGCTAAAAACATGCTTAAAGTGGTTTTACACTTTAGTTCATCCAGTCAGCATCGCACACAATTATATGTAATGTTGTTAATACCACTGTCAATAAGTGTACAGCTAGATCAGGCTAGTAGTACAGCTCACTATGATCTACACTTTGCGTTCGTAGGCGCTCCCGGTTGACCGATTGGAGACGCCATCTTAGTGGGAGATTGTTGTGTTATAATATAAAAAGCTTCACTCCGATTTCTCGACACTTTCTTGCTGAAAACAATTTCTGGCTGAAATCTAAGTTAAAAGCCACTTTTAAGACGTAGCTTATCGCAAATCCGAAAAAATGAGAACATATATTTTGTTTGTGTTAGAGAAAAAATCTAAAACTTAATTCTACGGACCCTTATTGAAGATGCCTTTAGAGAATATGCACATTATAGCCGTTATTTCTCTGTTCTCTGTTCTTTTTCAACTTTTGTTGGCAGAAATCAGAATGTTCAGCCAACTAGCGCATCTTATATTCGCCATTGATTTGTTGTTTGTCAACTTACCTTTAATATTGCTAAAAGACTTCTTGCTTTTTGCAGGATTTCAATCAATCAAACTAAGTCGGTGGTCAATTAGTAGATATAAACCAGAAAAACTTTGAGCCCTGCTCACTTAATGATACTTCCCGATTCCCAATTTTCAAAATCTCCCAAATATCATTTTGATCAAAATGTTATATATCAGGTCACAATGGCACTATGTGACAAAGATGCTATGAAAGGTTTATCAAATTCCATTTAGGGGAGTAGGTGAAGTTGCGCGTAAGAGATGGGTACCCCTTTTGCCAATGCTAAAGTGTTTTGCTTTCGGAAACCCCAAATATTATTCCGATCAAAATGTTAAGTATCAGGCGCACAATGGGACTTTGTGGCAAAGATTCTGTGTAAGTTTCATCAATAGTGTAGAAGGAGTTCCGCACAAGAGAAAGTGTAACGGACGGACGGACACCCCATCACTGTATTACCCTCCCCCCCCCCCCCCGCTTTTCAAGTGGGGTTTAGGATAAGTACGTTCACTATACACAATCATGATACATGTCGAAACAGTGTCTACAATGATTTTCCTTAGATAATAATATTCAACGGGCATTATTAATTTATATTATACTGAAGACAAGCATGTGTTGTCGTTTTCTTTTCGTTTTTTGCCTGAGAAACGAGAGGCAGTAGTTTAGAAAGTTTCCTTATGGTGGTGTAACATATTTATTTACAACCATCTGTAGGATGAGGAGGAATTTGTTAATTTGAGCAGTTTGGGTCCAACGGTAGTGTTGAAAGCCATAATCCTTTCATGTTTATGTTTCACGAGTATTCAATGAAATTTATTTAACACTACTTCAAAAGCAATTAGAATTTCTCATAAAATCTCATATTATGGTATTCCAGGCTAGATATTGGTTCATATTTGTTTGAGTTGTCAAGGCAACGAATAATAACATTTTCATCTGGGTTAACGAATAAAGCGAATGACTGTCGATCTTTTCTTTGTTCTGCTTCTTCCTTTGGTATTAGTATTCTATGTTTCTACAAAAAGAACAAATTGTTTCAATAACTGTTTTTGCAAAAATTATACATGTAATGTCTTATTATTGTCTTTGAATGCAAGGTATCAGATTATTTTAGCGCATGCGTGACAACAAGTGTATCTGGGATGAAATTTTCGATAATCAAATTATTCTAACGCGAAGACAATTACTAACCGAGGATTTTTACAGGTTCTTCCGTCCAACTTCCTACCTATTCATTGTGGGTCTTCATTGACTCACAATTCGTTCCATTTTTTAATTTCGCACAAGTAGTTTTAGTCAATATTTTTATTCGCCTTTCACGCTTTCTTTATCCTTTTGATCCCATGTTTCCACAATCCCTGTCTACCCCTAACCCATTTGAGAAATTTGCTTAGTTAATAGTTCATTCTGGTTTGACTTTAATGTCATTTTTGCTATATATTGATTTATAGATCAGTCAGATCAATCATTGTAAATGGCGGCGGCGGAAGTTCGGCAGGCGCAGATTCAATGTGGGCGTGGCACAACATTGGTCACTTCTAACTAAAGAAAATGTGAGTTCAATGCAAAATCTTTGATTATTCACATATTAAACCAAAATTTGTTCTCTAAACTTTAAATTAGACATTTCAGACATTAAATATATTTAAAAATGTAATATAAATTTGGTTACAAGGTTGAAGGTTTAATTGTTTACAGGGTCGTATATAGAAAATAATAATAAGTGTAAGGATTTCAAATTGGAACACATTATTTCTTCTTCTTACCATCTTATCAGAATTTTATAACGTATCAACCTTGTGGTTTTCTAACCATAAGAACCGAATTGTATCTCTACTGGGTAAAATTAACACAAAACTATCCCAAAACCACAGGGTTCTATTACAATGCAACCCATGATCCCAACATAAGTTTTACCGACCACAATTTTTCATAGAATCGTTGGCTTATATAATCCAGGCATTTAATTGGCGGATATTTGTCAGAACCGTCTAGGCAACTAACAACAAGGTTATTATCCGGAATGACGAAGACAGCCATGGATTGACGATTTCTTCGAGATTTTGTTTCTTCTTCTGGGATAAGAACACGATGTCTCTACAAAGTAGATAAAGCGAGGTACAGCGTCCTTAAAATGGCACCGCAATTTGTTATCGAGCTATTTTTAGTCTATACTATATTCTGTATGTTGCAGGAGGAGTCGTGAATGTTTCAGACGAGATTTTATTTTCCTTCTTATTACTCACTGTGCACATTCATTAATTGATTCTTGTTTCTTGTGGTTTCAGAGTGAGTACTAACGTATCTTAATTTTTACATGCTGTTTATATACAGATTTTTATTGAAGAGGACTTTCTTACTGTTTTTCGAATATTAACTGATCAATCTTATTCATTCGTTCATTCAATATTTTTCACGAAGCGGACTGCATTACTCGAATGTTTACCATTCCTATAAAGTATGCATGCTTAAACATTGTGTAATGTAAGCAGAAACACGTTTGGCTGCAAAGGAAACTGTTGCATTATTTATACTTACAGTCGCAACAAGTCTATCAGACGTCCATCTTTGCATTAAATCTCCAATATTGACAACAATAGTTCCTGGTATAGGTGTCGCTGGTATATAATCACCATCACGTGTTTTAACCTAATTAAATTGGTACAAAAGTTTAGCAAATTATTTTCTTCTTTAACCTGTGGGTCTAAAATATATGAAATTAGTTATACTGAATAGGCTCTATTTTATAAGTAAGCTTTAGAAGGGAGAACAAGTTTATTGTGGGTTTTTTTCTTTGTCCTACGCTCTATCCTGCGGAGTGGGTTTACTAGAGTGGGGCTAAACTTGCGCAACAGTTCACAGCTAGACATTCCATTCCCTATTCGGACATATTGTTCTAACTCTTAAGATAACTACTCATTTGCTATCCTTCCGCAAAGCCGCATACGTTGAGTACAAATTTTTATTTATTAATTATTATTTATTTTTTATTTATTATTTTAATTAGTTAGTGACATATCATGTATTAGTTTTTCACATGTCCTTGTTTAGTAAGTGGCATATCCCGATTTAGTTAGTAGTCCATCGTGGCATAATATGTCTTAGTTATTAGCTGGTTGAGTTAGGGTGGCCTACCCTTCTTTAGTTAGTGGCTTGTCATAGCTTGGCTTAGTGGACACCAGGTTTACTTGGAGTCTACCCTGGTAGAGTCACAAATTTGCTTAGTTAATTTTTATTAATTTGTTTGGTAGTGTGCATTTGAGTGGAAGAAAATTTAGTCTTCTTACCCAGACAGTCTCTTTTTACAATTTTGTCATGAATTATCATACAATTTTACCTCTAATCCTCCAATGAGGTCTTGGAACAACAATGTTAAGGTCCCATAGTCCGAGTGCTCGCCACACCTTACTTGTCCCTCTATGATCTCTGTAACGATCAATACACGGGAATTAAATATATACTGACTTGCTTTCGTTACATAATAAGAGAAAGCAAAAATATATAGAATTTGGACAAGTGTGAAATATATAAAAGAACAACTATCATTTTTTTCGGGGCGAAACAACATTTTCAGAATGGACTTATTAATTGACTGAGTACATTTATGTTGAATTTCTATAGTGGAACTCCCAGACTAAATTGTCCGCATTGTTACTTGGCTGTACAAGTTCTATGGTTTTCCTACCGAATTGTCTTTGTTATGGCTCTGGAAATCTGCTTGCTTAGAAGCAGCAAGTGTGAACAAAATGGCGACGGTCGTTAACTTACCTTTGTCCAGTGGTATTGCTGGATAAAACAAACTCCTTAGAGCAGTCAGGTTTCCTTCTTGACCAATTAGTTTGTGACAATTGCGCAAAAAGTTCTTGTCCTAAAAAAAAACAAAGTTTATAACAAGAAAATATTTGGAATAGTCGACATTATTTGAAATCACTTGCATGTCCAAACAAACTCGGAGATAAATTGCTTCAATGAAATAAATAAGGTACTGATGCATAGTAATTTCGAAGTGACTAACCCGTGTATATTATTGTGATGGCTCCATTGTTGATAGACCACACAAAAATAGTTTACTTAACTGTTTTGTAATACATGTATGTAGGTCGTATATAATTAAAATATTTCAATGTTGATTGATTGATTGATTAATGGTGTTTAACGCCCGAGCAGCATTATTCCAGCTATATTCAGGCGATGAACATGAAATGGATGATAAAATGAACATGACATGATGATGAATGAAAATGGGATGGGACACAAGGAAAAACAGGGGTAACGGATTTTAGATTGCCACTGGCAAATGGGAGGATGGATAGGGTCGGGCAATTCAGCCTCCTGTAGCGGGATCGAAATCCCTACTCATAGCGAATACTACAGCAGTGTTCTTTAACGTGCGAGGAACGTGGCATTTTTCCCAACACGGTGCACTAATATGGTTTGCGGTCAGGTTTTCCGTATTATGGCCTGAAAACCCCAGCTTGCATTCAACCACCTGGGGCACACATCCCAGTCGGTCTTTAGGCAAACCGACCTGACACGCCGGTCAGGGTACTGGGCGCTATTTAGTCGCCTTTTACGACAAGCTAGCGCGACTGCGGTCTATTCTTTTGGCCACCCGGATCCCGCACGGGGCTATTTCAATGTTGATGCTACATGTAACACTGTAAGAAATTACTAGTTAAATAAATGTCAATTTTGCTTGATTCCCAAATTTTTTTTCGTTTTTTTTTCAAATTGTGTCTGGTAGTGGGATGTTTTTTAATATCTGGTCATGTATTTCATATCTGGAAATAATGACACTTGTTTATTGCCCATGCATTAGGTCAACCGCTTTTCGTAAGGTCACATAGTAAAGGTCAATTCCCTCGTGAACTCCCATTTTTTAATTATAGTTAATTCCCTAATCTCAAAGGCACATACGCATGGCGACAAACTATAAGTCAACCTCTTCTCTGTAAGACAAACCGTCGTCCAACTTCACTAAGGGAGATAATTATAACCGTACTAACTGATTTCTACTATTTAACACCAACTGGTCAACATTGACCTTTGGCAAGATAACGTCGTTCGAAAAAAAAATAAATAAACACAACATATTTGGCTCTCATACCTCAAGATTTAAACCAACTGATATCACATCAAATACTCTTAGTGCAAGATCAATGCATGTGGAGAAAAAATTCTTTTGAACTTTCTCAAAATTTGAAATGTTTTCGGGCCAAATCTGAAATAAAAATAAATAACGAATTCAAATATATTGGAAAATAGGTTATGTATTGAGTTTTGGTGAAGACCAAGAAGATGCTATTTCTTCATAACAATTTGATATTAAATCAACAAACAACGGATTATCTATTAATTGATTAGCGACGTTACATCACTGGATTGTCACTTCTACTCCGACAATGCGTGGTAGGCTCGACTCCTACCTATATTAAACTGAATGCCATTTTTTCTGGAAAACGTCGGGTTCCTAACTAGTACTTCGACTTCCTCCTCCATTACAAAGTAGACACCATGTTGTAGCTGATATGCTGGAAGTAACTCAAAATATAAAATTACAGAAAAATAAAACAACAAAATGAGAAAAAAATATATTAAAAGAAACAATAATCCACGCAATTAAATAAAAATAAATGCCGAATCGAAGGGCGCAATGTAGCCCCTTTGTGATGGCAAGTTTAGATATCGAATTATGTAACTACAGGTTTATAGATATCTAGCCAACCTAAGTGTAATAGTTGCGATAGGATGTCAAGACACAATCGGAACATCTCTCGGCCATTTCGTTCAAGGGTCGGTATAGTGACTTTCCGACCGCAGGCGGAATAACGGAGGTCATCCGATTGGTCAAGGAGACTGCAAAAAACAAAAGTTTACTTACGTCACAACTCGGTGTTACGTTGTATGTTTCCTTATAATCTCCCACAGGTCTCTCCAAGTTAAGACTAAAACAAAACTTACAATTTTAAATTTAAAAATACTCACAAAACTTACAATTTTAAATTTAAAAATACTCGTGTTTTAGCTTACTTCGATTGCAAAGAAATATATTTTCTGTAAGCTGTTCTGTTATTTAGAAACCTTTAACTAATGCGAGCATCGGATATTGTTATGACGTTACTTCAGAGACAGCTAACAGTGTCATTGATGACGTGACGTCTTTTTCTAATGTGTTGGTGACATCACAAAACTGTCAATTTAAAATACAGCGTTTCAGATTGCAAACAAATTGTCTGACATTTTTGTAGTTATTTAAAAAATAAACACTTTATAATTTTATCGATGTATAAATAATTTTTGTCTACTTTTATATTAATTTTAGTGCTCGTCTACAATATTTTCTTCAGATAGCTCGGCTACTATCTGAAATGGATTTGTTCATATGGATCACGTGACTTTTTTTTACACACACGCATGTAACCGTATAGCTCGCATCTGCGGTGCTCGCTATAAGTAAATATGATTAACATACTCCACGTAACCACTTACATGTACTACCGATTTCTAAAAATGATACAAATATCTAATCTCAATGTCAATTTTTTTTTATTTAATGCCACCGTGGTGCAGGCCACTTCTGATATTTCACGGGTACTAGTATTCAAATAATAAAAGTAGTTTTATATGTTTACCTTTTCCCTCGGTGACGGCCATCTTTGATTATCATTTTGATTATTGTGTTTGAGTTTTGTTTAACGCCACTTTCAGCAATTTTTCAGCTATATCCGATGGCGTCCAGTTCTTATTGGGGGATAAAGCCGGAGTACCCGGAGGAAACCCCGACCTTCAGTAGGAAAACTGGTAATCCATGTCAATTTAGTTTGTAGTCGAGTGCACTCTGCCCACAATGAGTCTCGAGATTATCATTTTGAAATCAGCGATATAATTTCATACGTCGCGTATTGATTCTTAGTTGATCAATTTTTTGACAACAATCATGGTGGTCTCAAAGCCATGGCGACAATTTACGGTCCCTAAAGTTCTTCTAAATGTATCCTTATTGTCCTAACAGACTCAAGATTAATTCACTCAATGTTCAGTATTACCCTACATACTTTTCCTTTTCTAAGCCTATCCAACCATCATATCCCTTGTCTGGTTTGGCACATTTAGTTTTCTCTTCGATGGGCTGACTGAAGAACTGCTTGGATATTTCCATCATTTCTGTTATCTATAAAATTATAAGTTTAAAATTACATAATGTCTGTTCGGAAATTTTAGGAACCGTATTATTATTTTTAAATAATAAAGGAAAAAAGGGAATATGTAACTATACATCTTTCCGAAAAAACATAAATAAAATGAGCAAATACTGAGAACAAAAAATTAAGTGGAAACCGTTTTGCAGTGGTTTAATGAAGTTTGTGCAACTTGGGACGACAATAAGTGTACAAGGACTGCTAGTGTTTGTAGAAGGTTTTGTACCAGTGGCAAATTACCAGATCGTGTACCTTACATTGAGTAAGACAGTAAATACTTGTGAATTCCGAATGGGGCAATAATGGCTTCGTGTATCTATTTTTTCTCTAAAAAGCTTTGGTATGAACAAAAAGTGCTATAACTTACAGTGGAGTCATCGAGATGGAAGCTGATTTTTTTTTAAAGTAGATTTAGGATATATGTGACATTGAATGAATGTTTATCAATATCCGAAGCCATGTAAATGATGATCTATGTTTGAAAGTTAAGTGAATCACAGAACTCTTAGTATTGTCGCCTTTTGGCAAACAGTTCATATAATGCTACTTTGTTGTCCAGCTTATTACGTCAAGAACAAGACCATAATTAATGTGCTTGTTTGAATAGGGTAACCCTTAACTATTTTTCGGCTATATCATCCAGTTTGTTTTACATGTACAGAGGAAGCCGGCCGGAGTACCCGGTGAAAACCGACGACCTTCAGCAGGAAAACTGGCAATTGTGTTTGGAGTAGCGGACACCCTTGCCTGCAGTACGGTTCGAACCCGCAACGTCAGTGTTGACAGTCACGTGATGAATAATAGATGACTAACTACCTTACCATAAATAGAGGACTTAAAAGTTAAATTAACCAGTCAAATGTAGGACAAAAACTGACAACTTCACTAATCACATTAAACCATCTTTTGGACGAATAGCAGAACATAAACGATATGTGTTCATTGTCCACAAAGTATTTGCTCCACAAATTGTGGACTATCATACCGAAAGAAAGTTTATTCATTTCGTATTTTCAGAACCGCAACCGGAAATGGTACCGGACATTTAGACCGGAAATACTTTGCAATTTACAGGACTGAGAGTAAAAATGACATGTCCGTCGGTACTGAAAATATTAAAAGTATTTGTACGACCTTTGCGAACAGAGAAAAAACGACGCTTTGTCGAGTAAAGATAGTTAAAAATGATATTGTCCGACAAAGGAAATATACCGTTTGTATTCTGCAATGTCATCAAGCTACTAAAATTTGTCTATTTCTGCCCTACGTAGGTATGGATCTAACTTCGAGACGATCAAAGTTTTTTCATTATTAACAAAAGGCTTCAAAAATATTTGTTTTGTTTTGTACTAAAATCTCATTAAGCTTGCAAGCACAATAAGCACAAGGCCTTCGACAGCTAAATACATGTATTACCTGTTGGTCTGTGATGCCATGATTCTTCAGATAACAAAACCCAATATCCTCTAGGGCTCGACACACCTCATCTCCCAGTTCCTTTAGATCTTCTCTAGGTACCGAGTCTAGTTGGTTTATCTGTAATCCATACTTTTGAAAATCTATTACAGGTATTGTGATTTGTGATGACATTTGAAGTACAACGTTAGGCGATTGCGAATAAACTTCACCAATTTGCTGAAAACAGCATATACCATTGAACATATACTTGAAACTGATTCATTTATATTAAATCATGAAACTTAGAGTACGTGAAACATTTGGTTTTGATATGTTTTAGTTTATCATGTTGTTTTTTTTGTTTTTTTTGTATTTGTTGGGGTTTTTTTGTTTGTTGTTTTTGTTGTTGTTGTTTTATTCAGAGCCTCGAATTGTAACTTGTTTCTAAGGATCGTAAACATAAACTTTGTATTGTTTGACAATGTATCGTTATTGTGTTTGTATTATATTTAAGGACCGAGTTAACAAAGTAAACGATTGCAGCTTTCGAATGAATTCATTTAATAGTAGAATGAAATGGTAAGTTTGACTGCCAAAGGTCTTACATGCAGCAACCTATATTCGGGTCCCTCTTTATCTCAACTCTGGAATAAAAGTGACAAGGCCGGATGATCGTATTTGAAACAAGGAGGTGGGGTATATCAAGAGACAAAAACATTGGTTTCAATCTAATTTATGACTATGTAAAGTTTAAGTATTTGGCAGAAAGTTTGTACATGGGGTTATTCACAGCTCACATTAGATTGATTGATCGAATGTTTGCTTAACGTCCAGCAAGCAATGAACACACTCTGTTTCGAAACCTTCAAAGAATCCTTATCGTGCAAGGAGAGTAACACTTTGGTCTGTGGTCATAACCTGATAACCCCCACAACAATAGTGCCTAACCGCCACATGTGGGGATGCGCAGGGCGACTCTGTGGGTTGATTACTGATAACTTTCACAGTATGGTCCCAGCTTCTCACATAATAATCCCCCTCCCCCGATGCGAAAAGGCTTTCTAAAATTTGTTGGTTTGAATAGGTTTTTACGTCATTATCTTGGCTTGGTGGAGGAAGATGGAGTACCAGTGAACACAACAGACTTTTTGGCAGGAAAACGGACAACCCTTTTCAAATAAGGCGAAAGTCGAGCGCTTCTTACAACAAGTTGTGGTTAAACTCACAACCTCATTGTTGACCCACCAATAGTCTATATAGAAAACTCGGCTACTGAAGCCTTAGTTTTGTGTATCTTGTTTTCCAAATTTGTTAAATAGTTGTAACGGAAGAGCATAAAATAACGATATGGCTCATCCGGGTATCGAAACCGGGATCTTAGTTTACTGCCAGCCAGCACTAACCAAGTGAGCTTACGAAGTACTCCGATAGCTCAATCCATTTTGACTGGCTACATGTATATACCTACCACCTGCTAAAACGCAAATAGGTCTCCTGTTACACTCTTCCCCCTTAAAAAATCATCATCCTCATAATGATTCACACCATACCCGACAAACCTTTTAAGTGCGTTTTTTAGTTGGACAGCGACGTTACGGTAGAACATGAAATAACGACATGTCTCATCCGGTTTCGAAACCGGGTTCTTAGTACTACCAGCCAGCACTCTAACCAAGTGAGCTCAAGTAGTACTCCGTTAGCTCAGTCGACGCTAGAACGCAGATATATCTCCTGTTACATAATATTGTTTGTTTGTTTGATGGTGTTTAACGCCACTTTCAGAAATTTTTCAGCTATATCATGGCGTCCAGTTTTTATTGGGGGGAGGAAGCCAGAGTACCCGGAAAACACACCCGACCTGCAGTGGGAAAACTGGCAATCCTTGTCAATTAAGATTGGAGTCGAGTACACCCTGCCTGCAGTGAGATTCGAACCCGCAATCTCAGTGTTGACAGACCACATGAGCAATTGTAGACGAACTACCTTAACCACTTTTCCACCGAGGCCTCCTGTTACATAAAGCAGCTGGGAAGTCCTATAGGTGGACATTTAAAATGCACATTTTTATAAGTAAAAATAACAACGTAAAACAGAAAACAATTAGAATTACAGTACTATATAATTGTTTACCCTACCTGTATAATGGCGGTTTAGTGAGTTGATGTATGTTAACAGTGAATACACACTTAGTTGACCTGTATGATATTTTGTTTATCGTGTGACTAAAATTCAGATCACACACGTCTGCTACATGTATGCAGTAAATATAAAACAACAACTAAATAGCGATTAGTTTCAAAGCCGAGAAAATTCTAAAGACGTAAATAAAGACAATGATGTGAAGTCAGAGGTTATTTCATAACCATCAAACGCATGGCACCAGCAAAATCAGGGTTAAAATAACTTAACATGTATTTTTCAAATAAATTATTTCGCAGGGCGCGTGTGTGCGTTTGTTTTCTAGTTTTATCTTTACTGTTGGGTTGTTTTCATTTCGGATAGGAAGCTAGGAATACTCGCTATTCTGGTCAATAGAGGTTCGGGTCGAGACGCCTTGCCCAAAAAAGTCAATCTCGAACTCACACACATGCTGGTAACAATAACAAAACTGACACTTCATGGGCGCACATTCAGGAAATGAGAAATACGTCGTGTTATACCTTTAACGCGCTGGAGAACAAGATAGTAGAGCCCATAGGCGTAGCAAGCGATACGGCAGGTACGGTTCGGACCTAACCGCTTTAAATTGGTACCGATCTGCAGTGCAATTTTGTTAGTGACAAAAAATCAAAAAATCGCACATGGAAAATCCCTATCTATATTTAAACATTAATTCACGGTAAACAGGTTGTCGACCCTTAACCGACCGTACCACTATTTTTCTGGGTGCTACGCCTATGGAGCCAAAAATACAAAAGACTGGTAGTAATTAATGTTCTATTCAATTAAAATAAAATGAACATAAATGCATTAACAGTATTCAACTTATAATTCCGATTCGACGGATTTCCACTTTTAGGTTCACAATTCAGCTAGATACGAGTTTCCGTATGCTTCCGTTGACAATTTCCGAATGTCTTTTTTGTTATTAAAAATTGAAGTTTATATAACAGATTGAGGCACGATAAATCAGATAATAAAATGAATGACACTATAAAATAATGTTTTGTATTAAGTCTATCTCTCCATAGCGGTTTTATGAGCCTGCCATTTTCTATTAAGTCTATATTCCCATAGCTGTTTTATGATGTTGCCATTTTCGATTAAGTCTTTTTGTCACTCACTCCAAAGGATATCAGATTCGATGAGCACTTTTCTATATCGAATTCTTGTATTATAAACTGCAAACCTGTTGTTTGGATTGGGATTGTTTCCATGCTACTTCAGAAAAAAGAATTAAAAAGCAAAAGGGATATTACCATCTGAGATGATGGGTATAATAATAATATCTTTACCACTCAAATTAATATGGTTTCCATTAATGCTTTTTAAAAAGATGTTATACGAAACCCAAAAGGCTTTAATTATGTTACATTCCCCCCCAAAATGCTTGATAGTATCCTTTGATTCATTACAGAAGTAGCACAATTTAGTTTCTTTTAGTTTGCATTTGAAAAGAAAAAAGTTCAGTGGTAAGACTCTATGTAGTAATTAAAATTTTACTATTTTCTGTGTGGCCTCGTTGGCCGAGTGGTCAGCTATTTGGTGGTGTTAAGTTTTTATTACGGGAGGAAGCCGGAGTACCCGGAGACCCCCCTACCTTCGGTAGGAAAACTGGCAATCATTGTCAATTAGGATTGGAGTCGAGCGCACCATACCCGCAGTGAGACTCGAACCAGCAATCTCACTGTTGAGAGACCATGTGATCAATAGTAGAAGAACTATATTAACCACTCGGCCACTGAGGCTCGAAATTAAAATTGGTAAGGCGAGTGTTTTGATGAGTACATTTTTAAGCAACTGACGTTTATCTCCAAGGTTGAGGAAGCTTGAGGAAGCTCGCCATACAATACTTTAATATTTAAACTAAAGTCCGGAATAACCAATGGCCGCTGCTTCATGTCAAACTATAACATACCAACGACAGGCTACAGTGGAAATATATTTATATTGGAATAAAAGTAGCTCTTTTTAAAATAATCCTAAACAAAACTCTAGATAAGAGGGAGTATAGGTAAACGTACGAATGGCACCTTCGAATGCTACAGTTTAACAATTACATTTTATATAATTTAATATAATAAGTTTTGTGGACAGAATGCAATTAAAGTTTACAGACGTCGAAGTTTATAAAGTTTGATCTGGTTGATATGCTGCCTGCGGTCAAATAGCTACTGATTCGTCATTATTGGTCTGACTCTAAAAGTATATCTGTTTATCTATAAATTATCCATATAAATTTTTATGTGGTATTTTTTTAATTGTATCATTGTCATTGTTATTAAACTTGGATTAGGAATACAATGAATATTAATTTGCAGTAAATATTTTAAATAATTGTTTTTGTCAATTGTTTGCAGTTTTCTGTTTCCTTTTAATGCTGATGTTTGTGCTTTCTTTGGTTTGCCTAAGGAATTTCCCCTGCATAATTAATTTGCTCGTTGATTGTCATAGAGCTCATCTACGTGTTTATGACCTTAGGAAATGTAAAGTACTTTTTCGTTTTGAATGTTTTATTAGACATTTTCTCTCGATTTCACAGTGCATATTTTTTCTGGGTTTTTTTTCTATCTTGATGTTTTATCATGTACATTAAAATGTTCTATGCTACGTGTTTTTATATTTATCTGCTATTGATAACGCGTTTGTCAACACGTCGTGCGAGTTCGAGCCTTACTGCAGGCAGGGTGTGATTGACTCCTACTTTAATTGACAAGAATAGCTAGTTTTTCTGCCGAAAGTCGTTTTTTTCCGGATACTTTAGCTTCCTCCCCTATTAAAAAGCTGGACACTTTATGAGCTTTAAACCCATTTAAACAATTAAATAGTTATCTTTATTTGCAAAATTTCACCCATATGGGTCAAGCAAACACTAATACAAAACATATAACATATACAAAACAAGACAATGTACTAACATACATGTGTGTATAATCGAAATAGAACTTAGTCTTTGACCGATATGGACCTTATCTTCGCAGTTACATGGACTGCTTTATAAAGTCGTTTATAAATGGTAAAAGCTCATTTTCAGGAGAAAGAATAATAATTAACTGTTGAGCAGGTTCAATTTCCAAAAAAAAATTGGTTTAAAATCAGATATAGTTTTAAAAAGTGTAGATCTTATATTTGAACATTTCATGCAGTGTATGACAAAAAATGGAGCTCATCTTCGATTTTGTGCTCGTGACAAAATTTCCAAAAACGTTGATTCCTGGGCAGATTTTTGTATCTTCCAGTTTCAATTTCAAGGGTATGATCACTAACTCTAAATTTAGTGATTTGTTGCCTTATTTTAAAAGGTTGATTTACTAGTACATAATCTTCCATCTTAAATTCTGTCTTCAAGTGTGAGGATTTCGAATGTACATGGAGGTACACGGGGGTACAATCGCTTGCAGATAAGTCATTTATTTTGTTATTAATTGCTTCATGAAGTTATTCTTGACCCTGCACTTTGATACTAGTGACTTGACGCTATCTTCCGCACACTTTTTCTAGAAGTTTGCAGATCTCTTGTAATTATATTTTACATGTCAACATTTTATACAGACTCATATTGATATACGATAAATCCCGAGACATTTAAATGTTTATTTATACCCGGAGTGCGTTCGATTGAAAAATTTAGTGAGGGTCTACAGGAGTGGGCAATATGGATACAAGCAATGACGATGAAAACAATAGTGAGGGTGTAAAGGAAATAACCGTAGAAACTCTATACACATTGATGGTGAGAATCAACGATAGACTAGACATAACAGAGACAAACGTAACGAAAATAGATAAGATTGGAGAAACAATGAATAACCTTATTAATAACTTTAATCAAATGAAAACGAGAGTGACAGAGATTGAATCGGCGATCGAAAACCTAAAAGCTGCGAACGTGAGTAAAGACCACGAAATACAAAGATTAAAACAGACAGTTCAGGAGTAAACAGAGAAATTAAAGACATCAAAGTAATATTAACTTCTCATAGTAATGATCTACAAGGCATAAATAATGTTTTGACGAATTAAAGGAAAAACAAGGAGACATTTGTAAAGATATGAAACAAATAAAAGGAAATATCTCAACCATAACAAACGAGATAGATGATCGCACCGCAGATATGCGACAGGAAATGAGAGCAGCAATAAATGATGCGAGGGAGCAGAATAAGGAGCTCAAAAACACTGTGCTTGACTTACAATGTAGGTCAATGAAGTACAATCTAATATTTACTGGACATAGAGAGCATCATGATGAAGACACAGAATTTATTATCCGTTCATTTATCAAACACGAACTTCGCATAAACTACCAGATTGAACTTGGTAACAGTACTAAACCTGGACGTGAAAATAAGGGAAGACCAAGACCTTTAATAGCTCGGTTCATCTATATGAAAGATTTAGAGGCGGTACTATCGAATGCCTACAGATTAAAAGGATCACACTATGGAATCAACCGTCAATTCCCAGAACCAATCGAACAAGCAAGACGTAGCCTCTACCCTATCATGAGAGAGAAACGGAATCAAGGATGCAAGGTGAAACTTGTGAGAGATGTACTATACGTTGATGGGGAAGTTTACGACTATCCGGAAGAAGATTACGTACAAGACATAAGTACTTTTACTAGACCAAAATATACTTACAGTGAAGCTTCAAGATCGACACCTGAGCAACGACCAGGGTTTAAAAGACGAAGAACCTCATCGACACCCAGAAAACACTAGGAGGCCCCAGGAGAACAACAGAGTGACACTGGTGACACTATAAACAGTGATAGTAGTAATTGTAATTTTAAATTATTAACTATTAATTGTGGTGGTTTACTAAAGAAAGCTAATTATCCAGAATTTGTAGATTTTGTTAACAAGTTTGATTTTATTAATGTTGTTGAATCCAAAACTGATGATTTAGATCATATTAATTTACCAAATTTTAAATTTATTTTAAAAAACAGAAAAAAGTTACTAGAGTGAAATCAGGTGGGATAGCATTTGGCTTTAGAGTAGAATATGAAAAATATATAGAGAACATTGAATCAGATTGTAAACTTGTTTCCTGGTTTAAGATTTCAAAGTCTTTGTTAAAATCTACTAATGACGTTATTATTGGAAATATTTACATTCCCCCAGAAAGTTCTAGATACAAATCTTATGACCCTTTCTATGAAATAGAACAAGAATACTTAAAATTTTCACAAAATTATACACATATCATTTTAAAGGGAGATTTTAATAGCAGAACTGGAAAAGAAAAAGACTTTTTTGATTTAAAAAGTGATAGTTATTGTCCTTTTGACAATGCAGTATGTAACCTGACTATGATATGTTATATTCCAGAAATAGTATGGACCATGTTAAAAATAATTATGGGAACCAATTGCTTGAATTTTGTAAAAACCATAACTTGTTTATCTTAAATGGTAGAACCAAACTCGATTTGTTAGGAAAATATACATGTAGAGAATCCAATGTAGTTGACTATTGTATATGTTCTGTTGATATGTTGCCACTTGCTGTATCTTTTCACGTTCATGATTTCTCATCATTGTTATCAGACGTTCATTGTCCTATCTCTCTGGTCTTGAGATCTACAGTTCCTAGCGATGACTACATTACAGAATGTAGTCAAGCTGAGAGCTGTGATATTAAGATCAAGAGATGGAACAGCGAAAAAGCTAATGAATATATAGAAAATATTGATCCGCTTATAGTAGATAGAGTTATTCAGGATCTTGTTCAAGTTGATAAAGATAATCTGACTCAACAGGTTGTAAATGATATGATGCAAAATATTAATGATATTTTTCTGAAACAAGCAGAAAAGGTATTTGGTGTTTTTTATCCTAAGAAAAAAGTTCATATTTCAGCTGAAGATAAAAGAGATAATAAACCCTGGTTCACAAAAGAATGTTGGGAAACGAAAAAGTTGTAGAAAAGCCAAGAGACGTCACAGAAATAATAAAACTATTGAACATAAAAATGAGGTAAAGACAATGGAAAGAGCCTATAAGTCCGAAATGAATAAAGCTGTCGTTGAATATAGGAGGCAAATGAGAAAGAAAATTAAATCTCTCAGAAAAAGTAATAGTAAAGAGTTTTGGAATCTATTGAAGCCAAAACGACATAAAGGCTCTTCAGATATTACGCTTGATTCATTATTTAATTTCTTCAAAGATCTGAATAGCAGTGATGAGGAAGCTGAACAGAACTCTAATATCCCTGAGTATGTAAACAATTCTTTTAATGTAATTATCAATAACGAGATCACTGAAGATGAAATTCTTAAGTGTATTAAGAAGTTAAAAAATGGTAAATCCAGTGGCGATGACCTTATCCTAAATGAATACATTAAAAATACTAGTCACATTCTTATGCCAATTTATGTTAAGGTATTTAATATTATTTTTGATTCAGGACTTGTACCTGAAATTTGGTTGGAAGGAAACGTACTCCCTTTTTATAAAAACAAAGGAGCTAAATCTGACCCAAAAAAATATAGACCTATTACTATTCTTAGTTGTATGGGTAAACTTTTTACATCTATACTTAATGCCAGGTTCACATCTTTCTTAGAGGATTTCTCTTTGTTAAATGAAAACCAATTTGGCTTCCGTCACGGCTATTCGACTATTGACAGTATATTTTCATTACATTTACTTTTTGAATTACTAAGGCAGAAAAAGAAGAAACTTTTCTGCGCGTTTATTGATTTTGCTAAAGCATTTGATATAGTTTGGCGTCCAGGTCTATGGTCTAAATTACTAGAAACCTCTATTGATGGAAAAATGTATAATGTTATTGTAAATATGTATAGTAATATAAAGTCAAGAATATTCGATGGTGTAGAGTACTCTAGCTTTTTTCCTTGTAACATTGGAGCAGGCAAGGGGAAAATCTTTCCCCTTTATTATTTTCTGTATATGTAAATGACTTAGAAACTTTTATGATGGATAAAAACATTTGTGGTTTACAAAGTATTTCAAATGATATAGAAACAGAACTTGATAAATATATTAAGCTTTATCTTATCTTATATGCAGACGATACTGTGCTTTTGTCGGAATCTGATCTCGATCTTCAAAATCAACTCAACTCATTATATGAATATTGTACCAGGTGGAAATTAAAAGTTAACGTTGATAAAAGTCAAATTGTTGTTTTTCTAAAGGAAGGTCTCAAAATAATTTTAGCTTTAAATACAATAGAGAGGAAATAGATATTGTAAATGAGTTTGTGTACCTTGGAGTATTTTTTACGAGAACAGGAAGTTTTGCCAGAGCAAAAAAATATAACATAGTGAAGACAACGCGCGCGATGTATTACGTCATACGAAATGGAAGGATACATAACCTGTCAATAGACTGTCAGTAAGATTTATTTGACAAGATTATTCAGCCTATTTTATTATATGGTTGCGAAGTTTGGGGAATGGGAAATAATTCAGCCATAGAAAGGGTGCATATTAAATTCTGTAAATTACTTATGCGTGTTAAAAAATCCACACCGGATTATATGATCTATGGTGAACTAGGACGCTATCCTCTTGATATATGTATTAAGCTTAGACTCATTAAATATTGGTCAAAGCTTATAAGTGGGAAAAAAGAAAAACTGTCATTTATTCTCTATCGTCTCGCACACAAGAATCTTGCAAATACTCCTTGGCTTAAATATGTTAAGTCCATATTAGATGATTGTGGAAAATCAAATGTATGGACCGAACAATCATTTCTTAGCGTATCATGGCTGTATTCATCTATTAAACAAACGCTTTTAGATCAATTTAAACAGAACTGGCTTTCCAGGGTACATGAATCTCCAAAATCTCTTAATTATATAATTTATAAAGACAAAATCGAATTTGAAAATTATTTTAATATTCTCAATGATAAATATGCTATATCACTTTGTAAGTTATGTACTATGAACCACAAACTACCTATAGAGACTGGTAGATGGCTCAACATTCCAAGAGAAAATAGAACCTGCACATTATGTCAAAATCAAGATATCGGAGACGAATTCCACTACCTACTAGTTTGTCCTACGCTCAGCAATGAGAGGAAGTCATTTATTAAACAAAACTTCTATGCACGCCCCACTATCCTTAAACTTAATGAATTAATGAATAGTAGCCATCCACCAGATCTCGTTAAACTTTGTAAATTTATAAATATTATTAGTAAGAAAATAGAGTCTCTTGGATAACCTCGTTGCTATATATAAATGTGTGCCTCCTTTGCTATTATATTATTTGATATATTTAGTATTGTAATATTTGTACTGTTTTACAACTATCACATGTCCATCTTTTTTTTTCTGTATATATTTTTTTCTATTTATTTTATAATTTTTTTTCTTTTCTCTGTACCTATGTAATGGTCTTTAGAGAATAAAGATATATATTCTTCAACTGACTGTATAAAAATAACTTAGAATTTTCAGAGAGTGATGATAATTTATTTAAAATCCTTGTAGTGCTCACTTATAACATTATTAAACTTAGATTTTAAATTATTCTTAAATTTATTAAATGCATCACCGAAAGATTCATAATCAATAATATCTAGTCCCAACTCCTGAAAAATAGAAGTGGAAAAGTTGTACCATGTATAACACCCATCGTTATGTATGTTTTTACATAACTCATATGCTTCCTTTAATAATGGATTTATATCATTTTTATTTAGTCTACAAAAATATAAAAGGACTTGTCTTTTTATGAATGATGCCACTGAAAATCTACCAAGTTCAGATTTAGCTGAAATATTGCAAGAACAAACAAGCGTGCTTTTGTATCATCGTTTATACCAGATTTGTGTTATACTTAATACAATAATTGATTCCGTGTAAAATAATAGTTCAGCACTAAAACAGTTATTTATTCGATTATTTTATAAATTATCAATTAAATAAACACGTATGTTCTGATAAGTGAACTCTTTACTTATGGTCACTTCATTATGCTCTAGAATATTGCTTGTATTGTTAAATGCTCAAACTGTAGAAAAAAGGGATTAAATTGTGTATTTATAAGAAAGTAGTTTTATTGCCCAATGTTAGTGATTAAAACTGAATTGAAACATGAAGGCTTCAGTGTCTATTACGCTTTTTGCTTTTTTGCTAGTTGGTATTATTTATGGACAGACTTTAACGAATATAAAACAATTATACACAGACGTTTTTGAAAATTTAAACAACAAAGTGATGCCAAATACGGATCAGTCACAACCACTGCCAGTTGCAGTAAAGTTTTTCTTAATGTCAATATCTGAATTGAGAGAAACGACAGAAACCATTGTTGTATTAGAGGCTTTTCAAATGATGTGAACAGATGGTGGAATATCGTGGAATCCTGCTTCGTATGGAAATAAACAAATGATTCCTCTAGGGAAAAACAATATCTGGACTCCATCTTTGACGCTACTGAATGCTGTTGACAGAATGGATCCAATTGGAAAAGATACAGATTTTAATGCATATATATTTTCTAATGGTGCTGTTGCAGTAGTCGTGGGAGGAGTACTATCTACTAAGTGTTCTATGGATATATCTAGATTCCCCTTTGATTCACAAACTTGCAAACTACAATTTGGAGTTATGAACATGATGGTTACAGATCTTGTTTTCTCTGCGGATTCTTCTATTGATTTTAGTTTTTATATTGTTTTGTTTTTTTGTTTGAATGGTGTTTTAACGCCACTTTCAGCAATTTTTCAGCTATTTCATGGCGTCCAGTTTTTATTGGGGGAGGAAGCCGGAGTACCCGGAGAGAACCCCCGACCTGCGGTAGGAAAACTGGCAATCCTTGTCAATTAAGATTGGAGTCGAGTACACCCTGCCTGCAGTGAGAATCGAACCCGCAATCTCAGTGTTGACAGACCACGTGATCAATAGTAAACGAACTACCTTGACCACTCGGCCACCGAGGCCCCCTTAGTTTTTATACACCAAACGCCGACTGGAAACTCATGTCGCACAGTTGCAAGGCATACACGTGGCACTATTTTAATACTTTTGAAGTTACATTAACTATAAAACGGGAACCTTTGTATTACAATATCATAGTCGTATTATCCACAGTGTTGTTTGGTTTATTGAATCCCCTTGTACTACTTCCAGAGGAATCCGGCGAACGTATAAGTCTTTCAATGACAATTTTGCTGTCTTATGCAATTTTTCTTACATTAGTCACGGCATCTGTTCCTGCTACGTCCAATCCGATGTCTGTTTTGCTAATAGTCATGGTTTTAACAATCGTAATAAGCGGAATGATAGTTGTCATGACAATTATAATTTCACACATATACCACAGAGATGAAACAACAAAAATGAACTCGTTTTGGAAATTTATTGGTACCCGACTTCCTTGGAGCAAAAAACGGAGCCCTGATATCAATCCAATATCAGACAAAATGGACAAAAAATTAGGAAATGAATCTGCTGAGAATTCACAGATTTTTCAATCTTGGAAAGAAGTTGCAAATGTATTAGATATACTGCGCATGATTGTATTTTGGTCATTCCATTATTATTGTGTCTATTGCTGTATTGATATATCTGGCGAGTTAGATATATATATATATATAAAACAATATTTTAAAAAAATTAATGTCGTCTCCAAAGTATCAGAAAGCAGTGAAATCAATAAAGATGCAAATCCGTATACGGATTTTTCTTGTATTTATTTTTCTTTTTATACATGTTTGTATATCATTTTATGAAACATTACTGTCTGCCGCTATTTATTCCCTGACAATTTTCAAATAAAATAAAGCAACATCAATTAGCATGTAATGTCTATTGTTTGTTGTTACATGTCAGTTACTAATGTGAGCAAACCGGAAATGGATTGAGGTAAATAAGTAAATGATAACTTCTATGTTGTACAAGTGGAAAGTAGCTAAGGGTTGTAACCATACGCTTATACAACTGTCTTACTGTCTCATTATTAGCCATATTTATTTATTGTTTTGTTTTGTTTCTTTAAAAAGTGTTTAACACCACTTTCAGCAATTTTTCTGCTTGATCGTTGCGTTAAATTTTATTATCAGGAAGGTAGCATCCGAAGCCCTCATATTGTGTATAATATATCCCGGAAGATTTTGCAGGGTTTATCCGAGAATCCTCTCCCGTCCACCGCTTTTTTGCGTGGGTCCCAGGCAAAAAGGCGTTGGACGGCAGAGGATTCTATTGCAGTGTCAACTATTAAAATTTTAAGTGTTGAATTGCTAAAATATAAATTAAGTATGCTGTGACATTTGTAGACAAAGAACAGTGTATAGATATTATTCCGATACGTCTTTCGTGTCATGTGTCAGTTCCTACGGGTGTGAAGTTAGCAGTGGGTTCGATATTCGATATTCGACATTCGAATATCGAACTTGCTGCTAGCAGTGGGTTCGATATTCGACATTCTAATATCGAACTTGCTGCTAGCAGTGGGTTCGATATTCGATATTAATAAATACACATTATCAAATACAAGATAAAAAGATGTATTATATTGCTATACATACTACCTTGGGGAATTGTATACATCTGGAAAGGTTTGGTATGTAAGGGAGCCCAACAGCGTCAAATTTGAATATTGAACTGGTAAATAATCAGTTACGTGTGAATATGCACGTGCATGCCGAGAAATAACCTCCTAGTTTTTTATTCAAACCTATCCTGCTGTGGTCATCAGTGTCAATTAATATGCATAAGTCTTATCTGTAGCAAACTATGTGTTCGTTACGCCACGGTGGCAATAAATTTTCTGTCTTTACCCCATTGTAATTTTTTTATGAGTTAATTTTGAAAGTTAAAGAAAGGTCCTGTAAGAACACATTTAGCACAAGGTATCGTGCTTTATACGATAGTGACTTAAAAATACGAAAACTTGGTTTTCGGACAGTTATTTCTCGCCATTGATTGTATATCCGCTTTTCATTTTAATAGAAAACTGGCTATAAACGGAAAAAGAACACCCCCCCCCCCACCACCGAGAATGTCAATTAGCATAATACTTTGAGCATACCTCCCTTTACATTGATTTCTTTCTTTTTTTATGTTTTAACGGTATATTTTGTATTTCAGTGTGTTTTATAAACGGCCAGGAATGCTAAATTTTGCATTTATTAAAAACAAGAATAATTGTTGATATGATGTCACGTGACTTACCTTTATATTACCGCGGAGATCGGTTTATATTTTCTTTCCTAGGGAGACCGTCGTCGGTTATGGACGTATATTGCTTGAAGCACGATCGTGAATAATAATAAATGTTAATTAAAGGGCGACGCGGATAACTGTAGTCGGAGCATGTTGAAGATTATTTGGCAACGTTTAAAGAATTTCTCAACAACAACAAAATTACTTCGGAAATTGTCGTTAGTTAAGTATCGTATTTAAGTTGAAATGCAGTGTGGAATGGTATTTTTTTCTTCAGTCTGAGTCAATACGACCCTTTCATCCTCTTTCAATCTTCATGAAACTTGGCACAACAGTTGGCATTATAAAGCTTTAGATGCTGTCAAAAGGAATTTAAGGCATTTGGACGGGTTCGGTATGTAAGGGAGCCCAACAGCATCAAATTTGAATATCGAAATGGTAAAAAAAATCACTTAAGTGCGAATATGCGAACCTCGGGACCACCACTTCATCCTCTTTCAATCTTCATGAAACTTGGCACAACAGTTGGCATTATAAAGCTTTAGATTCTGTCAAAAGGAATTTAAGGCATCTGGACGGGTTCGGTATGTAAGGGAGCCCAACAGCATCAAATTTGAATATCGAAATGGTAAAAAAATCACTTAAGTGCGAATATGCGAACCTCGGGACCACCCCTTCATCCTCTTTCAATCTTCATGAAACTTGGCACAACAGTTGGCATTATATAGCTATAGATGCTGTCAAAAGGAATTTAAGGCATCTGGACGGGTTCGGTATGTAAGGAAGCCCAACAGCATCAAATTTGA
The DNA here is from genome assembly GCA_944474755.1 of Limnoperna fortunei. NCBI lineage: Eukaryota > Metazoa > Mollusca > Bivalvia > Mytilida > Modiolidae > Limnoperna > Limnoperna fortunei. The sequence continues at coordinate 28,392,606 of OX104118.1, forward strand.
ATATCGAAATGGTAAAAAAATCACTTAAGTGCGAATATGCGAACCTCGGGACCACCCCTTCATCCTCTTTCAATCTTCATGAAACTTGGCACAACAGTTGGCATTATATAGCTTTAGATGCTGTCAAAAGGAATTTAAGGCATCTGGACGGGTTCGGTATGTAAGGAAGCCCAACAGCATCAAATTTGAATATCGAAATGGTAAAAAAATCACTTAAGTGCGAATATGCGAACCTCGGGACCACCCCTTCATCCTCTTTCAATCTTCATGAAACTTGGCACAACAGTTGGCATTATATAGCTTAAGACGCTGTCAAAAGGAATTTAAGGCATCTGGACGGGTTCGGTATGTAAGGGAGCCCAACAGCATCAAATTATTTGAATATCGAAATGGTAAAAAAATCACTTAAGTGCGAATATGCGAACCTCGGGACCACCCCTTAATCCTCTTTCAATCTTCATGAAACTTGACACAACAGTTGGCATTATATAGCTTTAGATGCTGTCAAAAGGAATTTAAGGCATCTGGACGGGTTCGGTATGTAACGGAGCCCAACAGGATCAAATTTGAATATTGAAATAGTAAAAAAATCACTTAAGTGCGAATATGCGAACCTCGGGACCACCCCTTCATACTCTTTCAATCTTCATGAAACTTGGCACAACAGTTGGCATTATATGGCTTTAGATGCTGTCAAAAGGAATTTAAGGCATCTGGACGGGTTCGGTATGTAAGGGAGCCCAACAGCATCAAATTTGAATATCGAAATGGTAAAAAAATCACTTAAGTGCGAATATGCGAACCTCGGGACCACCCCTTCATCCTCTTTCAATCTTCATGAAACTTGGCACAACAGTTGGCATTATATAGTTTTAGATGCTGTCAAAAGGAATTTAAGGCATCTGGACGGGTTCGGTATGTAAGGAAGCCCAACAGCATCAAATTTGAATATCGAAATGGTAAAAAAATCACTTAAGTGCGAATATACAAACCTCGGGACCACCCCTTCATCCTCTTTCAATCTTCATGAAACTTGGCACAACAGTTGGCATTATATAACTTTAGATGATGTCAAAAGGAATTTAAGGCATCTGGACGGGTTCGGTATGTAAGGGAGCCCAACAGCATCATATTTGAATATCGAAATGGTAAAAAAATCACTTAAGTGCGAATATGCGAACCTCGGGACCACCCCTTCATCCTCTTTCAATCTTCTTGAAACTTGGCACAACAGTTGGCATTATATAGCTTTAGATGCTGTCAAAAGGAATTTAAGGCATCTGGACGGGTTCGGTATGTAAGGGAGCCCAACAATATCAAATTTGAATATCAAAATGGTAAAAAATCACTGCAGGTAACTCGTGTTTCCTGATGAAAAGTATAATTCATATTTATGCAAAACACTATATAGAAGTTGTATGTGGCTTTGATTTGTTACATTAATAATTTATTATATTGATTTTTGATATCTCATGTACATGTATAATAAAAGTTTATTATTGCGAGTCTTTTATTATAATTTGTATTAAGTATTTAAATTACTGAACGCCTTCTTTTTACATGGTTATAGAAACATGATATTTTTGTCAATATTTTACTATTTCTATATTTTACCAATGAAACAAAATGTGCTTCATTTTAAAATAATTAAATTATATGTATCCCGTCAATAAACTATATGCATATAATTAAATGACGAAGTCTAGAATGCACTGATCGTACTTATCTCTGACGGTTGCCAAAGTAATGCCGGATTCGTCAAGTCGTGTCGTCACCAATCAATAAAAATGTTGCGCTTACGGTTATAAGTACAGTAGATAGTTAGTGAGAGTTCTAAGATGGCATTCATTAGGATTTTAGGTATTAACTAAAATAATGTTATTATTGGGTGTCAGATTTTCATTACGATGTTTCGGAGCACATCATTGTTTTACCTAATAAGTATACCGAACAATAAAAGGTAGCTCGATTTTCATGGTAGCAAAAACTTATACGACACTGCCTTGGGAGACGTATACATAGTCAAATGACGATCAGTCTTCGGAGTAAATGTTTCTTTATTGGGTGGTTTACTAAATCTATAAATATTTTTGTCATTTCATTGGTTTACGTCAGGATAGCACTAGTATGTGTACTGAAATTTCGATATATTCTTAGGTTGAATCGGGGTTGTAATCAGTATTTTAGTGTAGTAATGTTACGTTCCACATATTGACTTCTATTTCATTCAATGCATTGGTCAGTGAACAATTATAAGGTAAACATTGTACCAAAATCTCCCTACGCTTTAAAGCTGTTCTTGAAAAAATTATATGTTCTATATCTTTATTTTCGTTAAAGCAGTATTTTAGTGTAGTAATGTTATGTTCCACATATTGACTTCTATTTCATTCAATGCATTGGTCAATGAACAATTAAAAGGTAAACATTGTACCAAAATCTCCCTACTCTTTAAAGCTGTTTGGGTTAGGCAAAAATTATATGTTCTGTATCTTTATTTTCGTTCTGATATTTATGCAAATTTAACAAAACATATTTTTACCGCTCATTTTGAACATTTGTTTAGGGAGTCAACTTTTGTTTAATTATTTTGTAAAAAGCACGTGTGAAGCGACGATTGGATAATAGTTTAGCTTAAACAAAGTCCTTCCAATGTACATGTACATTGGTACCTATCCTACATATAAATTAAAAAAAAACCAGATACTTTAATAAATCCATAAAATTTGTAATGCAGCTAAGAGACGGTTAGCTTTTTAGAAAAGCTAAACTTGTATATGTTAAAATACTCATATTCACGTTCAAGTTTACTATGAATTATAAACTTTAATTCTTGATTATGAATTATAATCACAGTTCTTTTTTATTTGAATTCGACAGCTTTCTATGAATTACTTTTATTTAATACAAGTTTACGAATTAGCATACTATATTTACCTGCAAATAATGATCTTAATCTTAGATTCATGAATATAATGTCAATTTTGCGTGCAGTAAAGTTCGAATTAAGTATACGTGATATTGTAAAGCCGCGTATAGACTACCAGGTAAATTGCTTTTCACTTGATGTCATATTCTGCAGCTGAAGCAACATTCGCTGTAACCGCGTCGGTGCTGCAGTAGTAACGCGAACTTTATAACCATTAACGCATTGGTGAAAGTGCTTATTACAGAACAAAATGGCGAACATTTCTTTTGCGATCTGAATTGATTTCACTAGCGTTAAGCTATTTAGACGCGAATGCAATTGGCTTGTCGTCTTGTAATATTGTGGCACCTAACAAAACTTCAACTTATCGACCAGTAATATTACTGGTTTCTTTGACTCGTTTCAAAACAAACATTTTCTGTGTGATTGCGTAATTATTTCATTAACATTCGAAAGACCTGTTCTTGTGCATATGTCTCGGAGAACTGCATGTCCTTAATCATTAATTTATTTCCGCCTCGGGCTCGTAATCTGAGAAAGGTTTGGCGCAAACTTAGCCAGGTTATTTAGCATACCAGCAATGTACATGTTTTTACCATTTTTCAAAGGTTGTCGTAAATTGTTCTCTTAACGTTGTAATTAGTACCAAGAACCCAGTACGCATGCATATTGAAATTCTGTTCAATACAAATTTATGGAGGTTTTAGATGGTGATGTGTACTCTTAAGTTTCATCGCGTTTTTTTTGTCTACACAAAACTCCCCTACGAAAAGATTTAACATCGTTCAAAACAGTTTCTGCTCAAGTTTTTGTTATCGATTGATAATTGTGTCCTCTTGTTGATGATTACATTAAAGAAGTATAGATTCTCACATCCGTTTTTTTTTGGCAAACAAGGTGATCTTCCACGAGTGATAGAAATTTATTTTAGCGAGTAGAGCGCAGCACAACAAGCAAACAAAATATAAAATTTCTATCACAAATGGAAGATCACGCTAGCTTACTGAAATGTTTTAATTTATAAAAATAAATATAAATTATAATTTATAATGACAATTAAACCTTTTTTTTAGCTCACTTCACCCAAAGGGTCAGTGTGAGCTATTCTCATCACTTAGCGTCTGTCGTCGTCGTCATTGTCGTCGTTGTCGATGTAGTCGTCGGGCGTAAACTTTTCACATTTCAATCTTCTCCTCTAAAACCAGTTGGCCAATTGAAACCAAACTTGGCAGGAATGTTTATTGGGTAGATTTTAACAAAGTTTGAGTTTTTGGTGCTGATCAAATATGAAAAAAACATGGCTTCCTGTGCCAATAATGCGTTGTTCTGATTGGCTTAATTTAACCAATCTTCTCATAAACCGCTTGGCAGACTGATTTGAGATACTAAAGAAATGTCCTCTACAAAGTAAGTTTATTGTGCCGATCCAAAATCCAAGATGGCCGCCATCGCAGGACATAGTTTAACATAGGATCCTATGGGAAAAACATCCAAACAACTTCTTATCCGAAACTTTTCCACACAATTAAACCAAATTATGCAGAAGTGAATCTTAGATAGTAATCTTATTATTTTAAGTTGGTTGAGCCGATAGGAAATGCCACATGGCTGACAGAGCTGCAAATGCGTTCTTATTGGCGGAAATTTCAACATACGTTTCCTCAAAAACAGCTTGGCAGAAGAATATGTGATATTGTATGGTCCTCTACTAATTCTGAGTTTTTTGTTTCGATCCAAAATACAAGATTGCTGCAACCATGGAATATCACTCAACGTATTAACCTATGAAAAAACATAAAACGGCTTCTTCTCAGAAACTATCCTACAAATTGCTGCTGATTGGAAATTCAACATGGCAACATTCATAGAAACAGCATCTTCCCATAAACTCTCTAGCATTTAATATCAAAATTTGCAAGAAAAGTCATGTCTCCTAAAAAATTTGTAAGTCAGGTGTGCAGTTTATGCTCTTAAGAGCTTCTAGTTTAATGTACAGGTAATTTTAAATGGTTTAGTTTCTCTTCTTCAGATTTGGCAAATTGACACATTATAAAAATAACACTAAAAGTCCATACTTCGTGAATTGCCTCGAAATTTTCCAACGCTCCCTTACATACCGAACCCGTCCAGATGCCTTAAATTCCTTTTGACAGCATCTATAGCTATATAATGCCAACTGTTTTGCCAAGTTTCATGAAGATTGAAAGAGGATGAAGGGGTGGTCCCGAGGTTCGCATATTCGCACTTAAGTGATTTTTTACCATTTCGATATTCAAATTGATGCTGTTGGGCTCCCTTACATACCGAACCCGTCCAGATGCCTTAAGTTCCTTTTGACAGCATCTATAGCTATATAATGCCAACTGTTTTGCCAAGTTTCATGAAGATTGAAAGAGGATGAAGGGGTGGTCCCGAGGTTCGCATATTCGCACTTAAGTGATTTTTTACCATTTCGATATTCAAATTGATGCTGTTGGGCTCCCTTACATACCGAACCCGTCCAGATGCCTTAAATTCCTTTTGACAGCATCTATAACTATATAATGCCAACTGTTTTGCCAAGTTTCATGAAGATTGAAAGAGGATGAAGGGGTGGTCCCGAGGTTCGCATATTCGCACTTAAGTGATTTTTTACCATTTCGATATTCAAATTGATGCTGTTGGGCTCCCTTACATACCGAACCCGTCCAGATGCCTTAAATTCCTTTTGACAGCATCTATAGCTATATAATGCCAACTGTTGTGCCAAGTTTCATGAAGATTGAAAGAGGATGAAGGGGTGGTCCCGAGGTTCGCATATTCGCACTTAAGTGATTTTTTACCATTTCGATATTCAAATTGATGCTGTTGGGCTCCCTTACATACCGAACCCGTCCAGATGCCTTAAATTCCTTTTGACAGCATCTATAGCTATATAATGCCAACTGTTTTGCCAAGTTTCATGAAGATTGAAAGAGGATGAAGGGGTGGTCCCGAGGTTCGCATATTCGCACTTAAGTGATTTTTTACCATTTCGATATTCAAATTGATGCTGTTGGGCTCCCTTACATACCGAACCCGTCCAGATGCCTTAAATTCCTTTTGACAGCATCTATAGCTATATAATGCCAACTGTTTTGCCAAGTTTCATGAAGATTGAAAGAGGATGAAGGGGTGGTCCCGAGGTTCGCATATTCGCACTTAAGTGATTTTTTACCATTTCGATATTCAAATTGATGCTGTTGGGCTCCCTTACATACCGAACCCGTCCAGATGCCTTAAATTCCTTTTGACAGCATCTATAGCTATATAATGCCAACTGTTTTGCCAAGTTTCATGAAGATTGAAAGAGGATGAAGGGGTGGTCCCGAGGTTCGCATATTCGCACTTAAGTGATTTTTTACCATTTCGATATTCAAATTGATGCTGTTGGGCTCCCTTACATACCGAACCCGTCCAGATGCCTTAAATTCCTTTTGACAGCATCTATAGCTATATAATGCCAACTGTTTTGCCAAGTTTCATGAAGATTGAAAGAGGATGAAGGGGTGGTCCCGAGGTTCGCATATTCGCACTTAAGTGATTTTTTACCATTTCGATATTCAAATTGATGCTGTTGGGCTCCCTTACATACCGAACCCGTCCAGATGCCTTAAATTCCTTTTGACAGCATCTATAGCTATATAATGCCAACTGTTTTGCCAAGTTTCATGAAGATTGAAAGAGGATGAAGGGGTGGTCCCGAGGTTCGCATATTCGCACTTAAGTGATTTTTTACCATTTCGATATTCAAATTGATGCTGTTGGGCTCCCTTACATACCGAACCCGTCCAGATGCCTTAAATTCCTTTTGACAGCATCTATAGCTATATAATGCCAACTGTTTTGCCAAGTTTCATGAAGATTGAAAGAGGATGAAGGGGTGGTCCCGAGGTTCGCATATTCGCACTTAAGTGATTTTTTACCATTTCGATATTCAAATTGATGCTGTTGGGCTCCCTTACATACCGAACCCGTCCAGATGCCTTAAATTCCTTTTGACAGCATCTATAGCTATATAATGCCAACTGTTTTGCCAAGTTTCATGAAGATTGAAAGAGGATGAAGGGGTGGTCCCGAGGTTCGCATATTCGCACGTAAGTGATTTTTTACCATTTCGATATTCAAATTGATGCTGTTGGGCTCCCTTACATACCGAACCCGTCCAGATGCCTTAAATTCCTTTTGACAGCATCTATAGCTATATAATGCCAACTGTTTTGCCAAGTTTCATGAAGATTGAAAGAGGATGAAGGGGTGGTCCCGAGGTTCGCATATTCGCACGTAAGTGATTTTTTACCATTTCGATATTCAAATTGATGCTGTTGGGCTCCCTTACATACCGAACCCGTCCAGATGCCTTAAATTCCTTTTGACAGCATCTATAACTATATAATGCCAACTGTTTTGCCAAGTTTCATGAAGATTGAAAGAGGATGAAGGGGTGGTCCCGAGGTTCGCATATTCGCACTTAAGTGATTTTTTACCATTTCGATATTCAAATTGATGCTGTTGGGCTCCCTTACATACCGAACCCGTCCAGATGCCTTAAATTCCTTTTGACAGCATCTATAGCTATATAATGCCAACTGTTTTGCCAAGTTTCATGAAGATTGAAAGAGGATGAAGGGGTGGTCCCGAGGTTCGCATATTCGCACTTAAGTGATTTTTTACCATTTCGATATTCAAATTGATGCTGTTGGGCTCCCTTACATACCGAACCCGTCCAGATGCCTTAAATTCCTTTTGACAGCATCTATAGCTATATAATGCCAACTGTTTTGCCAAGTTTCATGAAGATTGAAAGAGGATGAAGGGGTGGTCCCGAGGTTCGCATATTCGCACTTAAGTGATTTTTTACCATTTCGATATTCAAATTGATGCTGTTGGGCTCCCTTACATACCGAACCCGTCCAGATGCCTTAAATTCCTTTTGACAGCATCTATAGCTATATAATGCCAACTGTTTTGCCAAGTTTCATGAAGATTGAAAGAGGATGAAGGGGTGGTCCCGAGGTTCGCATATTCGCACTTAAGTGATTTTTTACCATTTCGATATTCAAATTGATGCTGTTGGGCTCCCTTACATACCGAACCCGTCCAGATGCCTTAAATTCCTTTTGACAGCATCTATAGCTATATAATGCCAACTGTTTTGCCAAGTTTCATGAAGATTGAAAGAGGATGAAGGGGTGGTCCCGAGGTTCGCATATTCGCACTTAAGTGATTTTTTACCATTTCGATATTCAAATTGATGCTGTTGGGCTCCCTTACATACCGAACCCGTCCAGATGCCTTAAATTCCTTTTGACAGCATCTATAGCTATATAATGCCAACTGTTTTGCCAAGTTTCATGAAGATTGAAAGAGGATGAAGGGGTGGTCCCGAGGTTCGCATATTCGCACTTAAGTGATTTTTTACCATTTCGATATTCAAATTGATGCTGTTGGGCTCCCTTACATACCGAACCCGTCCAGATGCCTTAAATTCCTTTTGACAGCATCTATAGCTATATAATGCCAACTGTTTTGCCAAGTTTCATGAAGATTGAAAGAGGATGAAGGGGTGGTCCCGAGGTTCGCATATTCGCACTTAAGTGATTTTTTACCATTTCGATATTCAAATTGATGCTGTTGGGCTCCCTTACATACCGAACCCGTCCAGATGCCTTAAATTCCTTTTGACAGCATCTATAGCTATATAATGCCAACTGTTTTGCCAAGTTTCATGAAGATTGAAAGAGGATGAAGGGGTGGTCCCGAGGTTCGCATATTCGCACTTAAGTGATTTTTTACCATTTCGATATTCAAATTGATGCTGTTGGGCTCCCTTACATACCGAACCCGTCCAGATGCCTTAAATTCCTTTTGACAGCATCTATAGCTATATAATGCCAACTGTTTTGCCAAGTTTCATGAAGATTGAAAGAGGATGAAGGGGTGGTCCCGAGGTTCGCATATTCGCACTTAAGTGATTTTTTACCATTTCGATATTCAAATTGATGCTGTTGGGCTCCCTTACATACCGAACCCGTCCAGATGCCTTAAATTCCTTTTGACAGCATCTATAGCTATATAATGCCAACTGTTTTGCCAAGTTTCATGAAGATTGAAAGAGGATGAAGGGGTGGTCCCGAGGTTCGCATATTCGCACTTAAGTGATTTTTTACCATTTCGATATTCAAATTGATGCTGTTGGGCTCCCTTACATACCGAACCCGTCCAGATGCCTTAAATTCCTTTTGACAGCATCTATAGCTATATAATGCCAACTGTTTTGCCAAGTTTCATGAAGATTGAAAGAGGATGAAGGGGTGGTCCCGAGGTTCGCATATTCGCACTTAAGTGATTTTTTACCATTTCGATATTCAAATTGATGCTGTTGGGCTCCCTTACATACCGAACCCGTCCAGATGCCTTAAATTCCTTTTGACAGCATCTATAGCTATATAATGCCAACTGTTTTGCCAAGTTTCATGAAGATTGAAAGAGGATGAAGGGGTGGTCCCGAGGTTCGCATATTCGCACTTAAGTGATTTTTTACCATTTCGATATTCAAATTGATGCTGTTGGGCTCCCTTACATACCGAACCCGTCCAGATGCCTTAAATTCCTTTTGACAGCATCTATAGCTATATAATGCCAACTGTTTTGCCAAGTTTCATGAAGATTGAAAGAGGATGAAGGGGTGGTCCCGAGGTTCGCATATTCGCACTTAAGTGATTTTTTACCATTTCGATATTCAAATTGATGCTGTTGGGCTCCCTTACATACCGAACCCGTCCAGATGCCTTAAATTCCTTTTGACAGCATCTATAGCTATATAATGCCAACTGTTTTGCCAAGTTTCATGAAGATTGAAAGAGGATGAAGGGGTGGTCCCGAGGTTCGCATATTCGCACTTAAGTGATTTTTTACCATTTCGATATTCAAATTGATGCTGTTGGGCTCCCTTACATACCGAACCCGTCCAGATGCCTTAAATTCCTTTTGACAGCATCTATAGCTATATAATGCCAACTGTTTTGCCAAGTTTCATGAAGATTGAAAGAGGATGAAGGGGTGGTCCCGAGGTTCGCATATTCGCACTTAAGTGATTTTTTACCATTTCGATATTCAAATTGATGCTGTTGGGCTCCCTTACATACCGAACCCGTCCAGATGCCTTAAATTCCTTTTGACAGCATCTATAGCTATATAATGCCAACTGTTTTGCCAAGTTTCATGAAGATTGAAAGAGGATGAAGGGGTGGTCCCGAGGTTCGCATATTCGCACTTAAGTGATTTTTTACCATTTCGATATTCAAATTGATGCTGTTGGGCTCCCTTACATACCGAACCCGTCCAGATGCCTTAAATTCCTTTTGACAGCATCTATAGCTATATAATGCCAACTGTTTTGCCAAGTTTCATGAAGATTGAAAGAGGATGAAGGGGTGGTCCCGAGGTTCGCATATTCGCACTTAAGTGATTTTTTACCATTTCGATATTCAAATTGATGCTGTTGGGCTCCCTTACATACCGAACCCGTCCAGATGCCTTAAATTCCTTTTGACAGCATCTATAGCTATATAATGCCAACTGTTTTGCCAAGTTTCATGAAGATTGAAAGAGGATGAAGGGGTGGTCCCGAGGTTCGCATATTCGCACTTAAGTGATTTTTTACCATTTCGATATTCAAATTGATGCTGTTGGGCTCCCTTACATACCGAACCCGTCCAGATGCCTTAAATTCCTTTTGACAGCATCTATAGCTATATAATGCCAACTGTTTTGCCAAGTTTCATGAAGATTGAAAGAGGATGAAGGGGTGGTCCCGAGGTTCGCATATTCGCACTTAAGTGATTTTTTACCATTTCGATATTCAAATTGATGCTGTTGGGCTCCCTTACATACCGAACCCGTCCAGATGCCTTAAATTCCTTTTGACAGCATCTATAGCTATATAATGCCAACTGTTTTGCCAAGTTTCATGAAGATTGAAAGAGGATGAAGGGGTGGTCCCGAGGTTCGCATATTCGCACTTAAGTGATTTTTTACCATTTCGATATTCAAATTGATGCTGTTGGGCTCCCTTACATACCGAACCCGTCCAGATGCCTTAAATTCCTTTTGACAGCATCTATAGCTATATAATGCCAACTGTTTTGCCAAGTTTCATGAAGATTGAAAGAGGATGAAGGGGTGGTCCCGAGGTTCGCATATTCGCACTTAAGTGATTTTTTACCATTTCGATATTCAAATTGATGCTGTTGGGCTCCCTTACATACCGAACCCGTCCAGATGCCTTAAATTCCTTTTGACAGCATCTATAGCTATATAATGCCAACTGTTTTGCCAAGTTTCATGAAGATTGAAAGAGGATGAAGGGGTGGTCCCGAGGTTCGCATATTCGCACTTAAGTGATTTTTTACCATTTCGATATTCAAATTGATGCTGTTGGGCTCCCTTACATACCGAACCCGTCCAGATGCCTTAAATTCCTTTTGACAGCATCTATAGCTATATAATGCCAACTGTTTTGCCAAGTTTCATGAAGATTGAAAGAGGATGAAGGGGTGGTCCCGAGGTTCGCATATTCGCACTTAAGTGATTTTTTACCATTTCGATATTCAAATTGATGCTGTTGGGCTCCCTTACATACCGAACCCGTCCAGATGCCTTAAATTCCTTTTGACAGCATCTATAGCTATATAATGCCAACTGTTTTGCCAAGTTTCATGAAGATTGAAAGAGGATGAAGGGGTGGTCCCGAGGTTCGCATATTCGCACTTAAGTGATTTTTTACCATTTCGATATTCAAATTGATGCTGTTGGGCTCCCTTACATACCGAACCCGTCCAGATGCCTTAAATTCCTTTTGACAGCATCTATAGCTATATAATGCCAACTGTTTTGCCAAGTTTCATGAAGATTGAAAGAGGATGAAGGGGTGGTCCCGAGGTTCGCATATTCGCACTTAAGTGATTTTTTACCATTTCGATATTCAAATTGATGCTGTTGGGCTCCCTTACATACCGAACCCGTCCAGATGCCTTAAATTCCTTTTGACAGCATCTATAGCTATATAATGCCAACTGTTTTGCCAAGTTTCATGAAGATTGAAAGAGGATGAAGGGGTGGTCCCGAGGTTCGCATATTCGCACTTAAGTGATTTTTTACCATTTCGATATTCAAATTGATGCTGTTGGGCTCCCTTACATACCGAACCCGTCCAGATGCCTTAAATTCCTTTTGACAGCATCTATAGCTATATAATGCCAACTGTTTTGCCAAGTTTCATGAAGATTGAAAGAGGATGAAGGGGTGGTCCCGAGGTTCGCATATTCGCACTTAAGTGATTTTTTACCATTTCGATATTCAAATTGATGCTGTTGGGCTCCCTTACATACCGAACCCGTCCAGATGCCTTAAATTCCTTTTGACAGCATCTATAGCTATATAATGCCAACTGTTTTGCCAAGTTTCATGAAGATTGAAAGAGGATGAAGGGGTGGTCCCGAGGTTCGCATATTCGCACTTAAGTGATTTTTTACCATTTCGATATTCAAATTGATGCTGTTGGGCTCCCTTACATACCGAACCCGTCCAGATGCCTTAAATTCCTTTTGACAGCATCTATAGCTATATAATGCCAACTGTTTTGCCAAGTTTCATGAAGATTGAAAGAGGATGAAGGGGTGGTCCCGAGGTTCGCATATTCGCACTTAAGTGATTTTTTACCATTTCGATATTCAAATTGATGCTGTTGGGCTCCCTTACATACCGAACCCGTCCAGATGCCTTAAATTCCTTTTGACAGCATCTATAGCTATATAATGCCAACTGTTTTGCCAAGTTTCATGAAGATTGAAAGAGGATGAAGGGGTGGTCCCGAGGTTCGCATATTCGCACTTAAGTGATTTTTTACCATTTCGATATTCAAATTGATGCTGTTGGGCTCCCTTACATACCGAACCCGTCCAGATGCCTTAAATTCCTTTTGACAGCATCTATAGCTATATAATGCCAACTGTTTTGCCAAGTTTCATGAAGATTGAAAGAGGATGAAGGGGTGGTCCCGAGGTTCGCATATTCGCACTTAAGTGATTTTTTACCATTTCGATATTCAAATTGATGCTGTTGGGCTCCCTTACATACCGAACCCGTCCAGATGCCTTAAATTCCTTTTGACAGCATCTATAGCTATATAATGCCAACTGTTTTGCCAAGTTTCATGAAGATTGAAAGAGGATGAAGGGGTGGTCCCGAGGTTCGCATATTCGCACTTAAGTGATTTTTTACCATTTCGATATTCAAATTGATGCTGTTGGGCTCCCTTACATACCGAACCCGTCCAGATGCCTTAAATTCCTTTTGACAGCATCTATAGCTATATAATGCCAACTGTTTTGCCAAGTTTCATGAAGATTGAAAGAGGATGAAGGGGTGGTCCCGAGGTTCGCATATTCGCACTTAAGTGATTTTTTACCATTTCGATATTCAAATTGATGCTGTTGGGCTCCCTTACATACCGAACCCGTCCAGATGCCTTAAATTCCTTTTGACAGCATCTATAGCTATATAATGCCAACTGTTTTGCCAAGTTTCATGAAGATTGAAAGAGGATGAAGGGGTGGTCCCGAGGTTCGCATATTCGCACTTAAGTGATTTTTTACCATTTCGATATTCAAATTGATGCTGTTGGGCTCCCTTACATACCGAACCCGTCCAGATGCCTTAAATTCCTTTTGACAGCATCTATAGCTATATAATGCCAACTGTTTTGCCAAGTTTCATGAAGATTGAAAGAGGATGAAGGGGTGGTCCCGAGGTTCGCATATTCGCACTTAAGTGATTTTTTACCATTTCGATATTCAAATTGATGCTGTTGGGCTCCCTTACATACCGAACCCGTCCAGATGCCTTAAATTCCTTTTGACAGCATCTATAGCTATATAATGCCAACTGTTTTGCCAAGTTTCATGAAGATTGAAAGAGGATGAAGGGGTGGTCCCGAGGTTCGCATATTCGCACTTAAGTGATTTTTTACCATTTCGATATTCAAATTGATGCTGTTGGGCTCCCTTACATACCGAACCCGTCCAGATGCCTTAAATTCCTTTTGACAGCATCTATAGCTATATAATGCCAACTGTTTTGCCAAGTTTCATGAAGATTGAAAGAGGATGAAGGGGTGGTCCCGAGGTTCGCATATTCGCACTTAAGTGATTTTTTACCATTTCGATATTCAAATTGATGCTGTTGGGCTCCCTTACATACCGAACCCGTCCAGATGCCTTAAATTCCTTTTGACAGCATCTATAGCTATATAATGCCAACTGTTTTGCCAAGTTTCATGAAGATTGAAAGAGGATGAAGGGGTGGTCCCGAGGTTCGCATATTCGCACTTAAGTGATTTTTTACCATTTCGATATTCAAATTGATGCTGTTGGGCTCCCTTACATACCGAACCCGTCCAGATGCCTTAAATTCCTTTTGACAGCATCTATAGCTATATAATGCCAACTGTTTTGCCAAGTTTCATGAAGATTGAAAGAGGATGAAGGGGTGGTCCCGAGGTTCGCATATTCGCACTTAAGTGATTTTTTACCATTTCGATATTCAAATTGATGCTGTTGGGCTCCCTTACATACCGAACCCGTCCAGATGCCTTAAATTCCTTTTGACAGCATCTATAGCTATATAATGCCAACTGTTTTGCCAAGTTTCATGAAGATTGAAAGAGGATGAAGGGGTGGTCCCGAGGTTCGCATATTCGCACTTAAGTGATTTTTTACCATTTCGATATTCAAATTGATGCTGTTGGGCTCCCTTACATACCGAACCCGTCCAGATGCCTTAAATTCCTTTTGACAGCATCTATAGCTATATAATGCCAACTGTTTTGCCAAGTTTCATGAAGATTGAAAGAGGATGAAGGGGTGGTCCCGAGGTTCGCATATTCGCACTTAAGTGATTTTTTACCATTTCGATATTCAAATTGATGCTGTTGGGCTCCCTTACATACCGAACCCGTCCAGATGCCTTAAATTCCTTTTGACAGCATCTATAGCTATATAATGCCAACTGTTTTGCCAAGTTTCATGAAGATTGAAAGAGGATGAAGGGGTGGTCCCGAGGTTCGCATATTCGCACTTAAGTGATTTTTTACCATTTCGATATTCAAATTGATGCTGTTGGGCTCCCTTACATACCGAACCCGTCCAGATGCCTTAAATTCCTTTTGACAGCATCTATAGCTATATAATGCCAACTGTTTTGCCAAGTTTCATGAAGATTGAAAGAGGATGAAGGGGTGGTCCCGAGGTTCGCATATTCGCACTTAAGTGATTTTTTACCATTTCGATATTCAAATTGATGCTGTTGGGCTCCCTTACATACCGAACCCGTCCAGATGCCTTAAATTCCTTTTGACAGCATCTATAGCTATATAATGCCAACTGTTTTGCCAAGTTTCATGAAGATTGAAAGAGGATGAAGGGGTGGTCCCGAGGTTCGCATATTCGCACTTAAGTGATTTTTTACCATTTCGATATTCAAATTGATGCTGTTGGGCTCCCTTACATACCGAACCCGTCCAGATGCCTTAAATTCCTTTTGACAGCATCTATAGCTATATAATGCCAACTGTTTTGCCAAGTTTCATGAAGATTGAAAGAGGATGAAGGGGTGGTCCCGAGGTTCGCATATTCGCACTTAAGTGATTTTTTACCATTTCGATATTCAAATTGATGCTGTTGGGCTCCCTTACATACCGAACCCGTCCAGATGCCTTAAATTCCTTTTGACAGCATCTATAGCTATATAATGCCAACTGTTTTGCCAAGTTTCATGAAGATTGAAAGAGGATGAAGGGGTGGTCCCGAGGTTCGCATATTCGCACTTAAGTGATTTTTTACCATTTCGATATTCAAATTGATGCTGTTGGGCTCCCTTACATACCGAACCCGTCCAGATGCCTTAAATTCCTTTTGACAGCATCTATAGCTATATAATGCCAACTGTTTTGCCAAGTTTCATGAAGATTGAAAGAGGATGAAGGGGTGGTCCCGAGGTTCGCATATTCGCACTTAAGTGATTTTTTACCATTTCGATATTCAAATTGATGCTGTTGGGCTCCCTTACATACCGAACCCGTCCAGATGCCTTAAATTCCTTTTGACAGCATCTATAGCTATATAATGCCAACTGTTTTGCCAAGTTTCATGAAGATTGAAAGAGGATGAAGGGGTGGTCCCGAGGTTCGCATATTCGCACTTAAGTGATTTTTTACCATTTCGATATTCAAATTGATGCTGTTGGGCTCCCTTACATACCGAACCCGTCCAGATGCCTTAAATTCCTTTTGACAGCATCTATAGCTATATAATGCCAACTGTTTTGCCAAGTTTCATGAAGATTGAAAGAGGATGAAGGGGTGGTCCCGAGGTTCGCATATTCGCACTTAAGTGATTTTTTACCATTTCGATATTCAAATTGATGCTGTTGGGCTCCCTTACATACCGAACCCGTCCAGATGCCTTAAATTCCTTTTGACAGCATCTATAGCTATATAATGCCAACTGTTTTGCCAAGTTTCATGAAGATTGAAAGAGGATGAAGGGGTGGTCCCGAGGTTCGCATATTCGCACTTAAGTGATTTTTTACCATTTCGATATTCAAATTGATGCTGTTGGGCTCCCTTACATACCGAACCCGTCCAGATGCCTTAAATTCCTTTTGACAGCATCTATAGCTATATAATGCCAACTGTTTTGCCAAGTTTCATGAAGATTGAAAGAGGATGAAGGGGTGGTCCCGAGGTTCGCATATTCGCACTTAAGTGATTTTTTACCATTTCGATATTCAAATTGATGCTGTTGGGCTCCCTTACATACCGAACCCGTCCAGATGCCTTAAATTCCTTTTGACAGCATCTATAGCTATATAATGCCAACTGTTTTGCCAAGTTTCATGAAGATTGAAAGAGGATGAAGGGGTGGTCCCGAGGTTCGCATATTCGCACTTAAGTGATTTTTTACCATTTCGATATTCAAATTGATGCTGTTGGGCTCCCTTACATACCGAACCCGTCCAGATGCCTTAAATTCCT